>JAHREE010000140.1:372429-420262 GCA_033628505.1 Tringa tobata
GCCCTGCACCTTTTCCTGCCCATCGCCGGTGGGGGCCTCTCCCGCCCGTCGTCAGGCGGCGGCAGCTGCTCGCGGAGGCGGCCTGCTTACCCCCTCCCTCGAGCTGAAAGGGTTGAGGGTGGCTCTTTGCCGCTGAGTTTGGCTTCTGGTCTCCCCCCCACCCCCCTTCTCCTGCCCAGGATGCTGGTCGCCTGCGGCATGCAGCGGTGTCATCAGGAAGCGCTGAAGAAGAACCGGGTGATGCTGGCGAAGCAGCTGGTTTTGAAGGAATTGATGGAGCATATGATAGAGAGAGACATCATCACCCTGGAGATGATGGAGATGATACAGGTAGGCAGGTTGCACGGTTGGCTTTATGTCTAGTGAAGCTCGGTGTCCGTTCTTGGCGGTGGCAGCATGGTAGAACTCACCTACGTGTTATTTGTGCATATTCATGTGATTCTGCTTGTAGGACGCTCAAAGCAATACAGGGTTTACCTGCAGTACGTAGGAGAAACCATAAGCTGCTTTGGGCCGTATGGATTTTGCCTGAGGTTTACCAAAACCGTTGGCTTGCATGCTGGTATGTATTTGCAGCAGGCTGTGTTTCACGAGGGAGGTGGTGTTTTCCAATCCTTTGTTGTCCTTTTGTGCCTCTCTTGTTTTTTCCATTCAGAAAAGTAAGAGTAATACCTATTCCCAAAAGAAAACTGTGAAAGTAAGTAAGGGAATAGATTATAAACTGGCTTGTTGTGGCACTTGTGCACCTTTCACTTGAAGAATTGGTGTTTCATATGTGTTTTTGTTAATTACGTGAGTTACCTTACATGATCCAAGACTCTCAGTCTCAGATGCCAAATGCTGTTCATGGGCTTTTTGTTGGTTATCCTGAGCAATGAGTACTATGAAGAGAAGTCATTGGAAATAGCTTGGGACTACTCTCAGAAGTATGGTTGTGCACTAAAGACTATGCAGGATGGAGATACAGGTCTTCAAAGAGAAAGCAAACTGGAAAGGTGCATGTATGCATCTGAGGAGTCAAGTAAGCAGCCGAGGGACTTTTTAGTTCCTTAGTAAGGTTGGTGGTCCTGTCATGAGAACAGATGCTGAACAATAGAATTATGAGCTATTTCCTGGGCACCAGTGCAGAAGATACGAACCTGAGACTCATAAAGGTTTTTGAACGCAATGAAGAAGTAACTTCCTGATGAATTTTGACTCCTCGCATATCAAAGATAATGTGAAATACCATGTGGGCCTTTCAAAGATACTTATGCTAAGTTGTGGGAGTTGCAGGTAGTCTTACCTGAAATAGCTCCCATCCCTGGTGAAAGAGCACAAAGATAGAGGAAGACAGTGGAAGTCAGAGAATGCATCAAGAACTGATTGTGCTTGTTTTGGCTGGGTTAGAGTTAATTTCTTCATAGTAGCTGGTATGGTGCTGTGGTTTAGATTTGTGATTAAAACAATATTGATAACACAGAGATGTTCTGGTTATTGCTGAGCAGTGCTTACACAGTCGAGGCCTTTTCTCCTCGCACTGCCCTGCCAGTGTGTCGGCTGGAGGTACACAAGAAGTTGGGACACACACACACACACACACAGAGCCAGGACAGCTGACCCCAACTGACCAAAGAGATAATCCGTACCCTATGGTGTTGTGCTCAGAAATAAAAGCTGGGGGAAAAAGAAGGAAGGAGGGACGTGCTGAGTTACGGCATTTTCCTTGCCAAGTAACTGTTACGCATGATGGAGCCCTGCTTTCCTGGAGGTGGCTGAACCCCTGCCTGCTGGTGGGAAGTGGTGAATGAATTCTCTAGGTTTGCGTTGCTTGTGTGCACGGCTCTTGTTTTACTTATGAAACTGTCTTTGTCTCAACCCATGAGGTTTTTCCCTTTGACCCTTTCAATTCTCTCACTGGGAAAAGGAGTGACTGAGCAGCTGTGTGATGCTGAGCAGCCCATGGGGATTAAAAAAATTAAATGACACTGCTAAAGTATGGGTGGTTAGTAGGGGTGTTCAGTTGCCAGCCTGCAGTTAGTCACCAAAAGGGGAGGGAGAGAAGGGGAAGAAAAGGAGAGGAGGAAAAAGAAAGCACTCTCAAAGGTAGGATAATGCCAGAGATAATAATAGTCTTTTGGGGAAGATATTGCTGCAGCTAAAAAGTGTTAAACTGAGACAGAGGGGAAGAAGACTAAGGGAATCGTACTGTCCAGGTGTAACTGGGTAAAAGAAGATGCAAAACCCCTTACTAATAGATTATCAGCAAGGAGAAAGGTGTTATGATAGATAAGTCAGGTAAATAGTAATAGCTTAGTGGGAAAATTGTGCCTAACACAACATATGTGCTTAAATGTATATAAATAGCAATAGCAGCCTGAGCAAGGTAGCAATGTGACTTGAACTACTGTTGCAGGGTATGTGGTGTAGATAAACAAAAAGTACCATGCATTAGAAAAAGATTACTTGAGTCAAAACTAGTTTGTCTTGCCTTTCATTTTTCTGTAGTAGCTCTGTGAATTTGTAATGCTCATCAACTTTGGCTCAAATGCAAAGAAAGGTCTTCCACTAGACCAGGTTGCTCAAAGCCCCATCCAGCCTGGCCTTGAACACTTCCAGGGATGGGGCATCCACAGCTTCTCTGGGCAACCTGTTCCGGTGTCTCATCACCTCACAATAAAGAATTTCTTCCTAATATCTAATCTAAATCTACCCTCTTCCAGATTAAAACTGTTACCCCTCATCCTATTGCTCTACTCCCTGATAAAGAGTCCCTCCCCATCTCTCCTGTAGGCCCCCTTCAGGTACTGGAAGGCCGCTATAAGGTCTCCCCAGAGCCTTCTCTTCTCCAGGCTAAACAATCCCAAGTCTCTCAGCCTGTCCTCATAGGAGAGGTGCTCCATCCCTCTGATCATTTTCATGGCCCTCCACTGGACCCGTTAACGCAGGAAGGACATGGACCTGTTGGGAAGACTTCAGAGCTGGACACAGTACTCCAGGTGGGGTCTCACCAGAGCAGAGGGGCAGAATCGCCTTCCTCGACCTGCTGGTCACACTGCTTTTGATGCAGCCCAGGATATGGTTGGCTTTCTGGGCTGCCAGTGCATATTGCCAGCTCACATTGAGCTTCTCATCAACCAATGCCCCACAGTCCTTCTCTTCAGGGCTGCTCTCAATCCATTCTCCACCCAGGTTGTATTTTAGCTTGGGGTTGCTGTGTCCCAGGTGCAGGACCTTGCACTTGGCCTTGTTGAACTTCATGAGGTTTGCACACGCCCACCTCTCAAGCCTGTCCAGGTCCCTCTGGATGTTTTAAATCATCTTGTCTTAAAACCACAACAATTGTACCAGTCCTTTTGGCTTGATTTATACTAAACAGAATAATAAACAAATTGGTCCTGGAAATAGGGTACTTTACTGAAATAAATTTCTGTAAACTAAGGAAGGTGAAATAAACCAAGGAGTTTATGGAGATGAAGGAAGACTGAAATTTCCTCAAGTGTGAGGTGCTAAACCAGTACTGAAACTTTACTGCAAGTAAGAAAAAAGTTTGGAGGGGAGGAGGTTGCAAAGAACCAAAGACAAAGGTGGTTGAGCTGGATGAAGAGCTGATAATAAATATGAGGAGTAAGTAAAGAGTTTATAGGTGTACACTGGAGAAGAATTAATAAATAGGAGCATCTTCCTTTGATGTTTGAAATGAGAAGTGAGAATAGCAACTGACAGAAATGAATTTAAATTGGGTAATTCAGAAAGATACTAAACAATTTGAGGTTTTTTTATTATTTACACTTTAAAGAAAGAATAAAAAAAATACTGTGGTTACTGTGTAGTGAAGATGATGTAAATATAATTATCTAGGTGAAGGCCCAGAAGAGAGGATTTTCAAATACAGAGCAAAAATGATAATGGAAATAAAGAGGGACAGTGGAAACAGCCATTTTTAAGATGAAGTCCAAAATCCATTTCAATAATGCCTTCTTGTCAGAGCATCTAATGTTCTTTCAGAGCTCTGGGATGGACCTTCAAAATTGCAGATATGATAGCAAGAGCTTTCTCTTGCTCTTTAAACAAGTTGAATACTCCACTGTAATCAAAGACTATGACATCATGTAGATACAGAGATTTAAATGCTCTGTGTCTACTCATAGACAGCAATGAAGGGAACACTGGCTTTGACAAAGTGACATAAATTTGATTAGGATGTTTGTCAAGTATATGTGTTCTCTCCACAGATTCTGTGTGTATATTCAGGTTCAGTAAGAAGACTAATACTATGGATTTTGACAGGAATTCAGAGCAACCAGTTCCTGCTATGCAGATTATCAAACTCATCTGTGAGGGTACAAAAATAAATTAAGGTTGTATTAGAAAATAAAATGAAAGAAGTCTGTCTTATGAAACTTTTTACTTCTGAATGTTTGTTGAACGTTAGTATAACCTAAATGTAGTGTTGAAGTGGAAGTTACATGAGGAGGTACAGCACTTCAGGTGTTTACAGAAGCTTTCAGGAAGAAGTCTGTCAAGAGCTGACTACTGTACATACAAAGTGCAGAATATGAACATTATGGAAATTTCTTCTCAATAAAACTTAAGATCCAATTGCTGAGATCAGCTTGTGTTCTTAATTATGATCTATGGCATAGAGTCACAGACTATGAAGAAATAGAAAGTGAAGAACATTAATGGTCCTAAGCTTGTCATAAATAGCTGCAGGAAGAAACAATAAGTACTTTAAAATATCAGCGGTCAATTTACTTTATTAGGTAAAATAAAAATCAGTGGGCTTACAGCAAGATACAAGTATGTGGAGCTGGTTATCTTCTATTTTCATACTTCTAGAAAGGCACAGGTGGGATGACTGTATTCATTTTTAGTCAACAATGCTCCGGAAGTTGAGGTTCCTGTGGGAATAGGAAAGGGTACTTGCATTGTCAAGAGGAAGAGGTCATTTATGAGGAGGCTGAAAGACAGTGGCTTGTTTACTGTAGCAAATGGAGACCAATTTATAGAAAGAAGTTTGATAAACCAGGGAAAAGAGAGGAGAACACTAAAGTCAAGGGACATTGTTGATACAAAAATAAACGCTGTTAGTCAGTCATAAGTGAACATAGCTCTGAAATTTCAGAATAGGTTCATAAGCATTGGATCAACAAGATTTTGCAGTATTCTTTCAGACCATGTGATGGGGGGGAAAAAGCCAAACTGTTTTTAACACGAAGCTTGATAAATTTTATGAAGGAAAGCAGAGGATTTACATATGTGACTTGAGGCTTTTTTTTCTAATTTTCCTGTGATGCAAATGTAGTGTTAAGCCTTGATTATGTGTAACTCGCCAACCATTTCTTATCATCCACCAAAAGAAGACATCCTGGATCTACAAGGTGTTTGAAAACATATAGGATGAATTCCATAAAACATAAATTTTAATTTTGGATACCCAATATTTTAGTATTTGATATTTTGGTGTGTTTTAGATTTCACATAGAGTCATAGAGTTGTCCAGGCCGGAAGGGACCTCCAAAGGTCATCTAGTCTGACCTCCCCGCAGTCAGCAGGGACACCCCCAACTAGACCAGGTTGCCCAGGGCCACGTCAAGCCTCGCCTTGCATGTCTTCAAGGAAGGGGCCTCAACCACCTCCCTGGGCAACCTGTTCCAGTGCTCCACCACCCTCACAGTAAAGAACCTTCTCCTAATCCCCAGTCTAAATCTGTTCCCCTTCAGCTTAAAGCCATTGCCCCTCGTCCTGTCATTGCAGGCCTTTGTAAACAGGTTCTCCCCAGCCTTCCTGTAGGCTCCCTTCAGGTACTGGAAGGGCGCTATTAGGTCCCCCCGAAGCCTCCTCTTCTCCAGGCTGAACAACCCCAGCTCCCTCAGCCTGTCCCTGTAGCAGAGGTGCTCCATCCCCCTGATCATCCTCGTGGCCCTCCTCTGGACCCTCTCCATCAGGTCCATGTCCTTCTTATATTGAGGGCTCCACACCTGCACACAATACTCCAGGTGAGGTCTCACCAGAGCAGAGTGAAGTGGAAGAATGACCTCTCTGGACCTGCTGGCAACGCATCTTTTGATGCGTTGAGAGAAGGCTATTGTATAAATTATAGTTTGTTGGCAAATGTTCAGTTAGAACATCCTGAGAGTGTCTTACAGATGCATACATTTCATTTTTGGTAGTAGTATATGAGAAAAAGCAACAACACGTTGCTTTGGTCTGTAAGTTGCAGTCTGTACATATGTAGTATCTTTGGGAACTGATTGCATAAAATAAGTATTTTATAACACTTTCTGGGGGATATGCGTATTAGTGCATGAGGCCATAAAGCATTGGGTATTAGTGGAAACACGTTCTGGACTTTATGTATTCAATGAAGGGAAATAGATACTATTCCAACAGTGACTGGAAGTAGAAGTTTAGAGAGAAGAATATTACTGTGTGTGGTTCAAGTTAGATGGGAAGAATATCTCTGGGTGTGGTAACATATGAATTGTTGGCTTGCTGGAGTGTTGTGTACTGTCCCCTTTGGGACAGAGGAGTGGGAAGGAAATCAACTAGGAAAAGCTATAAAAATGGATCTGGCACAGCTAAGCAGAGTGATGAAACATTTGCATGGAGTAAAATAAATTGTTGTTCTGAAGCTTCATTGAAAATGAATCGTGTTGGGGTGTGACTTTGAGTGTGGATTTTGTTTTCTCTCTGGATCTAGGCCAAGTCTGGGAGCTTCAGCCAAAATGTGGAATTCCTCAATTTGCTGCCTAAGAGGGGCCCTAACGCCTTCTCAGCCTTCTGTGAAGCTCTACGAGAAACCGAACAGCAGCATCTGGAGGCAGCACTCTTGAAGACAATATCCAACCTGAGCCATGGGATTGCAAGGGTACAACAGTTTTTTAAAAAGATAAAATGGGCCGTTTGCGTTTCAGATTGGGTTTGAGCACAAAGTGATCTTTTTCAAATGGGGAAAAAGAATCGTTTATAAAGGACAGGATGGGTTTTCATTGTAAATTGAAACTTGTAGTAGCCTTGGTAAAAGCAGAGGAGAAGGAAGTTGGGAAGCAGAGGATTTTCACACAGCATCACAGGATGAATGGAAGGGACCTCTGAAGGTCATTCGGTAAAACCCCCCTGCTCAAGCATGGTCACCTTGAGCAGGTTACCCAGGGCCCTGTCTTTTGACTGTCTCCAAGGATTGAGACTCCACAACCTCTCTGGGCAACCTCCTTCAGTGCTCAGTCACCCTCACGCTAAAAAAAGTGTTTCCTCATGTTCAGAGGAAACGTCCTGTGTTCCAATTTGTGACCACTGCCTCTTATCATGTCACTGGGCACCACTGAAAAGAATGTGGCTCCATCTTCTTCACACCATCCATTCGGGTTTTTATATGCATTGATAAGATTGCTTTGAGCCTTCTGCAGGCTGAACAGTCCCATCTCCCTCAACCTTTCACTGAATTTCACTGAATTTTTGGAGTTGGAAGGGACCATAGAGATCATCTAGTCCAACTCCCCTGCTGAAGCAGGATTGCCCAGAGCTAGAGCATGTTACTCAGGACTCCATCCAGGTGGATCTTGAAAATCTCCAAAGAAGGGGATTCCACACCCTCCCTGGGCAGCCTGTCCCAGGGCTCTCACACCCTCACGGGAAAGAAGTTTTTCCTCATGTTTGAGTGGAACCTCCTATGTTCCAACTTGTGCCTGTTGCCCCTTGTCCTCTCACTGACAACCACTGAAAAGAGTCTGGCTCCCTCCTCCTTCAACCCACCCTTTAGATACTTGTAAGCATTGATAAGGTCTCCCCTCAGCCTTCTCTTCTCCAGGCTAAAGAGTCCCAGTTCTCTCAGCCTTTCTTCATAAGGCAGATGCTCCAATCCCTAAATCATCTTTGTTGCTCTTCGCTGGACTCTCTCCAGTAGTTCCCTGTCCCTCTTGAACTGGGGAGCCCAGAACTGGATGCAGTATTCCAGTTGTGGCCTCACCAGTGCAGAGCAGAGGGGAAGAATGTCTTCCCTCGACCTACTGGCCACACTCTTCCCTATGCAGCCCAGGATTCCGTTGGCCTTCCTGGCTGCAAGAGCACACTGCTTGCTCATTGTCATTTTGCTGTCTACCAGGACCCCCAGATCTTTTTCCTTTGCTCAAAGGAGAGATGCTCCAGTCCCTTCATCATCTTTGTGGCCTTCTGCTGAGCTCTTTCCGATATGCCTGTATCTCCCATGTACAGAGGAGCCTAGAACTGGACACAGGACTCTGGGTGTCACTTTGCCAGAGCTGAGTAGAGGGGAAGGTTCACCTCCCTTAATCTGGATTTGCTGGTGACATTGCTCCTAATGCAGCCAAGGATACCATTACCCTTCTTTGTGCTAAGGGCACACTGCTGGCTCCTGTTCAACTTGGTGTCCACCAGGACCCCCAGGTCCTTTTTTGCTAAGTTGCTTCTCAGCTGGTGGCCCCCCAACATATATTGGTACATGGGGTTGTCCCTCCCCAGGCACAGGACTCTGCACTTCTCTTTGTTGAATCGCACAAGGTTCCTGGATGTTCTTACATCCAGCATATTCTTAGTTGATGTGTCATCAAGAACCCTAAAGCTGCAAAGAAAATATTTTCTCTGAAATCTTAAAATTTAGTTTTCAATATGATTTTCTGAAGTAGAAAGCTACTAAAAGCTAGTCTTGTTTGTTTAGGAGAGAGGGAGTTTATTCTGTCATTTTTATTTTCCCCTTTTTCACTACCTGCAGTTGTTAGCATTGGACTAAAGGAAGAATTTAGTAAATATTCGGTATTGTCAGTGCATTGACAACGATGGAAACTTGCAATAAACATATTTTATACAAAAAAGAAGGAAGAAAGACTGAGTATTTTTTGAGCAGAGATATTCCCTTATTAATATGTGGGATTTATTAGACTACCCTTTCCAGTCTTTGTTTTCAGTTTTGCTTTACAAACAATGAAATCTTGAAAGCAAACAAAAAGATAGTAATCACTAGACAGATCAATTTTTTGCGAAACCAAGGAGGATATGATGAGCTCAGTATAAGGTTTCCAACCTGGGGATTTGAGTAGAAGTGTAGAGATGAGCAAAGACAGGAGGGAATTTTGCATTGACAGAAAATGCTGGTGCTGTCATGTCGTGATGTTTCATTTGAATGTGAACAATAGTATTACTTTTTAAGTCCTGTATACATGTATGTAAATACATGTATTTTTGTTCCATGATACCTACGGTCTTGTATTTTAGAGAGAAAAAAAGAGCTGGTTTATGCTACTCTTTCATGGATTTATTGGATCTCTTGTAGCTTGAACACTGTTGTGGATCACATCTTCCATTCCCAGCCAGTGAGTCATGTAATTCAAAGAGACCACGTTGGATTGGTGAGTCGTGCTTGACACCATAAGTACTTGATTTGCTATCTGGTTAGTTGCTTTTAATTTCTTAATACTCTCTTAATTCTTGAAATAATCTTGCTACCACTTTGGTCATCCCAGTGATACAAACTTGACAGTGAATTACTATATTATGGTAATACACAGGCCGCAGGAAATGAAAGGGCCACAGGGCTAGAAAATGAAATTGAAATAGCATGTAGGAAGAGAGAACCCAATCAGTTTCTAGTCAGCTTCATTTATCCTTAGAAATTTTGTTGCTAAACAGTACATGTCAGTAAAATTTTAGATTTTTCAAAGATTCTTCTTGTTTAAGATTTGTAATAGTATCTTTTCACAGCTCTAGTTCAATTAAACTCTGATTTTTGTGCAGTATTCCTTAACTTGGACTTCCTTCTTGGCAAATAAGTTTAAGTGCAAGACCTATATATGTTACATGGGCCCAACATAAATTTCTGTAGCTTCTCTCAAGTGCAGTGAATGACCTTTTATCTAGCAAGCATTTGTGACTTAGATCAGGGAACTAGTTGTTGGAATGAATCTTCTTGCTAGTTTTTATGTTGCCTCTGGGAATGCCTCATGTTCCCTAACCACAGCTTTAATTGTGTGCTGGCTACTAGAAGCTCTCTCTGGTGTTAGAGAACAAGTGTCTAGATTTTGAAGGCTTTTTTCTATTTAGGTGCAGAGGATTTAGGGTTGGGGTTTTTTGGTTTTTTTAGAGCATATATTCCTCCAGGAGAGCTGTGTCTCAAAAGGCTGAAAAAGGATTTCAAGGGAGATCATCAATGTCATTACCTCCCTTTCTTCAGGACAGGGGAATGTTTGTCTGCAATTGGCAAATAGTTTAGATTATGATTCCCTTCATCTGCGATTACATGAAGGAAAGGGTTGTTCAGAGACAGATAAACAAAAAAGGACATTGCACTATATGAAAGCTAGAAAGGTCTAGTTTGATCACTTATGCATGTGTTCAGTAAAAACTAAATACTTGTATCCAGTGAGCGTGAGAGGCCTTTCACGAAAGGAAAAGCACTATTCTATTTGAATATTTCTAGCAGTGGTGTTTTGTAAACCTAACTGAAAGGAATAGCATACTGTATAAAATGACAGAAAGTACATGGATCTAATTTTAGATGAGAATTTTTCATACTCTGTAGATACAACCAAACTTACTAGGCCTTAGATAAGACTAACCCACATACAAGACAAAAAAAAAATTGCCAATTAAAACTATAAACAAAAATAAGTATGCCATTCCAGTACTTTTGGTTTTTCTGCTGTTTCATTGTGTATCTGTAGTGAGGCTCTGTAGCTGGAATTTTTTATTGATATGTTTGTTTTGCACAGAACCAATTGAACATTCCTTGGACAATGGAGACGGTCCCCCAGTTCCTCCAGTGAAGTACTGTACTCCTGAATTTTATCATGAACATCAGCACTTGGTAGGTAATGGACAGAGAAAATGTCCTTAAGACATGAAAGATGTATGGTGATTGGATATGTCAACTGAACATGTGCTACAAAACCTGAATTGAAACACATGCTTCATTGAGATGCAGATCAGTGTTGTGCTGTTTGTTTAACCGAAATGTTACCAGTCGTATTCAATTTGATGTAGCTCTCATTTATGAGTGTCAAGAAATTCTGAGAAGTTCTGTAACTCTGTACCAATCTTTGCCTCTGGTATTCGCTCACGAAGAGCATCATGAAATGCCTTCTGTTCTGTTAACCTGTGTAAGCTGTCAATATTATTGCCTCCTATTTATTTGCCTGCATCCTCACCTGTTTCTGTGTGATGACACAGCCTGCAAATGTCTGGAAGATAGGAGAACTGTGTTTCAACTGGTAGTCACAGTCTTGGCTGTTATAATTGCCAACTGTTCCCAGGAGAGTCTCTCCTTAGTCTCAAGAACCAGATCAGGATTCTGTGCTGGGTTGTACCCAACCTGAGTTTTTAATTTTCTGCAACATTTGAGGTTATGTAGGTAGTCTAATTACTTTTTGTTTATTCGGTTTGCAAAGCACAGGTTGAGGTAGGGTGGGCTTAAGGAAAAAAAAATATTTTGTATTATGGGGCAGATGCTTTATTAGGGTTACACAATGTGCTAACAATCAATGTTTCTGTCACAAGCTGTGTGTACAGCAAAACAGATTTACCTTTTTTAGCTGTGTACGGGGAAGACCTAATTAGGCAGCATCAGTGTGATCTGTCCTTGGCTCCTTTTACATCTGTGCCTGGATACACCCTAGTTGATATGTTCCTTTGGTATTAAATTTAATTCCAATTTACAGGAGCATTAGGAACTGATTTACTATTGATTTGTTGTTGTTAGAGAGGGAGGGGCAGAGGGGGAACTTAATTTGAAGACACCCCTCTTAAATCAGTTTTTCCCTTGTTAACCTCTTTTGGCAGCCACATAACTTTCAGGATCAGTCGCTGACAGTCCCTTGCTGTTACCATTGCACTCATGGTATTTTACATCTGTCACTGCTACCTACAGCAATTAAGAAATATTAGCTAAATTTTACATAATCTTGTGCTAAGAGCTTTGATGGGGATGATGGAAATATATGGGGCTGGGGCGAGGGTGAGGAAAGGGAAAAAAAAGTTAGCAAAACCTAGTTCACAGCTGGAAATGTATAAGCTGTGTTTCTTCTAAAAGAAGAAATAAGGCAAGCCAGTAGAAGGTGTTAATAATAGTGTTCTAGGATCATCAATTGTGGAGACTTGCAAATGCAATTGTCTTTGAGACCCTTTGCCATGCAAACATTTGTTTTGTTTATTTAAAAAATCAACAAACCAAAGCAAGAAAAAACTTGAAAAATTTGACCTACTGTTTTTGTACGTTCTTAATCAAGAAATTCTGGTATGTGGGGATTGCTGTTTTACTCTTAACAGGCCATTATTTCCTTCTGTAGTTTAAATTTACCAATTTTAAATCTTTTTCTCAGGCATATAAACTCGTATCAGAGCCCCGAGGTTTAGCACTTATTCTCAGCAACGTCCATTTCAGCAGCGAGAAGGACTTGGAATATCGTGCAGGAGGAGATGTGGACTGTGCTTCCCTGGAGATGCTTTTCAAGCGTCTTGGGTATCGAGTGACTGTCTTCCATGATCAAACTGCACAGGTAAGGGGGATCCCAGTACTTCACAACCAGTATGGATGATAGTTTGTAACTGTTACACAAACTTCTTATACCATCTTTGGTATAGCTAAGCTTGGAAAGGAAATTAGGCATTGTCACTTATGAATAGAAAATAAGGCTAAATGAGATGATGTCTGCTAGCATACTGACGAATATGAAGAAGCTTGGAAGGTAGTGGACTTAATAGAAAGTAGGATTACAAAGGACCAGAAGAGGTACTACTTTAGTCTGACCCCTTGTAGTGCAAGGCACAAGAATTTCTAGTCCACACCTGGCATTTGTGCTAAAACCACAAATGAATAAAGTCTCTGGTTCACTCTAGATTAACTTTTAGTTTAGCAGAATACTGGAAAAGTCTTAACTTTGCAAATATTTGACCTAATCTTTGCAAGTGTAAGTGGTGTGTTCATGATGTGCTCGGAGTCAACTGCCATCCTATTTCTCAGTCTTCCAGTATCTGTGCAGTTAAATTCCACTATTTCAGTTTTTGCTTTGCCAGAGAAGTAGTTATACTTCACTTAGGAAAACTGGTAATGTTCCATAGCTGACTGAATCAAGCCACTCTTTCCCTAGGAATGCAATTGCTGCCCTCTCCAGCCTCATTTGTTCTTACTCCTTTTAAATCCCTATGAAACCAAGTGTTACAGAACACATTAAAGAGTGTTTTATTCAAGAAGGTAGCTTTTGCAATACTATAATAAGACCTTTGCACCTGCCATATTGTGAGAGTTCCTTAAGTTTTCCACTGTAAATTGTTGTGTTTTGATCACTAGCGTTTGAATGCCTGAAGTACCAGAGCACGTATCTGTTAAATTGCTCCAGTTTCCCACCCGGACTCAAGTGTCAGTGTAAAACCTCTGTAACAGTTTATTTCTCCTGTATTGAATCCATATATATCAACTCGGATACTTGCTGCATCCCCCCACTGGCCAGTGTAGAAATGTAGATGTCCTAAGTGATTCCTGCTTCACAATCTTATACTTAGGACTGAATATTGCATAAAAGAAGGTTTTGCTGGTTCTTTAAATGGAACACATGTCTTTTGTCCTGCAAATTTGTTGTAACTAGGATTGATTTCATAACGGTAGGACCATTTTTGTTTTTCCTGTACGTTGACCCACTTTCCCTGTGCAAGTCTGGAAAGCATTCTTTTTCTCTCTTCCAGGAGATGCAGAATGCGTTGGAGAGATTCTCTAAGCTGCCAGATCATCGGGATGTGGATTCCTGTATTGTAGCTTTACTTTCCCATGGTGTGGAGGGTGGGGTTTATGGCAGCGATGGCAAACTACTACAGGTATATTCCTGTGACCTGATGTGGTGTTCTAGCTTATATCTTGGAAAGTAACAATGGAAAGAAGAGTGAGAGAGAAGGTGAAATGATGGGATACTGAGGATTTATGTTTTGTAAAAAGAAAAAAAATAAGGACTTGTGGGAAGAAAAGGGAAGGGGTCTGTCTGAGAGGTCTGTAAGATAAAAAAAAAATAGCACAGAAATAGGGCAGGTAGGAGAAGTTATTTCATCTTCTGTTTCTGTGCAAGAACTAGGTAGAGTGCATAAACTCAAACTAGTAGGAGCTGGGGGAGAAGTGGGGGAAGGGATGTGTCTGTCACACAGTGAGTTTGGAGATAAAGGAGAAAATACTAAGACTGGTGAGGTAATAACCAAAATACAGGGAAGCAAGCTGAGATTCGGTTTGGCTCACAGGAGGCTGCTGTAAAAAATATTTATCTTCTTTCTTCTCTCAGTTGCAGGAGGCTTTCCGGCTCTTTGATAATGCAAACTGTCCAAATCTCCAGAATAAGCCCAAAATGTTCTTTATTCAGGCCTGCCGGGGAGGTGAGTGCCCGAATACTAAAAGACATGTATTTGGCATGCCATTAAGGCTCATTTTACACACATACACACCCTCGCATTCAACTTGCTGTCAACTCTCCTCTTTGCTTCTCTCAGGTGTAAGTGGGACCCATATTCACCTCCCTCTGCCCTGCTGCTGCCACTGCATCTGTTGCTCTGTAAGTGTATTTTGCTCTGCATGAGGTGTGTGCATTGACTTGCAGACCCCAGAGCACCTTAGTGATAGAAAGCTCTATCAGATCCCACTCATACGTCGAGCCTTTCTCTTGCCATGCCTGCAGTAGGGGGAGTGGGGCCTCTGGTGCATCAAATTGCAGCACAGCATGGAGTGGTTCACTAGCACTGGAGTCTTGTCTGAGGTCTTGTCTTTTTCTTCATCCTGGATGTGTTGTGTCTCTTGTGTTGCTGTCTCTTGAGCCATCAAAGTTGGCTCCAAGTCTTCTTTTATATTTTTTTTTCCTTTTACCCTATCCTGCTTTCAAACTCCAAATGACATTTCCTTGCACCCTTTTCCACATAATATTGTGATAACTGAATTCTTTTCTGGATTCGCATAGATTGGTTCTTTTTCCACATTCTCCATTCCTTTTTTTCGGTTTGTTTTTTTTTTTTTTCCAGTTCTTCTATTCCTTTTCCCTGCTTATGTAAATAAACACATGTCTGTAACTAACTACCTTTCAGATCTGCTAATGACCAAATTTTTCCCTAAAGTGTTTGGACTTTGAGATCACTGTGAAACTGCAGATGCTTCAAAGAGAAGTTCTGTCTTAGAAAGCTTTGCTTTTTCCCTTGTGATAGAGAAATTTTTTTAGCATTTCTGGAGAAATGCTTCTCCCCCTTCTTTCCCCTTGTTCCTTGCAGTTGTCTCCCTTCTTTTTCATTTTAAACTGAGCGTTATAATTTGTTCTCTAGCCAAGAGAGTGTTTCACCTGTTGCCTGGTCATGTTCAATCCCAATGCAGGGAAAAACCTAAAGTCTACATGAAGCATTTTGGGTATCAAAAATATTTGATCCTTCTAAGCATTTGGAAATACTGCAGTGTGTGTGTTTACAATATGACTTAAATGTGATTGCTCTCCTTTATGTTACTGAACCTTTAGATACTCCTGAACAAATGTCAATATGCAGACTCACCATAGTGTAGAAATAAATTTAATAAGACAGAATTGGCAGTTGACATAATTAGGTAATTAGATTTATGTGACTGCAGTGTTACCACAATGGGTCTGTTCATATCAACAAATCAGGCTTGGCCCTCCAATTCCCAAAAAGGTTTCAGTTAAGAAAGCTATGCAAAGTGCTGCAGAACTGGGATACTGCAATAGGCAAAGGATTGAGACTTGAGCAACTGAAAGGGAAAAATCTTTCTTTAATTAAAAAAAAAAAAAGCACAAACCTGCCTTTTTTAACCTCTATTTTAAATCTTTTTTAATAGTTGGAAGGGAAAGCTAGTTACAAAGTAATTGAGCTGTCAACAAAAATATGTGCCTTTTCATGTTAGCATTCAAAGGTCTAGCCAATATATTTTTTTTTTTTTAAAGCAGCATTTAAAAGACTATAAATAGCATAGACAATTTTAGATTAGTAGTCAATCTCTTTATCCATGCAAGTTAGCTGGAATCAGTTGAAATAAAATAAGAAATGTATAGGTTACTCTTTTTCCCTAAGTTTATGTAGTAAGCCTTATTTATCTTCTATCAATGGCACATAAAAAATATAAAGAAGAGTTGATACTACTTAATTCCAAAGAGCCTTTGGCAGGAGTCTACTAAAGAATTGAAGCAGTTCACCTACAGTCATGGAGGCAACAGAAACCAACAGGAGAAGACAAATGGTCAGATTTCACTGTGATGTGAGACTTTGAAGCTGTTTAACATCTGTATCTAGTACGGCAGTTGATCCAGAAAAGTGAAGAACTGTGGTAAATAATGACAAATAGGTAGTTGGCAGTTATTTAAATCAATTGGGAAACTGGTGATCTGGGACCTTCAGTAAAATTTAAACAAAATAGATCAAGTTGGGTGGCAGTTATCAGTGATATAAATTAGAGGTTAAGTATACAGAGGAATATCTTGATAGGCTTAGTGCTTTACACTTTTTAGTTATTTTGCTAAGTTGAATAGAATGGTGTTTGAAGACAAAGGCATGAGGAAGACATCTAATTCTGAAGCTTCAGTTAAAAAGGTTTTGACTTTATACATTATGGAGTGATGACAGTGTGAATAATATAACTTGACTGTAAAATGACCCGAGTCTTATCTGAAATAGCATACACTGTGAACAGTACTCTAAATTTTTAAGATACAGAACTAAAAGGTTTCAGAGAAGTGTGATAACCACATTTTTTCATGCCTTTTAAGAATGGGAAAATGTGCATTGCTTCCTTAAAGAGATGGTGAAGGAACTTGATGGAAGTACTCATTCAATTTTGAGCTATGGAGCCTTAATTATAGGCTATATCCAGCCAGTCAGACAATCACACCCTTCCCACTGCTGCTTTTATTTTGGAGGAAAAGAATAACATTGCTGACTTACAAACTGACCGTTTCCTGTGCATAATTACGAGATGCCACCAGTGCCACACCCTGTAGAAGGGTTAGAAAATCCAAATGCGTTTCTTAGGCACAACCTGGCAACAAAAACCTAGAGCCATTGTAATAGGAAGGCCTCTGAAGAGGACACCTACACCTCCTGACACTAGAATCTAACCTACCGTTAGGAAGTAAGTAGAATAGTAGATTCTCATAACAAAGGAACAAAAGGGCAAAATTATATAGAAAACCTGTAAACTGTAGTTTTATTTTTCTTACAACATAGTTGGACTATAAAAATTATTGCCACTGAGCAGTTAGTCTAGGTTAAAAATGGAACCTCTGCATAATGTAAACAAGCCATTGAGAATATCTACATTTGTCATAATATGTATTAAATGTTCTCCAGTTTTTAAACTAATCTCCATGTACTGGAGTTCTCTCTCGTGTTTGGGGTCAAAGTATTTTGCATTTAATTATTGCATAATTTATGTCTTTGAAACAAGTAATACTATAGCCAGGGTTTAGATCTATGTGAGATATTTGATCCGTGTTTTCTTGGTGTCTTAGAGGTAGACCTTAACAACTAAAATTATAACTCTCATTTGAGTTCTGCAATAAGTAAGTAGGTAGCATTGCAGAAAAAACTAGACGTTTTAGGGCATTTCTAAGGTAGGTAAAAGTGGAACATAGTAACTTTGGTGTAGGCATTAAATCCTTCCATTTATGGTGAAGAACTATCAGAAACCTCTTTGCTTTCTGGTTATCCCATGATCTGTATGGGAAAGAAGAGGGCTGGTGGAAATATAAATCAGCATGCAGAATAACAGTTATGTTAAGCTGAAGAGGTTCAGCACTTATCTGCATTTGTTTGTGCAGAAGAACATTCAGATGAGTTTTAAAAACAGCTGAAAAAGCTTAAATTTCATGCAAAAGCTTTCAGCTTGATGGTAGTTCTGGCATTGCTGACAAGACCCCAAAACTAAGGAAGTCCAGAAAAACTACATCCAGTAATTCAGGATAATTTCTATTTTTTTTTCCTTTTCTGCCCTTCCCCCTCCTTGTTTATTGCCCCCCTACCCCCAGATGAGACGGACCGGGGAGTGGATCAAAGAGATGGGAAAGAATGGTCAGATTCCCCAGGCTGTGAGGAAAGTGATGCAAACAAGGAAGAAAATCTCAAGCTGCGTCTGCCTACGTGTTCCGATATGATCTGTGGATACGCTTGTCTGAAAGGTACTGGGGAGAAACCCTAATTATTAGGGCATAAGGAGCTTTTGTGTGTCCGTGCTCCCAGAATCTTCATCATACTTGCTTTCTTCTCAGGCACCGCGGCCATGCGAAACACCAAACGTGGATCCTGGTATATTGAGGCTCTCACCTCTGTGTTCGCAGAGGACGCCCGAGACACTCACGTGGCTGACATGTTGGTGAAGGTGAGCTGGAGTGTCTTTCCTCTCCATCACTCACTCGGTTTCTGAAGAGCCTTTCAGTGCTTTCAGTGCTAGTATTAATCTACAGTTAAAGTAATTGTTCTTGCCTTGTTTGTAGCAAAATTATGACTACTTTTCCTATTTAAATACATACATATATATCTCATAGAATTATAGAATTGTCTAGGTTGAAAGGGATCTTTCAGATCCACTTCCCTGGGCAGCCCGTTCCGATGCTTGATAACCCTTTCAGTGTAAAAAATGTTCCTAGATAATCTAATACTCCCCTGGCACAACTTGAGGCCATTTCCTCTTGTCCAATCGCTTGTTACTTGGGAGAAAAAAAACAATGCCCACCTCTCTACAATCTCCTTTCAGGTAGTTGTAGAGAGCAATAAGGTTTCCCCCCAGCCTCCTTTTCTCCAGGCTGAACAACCCCAATTCCCTTAGCTGCTCCTCATCAGGCTTGTTCTCCAGACCGCTCACCAGCTTCGTTGCCCTTCTCTGGACCCACTCCAGCACCTCAGTGTCTCTTTTGTGGTAAGGGGCCCAAAACTGGACACAGTACTCAAGGTGGGGCCTAACCAGTGCTGAGTACAGGGGGATGATCACTTCCCTAGTTCTACTTACCACACTATTCCTGATACAGGCCAGGATGCTGTTGGCCGCCTTGGCCACCTGGGCATGCTGCTGGCTCATGTTCAGACGACAGTTGACCAACACCCCCATGTCCTTTTCTACCTGGCAGCTCCAGCCACTCTGACCCAAGCCTGTGGCACTGCATGGGGTTGTTGTGACCCAAGTGCAGGATCCAGCACTTGGCCGTGTTGAACCTCATCCCGTTGGCCTTGGCCCGTCCATCCAGCCTGTCCAGATCCTTCTGTAGAGCCTTCTTACCCTTGAGAAGGTTGACAGTCCTGCCCAACTGGGTGTTGTCTGCAAATTTACTGAGGGTGCACTAGATGCCCTTGTCCAGATCATTGATAAAGATCAAACATCAATAATATAATTGATAAAGATCTGTGTGTATATAGATATTTATATACAGTTCCGCAGCAGTTTAACCAAAGTAAAAATGCTGTTTCTTTTACTCTTCCACTTTGCTTGTGTAGATATGTGGTGAATTTATGAGAAGAATTAATCTGACTTGCCAGGAATTACATCTCTTGTGTAGAAATAAGTTTTTTTTTCAGGTGGATTAATTCCCTGAACAGGTTTACCACATAGTTGCACAAGCACTTGCATTCACATAAGGTAATGATTAAGAAAATGAGGGAAGGGGGAGTGAAGACAGGAGGAAGACCATGACAACTTGAGAGGCTTGGAACTGCACCCTAGTTCATCATTCTTCTTGTAATTTAGAAAGACAATACATAGTGTACTACTTGATAAGTTAAAGAGAAAAATCTATGAGTACAGAAAGCAATGACGTTTTTCTTACTTCTGTCTTCTTAATCCTTCCAGTCACTTTATTTTTTTTTTAATCCCACATCTAGGTGAATAGGCAAATCAAGCAACGAGAAGGCTATGCCCCAGGCACAGAATTTCACCGCTGCAAGGAAATGTCAGAATATTGTAGCACTCTCTGTCGGGACCTTTACCTGTTTCCTGGCTATCTGCCAGGAAAATAACCCTGCCAGCTATTTTGGAAGAGAGATACTGCCAAAGCTGCATTTCGAGTATGGATGTCTGTTTTCATTCCTGTGGGCTGGGATATCAGATGTGCAAACAAGGAACGCTTGTTTATATCTGGCCAGCCCAATTCTTGATGTCTTTTTCTGAAACGGTCTGGCAACTTTCTTTTTAACCTGATTCAGTTCAGGCTTTAACATTCTAATATCCTGACTTACTCCATATGTATAGAAATGGGTGGAAAGAGCATCAGCACTGGAACAGGGAAGAAGTGGGAACATCCTTTGGAAGGAGACGTAAGGACGTTTTTAAGCAAAGTAAATGTAAGAAGAGAAACAGACTATTCGTACAATCTTTTAAAAAGTCTGGCCTTTCTGAAAGGAAAATTATTCATAAAATGCTATTTATCATGAATTTTAAAATTTTTAAAATGCTTTCTACTTGATTCATCATGTAGGACAATCAGCTCCTGTGCATATTAGAAAAGGGCTCCCCCTGTGAAGGAGAATCCTTCTTGTCTCTAAAAAGGAAGGTTGATGTTTTCAGTGCTTGACACTTTTCTATCCATCTTGATCACTTAAAAGTCTATTTTTGCACATTCCTTCAGTAGCCAAGTGGTTAAGGGACATCCCAAGTTATCAATAAAAGAGGATGCAGGATTTTTATACAGACAACTAAGCCTCCATAAACTGCCCCAGAAATAGTTTTGAATCTAGAAGTTCTAGATAGTTCCCCTTACTCTCAAGAGTGAACTGCATGGAATATTACTGTTGAGGAATTTGTTTGCCATAGTGCCTGTGTGTCACAACAGGCATAGCATTAAATTAACCAGCTTCTCAGGAGTCTATAAATTGCACTGTACAACTGGATCCGTGAAACCCTACAGCCTTGTACAAAAGGATCTTTTGTCTTTTGTTTAATTAACAAAAATATTCAAGGCAGCTCTTTACAATCTAAGCGTGTTGCTTGGATTATTTATCACTGCAGGTTTTTTTCCCTTTTAAATGAAAGGGAAGAGTTTGATATTATTACCTTATTAGGTGAGTTTTCTTTCTTCAACCATGATCATTTAAGGCATTTGTTCAGCTAATACTGTTTGGAAAGTGTCGTTTCAACTGGGCAATAAGAAATGTTGTGACATAGCCCATCACTTATTTTGGATATTTTTTACACAGTCTCTTCATGCTGTGATTTGTCTCTTGCTTGTTTCCAGTTGCAGTTACTCCCATCTGATGTGATGTGGGAGATGGGCATTGTTCTCTTTCTGTGGTAGAGCCTACATCCTGCTGTACTGGGTTACACGCGGACTACAGTCTCTTCACTTGACTCTCAATCTTCTCCATTTTGTAGCAGTAAATTGGTGTAGTTCCTGGCTTACTCTTTTTATGTAAGTGTGGCTTTTAAAATATTTTTTTCAGGATAGAATTATGAATAGGAAGCACAAAGGAATACGGAGGGAGGCTGGAAAACTAGGCATGTGGGTTTTTTTTTTTTCAATTGTTCTGCCTGGGAAAATGAAGGCTGTGTTTCCTCCAGCTGACAAAGGTGCAGCATTAACATGTATCTTGCACTTATCTTACATACAACGCGATGAAGAGAACAAGGATCATACTTGCCAATTGGTGCCTTATTCTGAAGTTTAAGATATCAGTTTAGGGGCTGTTGTACCTCCCTGGAGTATAAACACTTTCTTCCTGAGTGCTCTTTGAAATGGTGCAATATTTTACAGATACGTATGTTGATGAAGCTGTCCACTCTGATGGACTACATTTCTGTAGGATTGCATCAAGTTGCATTATCACTGCCACTTTCGTATATGCTTTTTGTATACTTGTATTTTACTGCCTTGAGGTGTCAAAATAAAGAATTCTGGTTTGATTAATCTGTGCAGTATCTTCCATTTGGAAACTTATACTTCTGTGAAGCAATGGAGCTCTTATACAAAGAGAATTTTGTATAATTTCTTGAGTTGATACCTCCCAGAGGCTCTCTTGCACTCTCAGGTAGAAGCCTGCTACTTGTTAGCTTCATGGGCTGCTTGTGAATTTTGGTAACACCTGGACTAAACTAAAGTTAATACATTCTTTAATAGAGATATGAGGCAGAACGACCAATTAGGACACCAATGTGTTTCAGCATATAAAATATTTTGACTGGGAAAATTGTGGGCTTGGTGTTCTCGAAAGAAGAGTTCACGGAATCTTCTAGGTTGGAAGGGACCTTAAAGATCATCTTGTCCAACCATCAACTTTTTGAGTTGTTGTCAAAAAGAAGGGTTCCTGAAATAAAGAAGATCTCTTGGAAAGAGGAAGGGTGCAGAAAGAAGGTAAAGGTACCAGCTGCAGGAAGGAAGATCCAGAGGATCAGAGCTGCATAGAAATGACTGCCTGGGGATGCCCAGAGGCCTTGACTTTTTATGACTTCTGACTTTTTATTACATTGACTTGTAATACCCAAGACTGGTAACTGCAAGGAGCTGCGCAGCACAGAACCAACACAACTTTCTGTTCCACCTTCAAAGACCAGCAATGATCTCACTGCTGGCAAGAGAAGCTGAGACCTAGGTTAACGCACCTGGGAGAAAGCCAGCGGGTGAGTGTGAAATAAGCAGGTAAAAGCTCTGTTCTCATTAGTTCTAAAATAAACTCCAGTAAACAGATCCGCTGGAGGCTGATGTTTAGTCTTTCTCATTTGTGACACCTAAAAGACTGTTTCTTGTCATCTGAGTTCTCTGTTTTATGGAAAGAGTGCATTGTTTTTTCAGTGATACCAAATTCTGGTACAGAAAATCTAGTCGTAGCATTAGCAGTGGAATTACCAACATCTACCTGTGCAGAAAGTGTTTCCAGTAGTACAGAAGATGACGTAAGGAAGATGTCTGTATTTCAGAGAAATAAGTTTTGAGCTACTTGGCATAGTTCAAGGAATAACTTTAACATCTTGGATCCCAGGGAAATGTTAACTGGGTCACATTTTAGCCCAAAACCAAAAGACTAATAAAGCCAATAGTTTTGTGGGACAGGGAGTGAAAACAGTGAACGGGATGTAGACAAGGTATTTTGCAAATCTTGAGTTGCATGAAAATTGCTGTATTTATTAGTAGAACAATTCAGTAAAAGAATACAGTTGTAGTAATTCTAACCTGGTTTTGTTTCCCTATTTGCCATTATGAAAAGTAATAGATATTCAGAGGATTTGACTTTGTAAAAATAGTCGTTGAGCTCCATAAAAATTAGGATGTACAGAATAGTATTGAAAGAGGGCATGCTTTCCAAAACATTAAAAGATTTAGCGAAACATCTATAAAACACCTTGTAAAGTAAAATTTATGCCAAGCTGAGACCCCTAACACACACTGTGCCCATGTTGTGCGGTGTGTTCTTACCGTTGTCTTCAGGGTTGTCTTCACTACATCATAACCCTAAATTACTAAGGAGAAGGAAAAGCAAGAAAATAAGATATTGTTATGTAATAGATCATCTTCATTACACAGTGATGATTTGATAAGCATATGCATAGAGAAAACAGTTTCTTTTAAAGGAAAGGAACGAAACAAGAATCTCCAGAGAAGTTATAATCAACTGTTGTCACAAGGTCAGCAACCTCAGTGAGATTTGGGTCCTGCTCAATGCAATTTGGCCCCATGTCACTGCTGTTGCCAATTCTGCTTGTAGAATTCTCTCTTGTGAAGGTTGGGTATTGTTTTGTTTCCATTCATGTGCATTTGCTACCTTGCTTATGGTCACTGTTATTCATAACTTAGTCTCCAGACTGTAGTTTTGCATAAACTGTTACACCTGTGTGCACAAATTCTGAAGACGTCTCCTGTGTAATTGACTACATCTTTCAAAGAGCTCAGAGTTGTATTCAGGCTTTTCTAGCTTGAGAAAAAGAACTGGAAATGCTGTGGTTTAGGCTGTTGATTTTTAAACTCTTTTTTTTTTTTTCCTTTGTCACTCCTGAAAGTTCTGATTTTCAGCTGCAAAGTAAGCAGAAACAGTAACACCTCTCATAGGAACCTTGCTTTGACAAAGGTTACCATCATGCTGCAGTGAGAAAATATTTTGATTTGGATTTGTTATGTTGTGAAAAAACAAAACAAAAACCCAAACAAACCACAATAGAGCTAGCTGTTAGTATTCAGTAAAGTGACTTAAAGAGTGAGGGGGAAAAAGATCACACTGAGCATAGGCTTAACTTTTCTAAATTGATTTTACATAGAAATAAGCAGTTAAGAGAAATAAACAGTTAAAGAGATTTTCCGTTTGCAGGTTCAAAGAGTAGCAAGGCTGAGGGTGCTTCTCAGGAACAGGCAGATGTATGGAGGACACTGACGTGGCCGGCTACGCGGGCTGCAACAGATAAGGCACTGCCTTCAGCGGCACCCGGCTTCAGTGCTATCAGGAGTCAAAGCATAGCTACAGACAGCCACCTCGCCCTCCACACCAGTCTCACCAGTTGCTGGCACCTCATTCTTACTCAGGTACGCTAGACTGTGCCATTTCGTGGAACGATAGTTAAGAAAGGATTTAATGAAGAGGTAGGGCAGACTCTGGAGATCAGGAACAGTGCTCAATCAGGCAAGCACACTGTCCAGCCTTGGTTTCCACAAAACCAGCTCCTTTACATCTATTTACCACTTTGTTACTCCCCAGTTCCTTTCCTGAAGTTTTGCATAATCCCACAGACTCCTGATGTTCCAGGATCCTCAATATCCCACGAACCCTTCCTGGCTGTGCCATTGAGCAGCTTTGACTGGTTTTAGGTATAACAAATTAGGCTAAGCATAGCTTTTTTTGTTTCTTCTATAGTCACAGGCCATTTATAGTCAGAGATTAAGAAAAAAACCCCAACGTTAACACAAGAGGAAAATATGAGATCTTTTTAAGGTAGTTTGCATGAATGAAATGACATATATGTAGATGTTAGAACATACATTCTTTTGGTGTATCTGTCACAAAACGTTTCAAAACTTGAAAATCACTTCTGAGGATGATGGGAAAAAATTAGAAAGAAAATGGAAAAAAAATGTCCAATGGTGGGGAATCCACTGCTTCCCTGGGGAGATTATTCCGATGGCTGATTGTTTTCATTGTGAAAAATTTTCCTCTTGTGTCCAATTGGAATCTCCCCAGGAGTGACTTGTACCCATTATGCCTCCTCTTTTCCACGTGACTCCTTGTAAAAGTGAGTGTCCATCTTCTCTGTAGCCACCCTTTAAATACTGGAACATGGTGATAAGGTCTCCCCTCAGTCTTCTTTTCTCAAGGCTGAACAAACCCAGTTCTCTCAGCCTTTCCTCATATCACAGGCTTCCACGTCCTTGGATCATCTTGGTGGCCCTCTGGACCCTCTCCAGACTGTATACCAAGGAGACCAAAACTGAACACAGTATACCAGGTGTGGCCTGGCAAGTGCTGTGTAGAGTCAACCTCATCAAGTTCAACAAGAAATGCAGAGTCGTGCACCTGGGGAGAAGCAACAGCAATATGTGCTGGGGGCCACCCAGCTGGGAAGCTTGGACATTCTGGAGAGAGTTCCAACAGTGAGCCTCAAAGATGATGATGGGACTGGAGCATCTCTTGTAGGAGAAGAGGCTGAGACAGCTGGGATTGTTCAGTCTGGAGAAGAAAAGGCTCAGGGGGGATGTTGTCATTGTACATAAACACCTGAAGGGAGGGTGCAAAGAGGATGGAGCCAGGGTTTTGTCACTGGTGCCCGGTGACAGGACAAGAGGCAACAGGCACAACTGAAACACAGGAGGCTCCCTCCGAACATCAAGAAACACAGCTTTATTATAAGGTAACTGAGCACTGGAGCAGGTTGCAGAGTCTCCATTCCTGGAGATACTCAAAAGCCATCTGGACATGGCCTTAGGCAACTTGTTCTAGATGGCTCTACATGAGCAGGGGAGTTGGGCCAGATGACCTCCAGCCTCAATCGTTCTGTGATTCTGTATGGAAAAGATAGTGTTAGTTATGCGGTGGAGGAAGGTTCATGACAGCAAAAGGACTGTGAGAAAGCCTCTTTATTTGTGGTGAGGTATTGTGGCCAGGGCATCAGCAATAATGAGTATGCTTTAAGAAAAATTACATTGAATGAGGATACCATGTAATTTATATAAGGAATAATCTTCCAAGGCCTGCTAGGAGAACTTGTCCTCTCAAATACTGACACTTCACAAAGTTGTCCCTGAAACAGATTGTAGGAATAATCCTGCTCAAGTTGCAGGATGGTTCTCTTGTCTCTAATTCTGGTAATTTTTTATTTCCATCCTCTTATTCCCTAGTCTCTCGCTGTCATCAACGCCCATTCTTCCTATGGTCCCACCATTGACCCCTTCCAAATCCAGTGAAGAAGAGTACTGCCTGAGAGAGGAGAGGGAAACCTTACCTCCTGTTAATTTACTGAGCTGTCCTGGTGCCAGGGCAGCAGAGAGATATTAAAGCAGGGAAGCGGCTGCCGAGCCCAAGCAGAGACTGAACAGGAGGGGGCAGGGAGTCTCTGGTTACACTCTGCCTCTCTGTCTTTCCCTCACCAGTAACCTTCTCTCTCAGGGTCCTCTGTGGGGTTTTAGCTGAAGCCTTGCGTCTGTTTTGCTCCATGATTTTGCCGTGGAGAGCAGAGGAGGACAACGTTGCCCTGAGTAACCCCTACTCCACAGGACGTTGTCTCTGGGGATATGACTGGGGATGCCTCTCCGACAAAAGCGCTCCGATACCAACAAACTCTGGTGAGTACCATACCTACAGGAGAACTGAATGTTTCCTACATAATAGCTGTTCCCTTCTCTGCTTAAGGGGCTGAACACTTTCTCTGCCTACAAATAACCTTCCCTGTTTCTGTTAGGAAGAATCTGTGAGAGTTTGGCCTGAGCACATGCTCCAGTAGTGTCCGCCTCCGAGAGGGAATGCGGCATGTTCTCCTTTTCTCAGTATGAAAATGGGAATAGTTCCTAATACCTGTGGGTGAAAAATTTACATCACTGAATTCACCAGACAAGGTAAAAAATACTGGAGACACTCAGGGCTGAGTCCATAGGGACGCCTAGTCTGCAGAACTGTATAGAAATGTAGCTGCTCGTTGTGAATGAGTTTCCTTTTTCCAGGCAACCGCAAACAGGGCACTGAAGCCTTTCCCTACCCTTTGCTACAGCTCCAAGAAGATGCAGTTGGGATCCTGCCATGCTGAGTGTTAATGGGTGCTATAGAGCATGTTGATCTATGGCATCTTTTGGGCACATCCCAGTGGAGCCTTGCACTGCTTTACTTTGTAGATATTTAGGTGCAGGCTTTTCTGGTTTAAGTACTTTAAGAGATTACTACCAGCTAGGAGAACTAAGATTTATTTTACCTCATGGGTCCTCACACTTCTCTGGACAAGCTGAAGTACCAGTTTGTACTGTATCTAAAAAGCCTTTGGTAATTGAGTGAGAATTGGCATCATACACTCTAGATTGCCTAAGGAACAGCATGAGTGGAATCACAGCCCCTAAAAATGAGTGGTGGCCTGTTTGTACCTCAGCATGGAAAATTTTGAGAGCAGAGGTTGGAGACAAATAACACTGTGTTGGGGCTGAGGAAAACCTGAAACCTCATCTTCTTTGAGCTACTGCAAAGAAAGATGGAGAGACTCTTTATAGAAGCTAGAACACCTGGTTTACTAAGGAGAATGTATGGTTGCCTTTGGGAACAGAAAGCTGAGGTGAAGACCAGGAGAGTAGCTTTCAATCCAACATTTTCTGCCGCTAAGCCCTGCTCTTGTGTATGACATAGTGCTTTATAGATGAATGAAGAATTGTATGATCTCTAGTGTCACCATATAGTCCTATGTGACTGGAAGCTTGATTTCAAATCCAGACTTATGTAATGAATGTAAATTTTTGAATGCTCTACATAGGGCGTGTGTTTGTGATGTGCCTCAGCTCCACAGTGTTTTACTGAGAATGCTATTTATCACTTGTCAAGTATTAACGTTGCTGGAGGAGCCAATCGTTACGGTGGAAAGGCTTGATTATGAAATATTTCATGTCTCTTGGCCTGGCTTTCTGTAGCATCCTCAGTCTCAGGATCGAGTAGAACCAACACTAGAGCATTGAGACTGGACCTAATATATAACATAATGGGATTGTAGTGACCTGTTTGCACAGTATACAAACATGTAAGGTTTGTGAAGGGAGAACAAGAGTCTGATTCCGAGACCAAAACTTCAAACCATGTTGATTTCTGGGTTGATCAAATTGCACAAGGTACTGAACTGTAAGGAAATGCTACAAAACTCATCAAAAACAGTGGTAAAGAAGGGAGCAAGAGACAGCAAAAGACGCAGAAATAGCTAGTATGCTACTTGGGGAAAATGGCTATATTTCTTCTGTAACTGTAACAAACTCATGAATCTCTAGAATTTTCAGGTTTAGATTCTTTAGTTTAGAGCTAGACTAGTCAGAGGATTTAGACTGTTGACAGTTTTCTTGAATGGTTGTGGGAAGACACAACTGGTATTAGATTTCTTGAGTTCAAAGAGCTCAATGCCTTGAGCTAGGGGAAATTTTCTTTGACAAAACGTTTGTACGTGACTGGATGGCTATTCAGGAGAGAAAGCAAGACAATATGCTGCATTATCTTCATTTATTCATAAATTTATCCCAAATATTTGCCACTGAGAGCTTTTTTGGCTTCTGGACAGGATTGTGTAGTAAATGGTAGCTGCATGTGTCCCTCAAGTGTCTGCATGGTGAAAACCAGAATACTTAGTTCTTTAATTGCATTCAAGTCACCCACCTCCCAGATAAGCTTTATGCTAAGGGGGCAACTATACTTCAAACTATTTCATTAAAGAGGTGGCTGTAAATTTGGGAATTCTCAGAAAATGATCATATGCTTGAGTCCTTAGGGATCACGGGCAGAGTAGCAGCTAGTTACTGAGAGCAGCTAGTTGCTGGATCTAATCCAGGCATCAGTGCTAAGTAGATGCTGAATCACTAACCTTGATGAAGGATAAATTACTTCTCAAAACATGAAAAATGAAGAAGAGTTCTAAGGATTATGTAACAAATGAACAAGGGACTGTAATTTTGGATGTAGGTGTCTCAAGTGGATCCCAGACGCTTTTGGGACTTTAGTGTCTTAGCAGGTTACACCTTAAAATGCTATCTTTATGAGCATACTCCTATCAAGTATCATCATTACCATCGTCCACTCCATGCACTCAGTCACATTAGGTTGTTCTTGTTTAGCAAGTGAACAGTAGCAAAGAGGACTTAGAAACTAATGCTACACGTTAGTTTTTATACATAAAGCAGGCACTGCTCTCTGGGTGTGCTGGTCTATAGTAAAAGAGAAACGGTAGTCTATCACCTGGTTTTAAAGACTGTAGGAATGCTTGCTGTTTTCCCCTGATTTAGAAAATCAATTGCAGTATCACAATCCAAAACCTAAGTCACTTATGAAGCCCTTCTGCCTCAGGATGTTGGGGAAATGGTGGCCTGGGTAGCTGCTGGTCACCCTTCAAGGTCACAACTCATGTACGTAAAAGCGCTGATGAGTCAGCTGGCCATTTCTTGTCCTTCGATCCCTTCTGTGATTAAAGTATCTCTGCTTATTTATATAACATGGGCAGTTTATTAAAATTTTCTCCTCCTGGCTCAGTCTTTTGCTATTTCTCTCCCATATTCTCTTTTAGCCATTTCTGTCACAGATGTTCGTTACCTCTTCGTCACTTATTCTTTTAATGTTCTCTTGTTATCCTCATGTACCTTTTTCTCCCTCTTGTCATCTGCTGGGTCTCCTCAGTTTGTTTCTTTGCTGTTCCTGCTCTCAGTGTATATGAGGCCAAGTGTTAGGTTTCACAGCTGTGTTTTTCTCTGCGCCTTCCTCACATCAGTGCCATCGGATTCTGTTCTAAAAATATCCCGTGTGACCCTTTCCCCGTGCTGTCCCAAGGCAGTGGGGAGATTCTCCACAGCCCCCCTCTCCCCTTTCTCTTTTTGAAGATGATGTCAATCACACAGAAAGTAACGTTAGAAGGCAGAGGAGACCTGGAGAACTGAGGTCATGAGAAAGATCACTTGTGGAGATTTCTATTGCTAATTCCAAGGCTGGAGAGGACAAGAGATGCCGAGTAATACAGGGCCAAGCTCTACAGGGCAAGATGTAGGCTGTTGACAATGACAATAGAAAATTCAAAAAGGAATTCCTGAGTTTCTTGCTGTCTGATCAAAAGTGCAGGCATTTAGAAGCATCACCTACTGCTATTAGCGAACAATTTTAGCCTCTAATATTCAGTCTTTGCGGGGAGGGAGTCACCTCTTGTGTACTGGCAGTATTTGTTGGCTCACAGGCCGGCCCCTGCTGAAACTAACAGAGGCAAAAAGAAGAGGTCCATTGCCCGTCTTCCCCTAAGTCAGACTGGAATTTAATATCTACTGAAGCCGAAGGCTTCCTATTATTCCACTTATCCACCATATATACCTTGCCGTCTAGTTCAGTGTTCCTTGGCATCTACTGACTCAGCTCTATAGGCGTATTTGAAGATCTGCGTTCATTTCTCTCCCCTCTTCCCATTAGTGGGATCACAGAACTAATACCTGGTCAGAAATTGGCTGCAGAAATTGGTGATAGGGTCTTGTCCTGGCTGCATGGTCCAAATGCCTGGGGAGCTGAAAGACATTCTCCTGCAATATACACACAGAAGTGTTCCTCTTCTCCCACTGTCAGTCAGTCACTGGGCAAACAGGCCTCCTGCTTTTTCGCCATGGGATTGTGCCTGGACCTTTCCTAGCTGAGGGATGGGCTGGTTTCAGCATCTTGGTGATCTTGGCATGTTTCCAGCGCCACCCAGCATGCCAGGAGGAAGGCTGAGGAAAAGAGAAATGAGAACAGGCCTACTAACAACTAGCTTTTCCTTAAAGTAAAATTAATTTTATTTTTAAGATTTTAGTAAGGTGGAACACACGTGGCATTCATTGATTATGGATTAGATGCAGGTTAAAGGGTGGTTTGAGTATAGATTTACTTTTCCAGAGTGCCAGGCCCTAGAGACAAGCTATGGGTTCATAGCTCTCCTATCCACCCTGTTTACAAATAACTTTTGTAAGAACATCTTCCCCAAACAAGAAAGTGGTGCTGGGGCCATCACTGCATGGGGAGATGTTCACAGATGCTCTACCTGTTTAAAACATGAGGATAGGAAATTTTCATATATTTTGCTGTGGGCATAAGCTCCACTGTGAGATCTACGAGCTTCTTGAAGAAATTATCTCATTTCCAGTTTGTAGTGCTAGCAGACCTTGTCTTTGTAGTTCTATTCATAATTTTAATTTGTCTGTCAGTTTTTTGGTTTTGTTCTCTATCATAGTAAAAAAAATAGAGAGTTGCAGAAAGATTTAGGTGGGAAGGGACCTCTGGCAGTATCCAGTCCAACCCACTGCTCAGTGATGAATTTCCCTTGTTGCAAGTCATGGCTGTTGCCTCTTGCACTTTCCCTGTGCCTCTCTGAGAAAAGCCTGGCTCCATCTTGTCTATACCCTCCCTCTAGGTAGTGTCAGACAGTAAGTAGACCTCCCTCAGCCTCTTCTTCTCTGGGGTGAATAAACCTACTTCCTTCAGCCTCTCCAGTCAACAACCCAGGCAAGACTTCCTGAGGTGACACCCACAGCTGCCTACCAGTGCTGACCTAAATGCTTGTCCCATGGAGAAACTTTGATTTAACAGGAACACGAGCAGCAGAAATGGCACCAAAGACTTTGCCTCCTGCTTGGTACTACCTTGCCTGGCTGGGAGCAGCTGCAGCCTCACAAATGCCAGTTCACAGAATCGCAGAATGATATGGGGTTGGAAGGGACCTCTGGAGACCATCTAGTCCAAGATCCCTGCTAGAGCAGGTCCACCTAGAGCAGGTTGCACAGGAACGTGTCCAGCCAGGTTTTGAATGTCTCCAGAGATGGAGACTCTACCACCTCCTCGTGTTTAGATGGAACTTCCCATGTCCTGGCAGGGTGCTGCAATGGGCCTTTTCCGCTGCTTGCAGAAAAACGTTTTATTTTTCACCCACTTCCAGCATCATTCAGGTACTGGATTCTGTTGTGAAGGTGTCCAGAATTATATGTTTTAATATGTTATTTCCAAACAATCTGAGGTGTCCAGCTACAAAGTGGAGATCTTTCACACCAGGAGCTAGCTGAAAAGCAGCGGTGGTGTCTCTCAGCACTGCAGTTGTCTGTTCCTGAGAGAGCTGCCAACTATAACACAGTAGCAGTAAGAGTATCTTTATACTTCAGTGAGTTGGTGCAACTATATGTCCCTTACTTATAATGCTATAAAATTTATGCTTTTCCATGAATTGTACAGACCTCCTGTCCAAACAAATAAATGCCAAGGGCTGGCAGCATACTGATCAGTCTAGCTCTTGCCATTGATCTTGTGCTGTAAAAAGTCAAATAGCCTGCTTGTTTGTAAATGGCATAAGGGGCATTGAAACCTAATAGGGTAGGCTGCATGCTGTAAGTTTTTTCACGTGGAAAAAGAAAGTACATCATTGTTTTGACAGCTGATACTTGCATGCTAATTTGGCAGTATAGCACATTAAATTATTTTAGACAAGTTTGGGGGTGGGGGTATAGAGGATGGGTGGAAAGGCCATGTACTAGCATTCCTGATATTTCAAAAATTTAGACCTGTTGCTAGTAAAATTGTCTAGTACAGTAGTAGAGGGGCAGCTGGAATACAGAGGTTACTGCCCAAGCTGTACAGCAGGTGGCATACAAAGTACAGTACATGAGAAATAATGCTTACATACAGAAACGTACAGCAAATACAAATCCTCAAGGTAAACTTGGTTGTGAACCTCCACAAAATCACAGCAAAGAACCTGGACGTGCTGGAGAGAAGCTGGCAATTTACAGTAGATAAAAATCAGTTGTCAATGCTTGCTTTAGTGAAGTAGCAGGGTGTTGCTGCTGTTAATACTGATAGAACAGCTTCCACATACCTGCATGATACAATGGTAACTCATCTTGTTGACACAGGGGGAGGAGAGACATAGGCTGTTAATGTTGGAAACTACCTTATCTGAACCTGCTTATTTAAAGTGTTTTCCTTTACCATTAAGTGACTTAGAACTGCTTGGGGAACCAGAATTCACTGCTGGTTATCTGCATGTGAAGGCATACTATGCTTTTGTATTTACAAATTATACCAGTCTCCACACTGACCGTAGGACTAGCAAAGAGATTCTCCACAAGTTGTTACTGCAACAGACACTTCAATCTTTGGGCATTGCTAAGGATATCGGCAGAGTTAAAGGATTTGCTCACATTGTTAAAACTGAGCCATGTATCTCTACAACAAATTCCTGCCTCGTGGTGAAGTATTGATTCTTACGTGTCCTTAGAGGAACCAAGTCACTGTTGGGATTGACAGTCACCCATTTCCACAAAATATTTATATAAAAGGTCATGGATCAGGAATGTTTGTCTATCAGCTATTGGCATTGAGAGTAGATTCTAAAAGCACGGGAAAATACAAAGCAACTTCACCATATTTATTGCATAGTGCTAATGCAAATTGGAGTGGCACCTTTTCAAAGAATGCCATTACCTGCAGTTCTAAAAACTCTGACAAATTCCATGCTGTGTGTTCTTTTCTGATTTGATGATATGAGGAAACAGTGTTTAAGTTCATTACCTTGTGGACCCTCAGCTTTCTTTCAGAGTGAAGTTAGACCAATTAGTTTTAACTATGCGTAGTCTAGCATACACTGATCCTGTGTAAACTACTGTAGTGGCTATGGATGTCTATAACCTGAGACTTGGAGCTGCCCAAAGCTCTACAGTTCTTTCTGAAGAGAACAGAATTTGCCTGAAGATCACTTGCAGAAGCTGACAAAACTTTTCACTGTTAAAAAGATATTACTGGGTTCTGAACCCACTGCCTAGCTCCCAAGATATAGCAAAACAAACCTTTTCACTTCACTCATGACTTTATTCGTGTCCAGCCCTTGTTGCCCTTTCCAGCCTGGGAGGTTCAAGCCTGCTTAGCTGTTCCTTGTACAGAAGCTATTCCATAATTTTGACCATCCTCTCAAACTCTTCCAGTTCTACTATATTCTTTTTGAGGGAAACAGAAATGGAAATATTACTCAAGATGTAGTTGCACATTCATTTTATCTAGTTTTATTTTCCTACTTCTTAAACCATGTTTCTAAAAAAATACTGAGGCAGTCATTATCATGACCATTCTGTTTATCCTCATGACCCTATTCTTAAATAGTAAAAGCCAGCTTAAATAGTAACAGTTGGATGATTCTTGTGTATGCAAAACTAGAACATCTGTTCCTCCTCCCAGTCATCATTTATTGCGACTGTTTCACCTGTCATTTTATTGCTCAGTCATCCTGTTAAGGTGCTTATAAAATTCTTCGGTCGACCTTTGTATTTATTCCTCTGAATAACTTAACAACAAACTGTGAGCTGTTTTCAAGATCAGAGAGGTATTTGACATTACACTGCTTGGCATCAAGTTGTTTTTTTATTAGAGCTAGATAACAAGGCACTCTGTGTATGAGTATGTTGCTTTTAGTTCCAATTCCATACAGAAACAGGGTATGTTGGAAATCTTATTTCCATCAATTGGAAGTCCATAATGCTCCAGGTCCATAGGGTAGGAGAACTGCAGGTTCACTTAAGCTTTCCAGGAATAGTAAAGGCAAATGCAAAATTAAACACACGACAGCTGTGCAACATAGTAGTGACAGAAGAAATAGCCAGTGTGGTGTAGGAACTTTATTCCAGAGGTACTTGAAAATTTTTCTGTTGGGAAGATTAAGGCAGGGCTACATAAAGTTCTCCTGCTGCCTAAACATGTGTTTTAAGGCTTCACGTGAGGGTGTACGTTGGAGCTGACATGATCTATTGACCACCACATGTAACAGCTTCTTTACTTAAATGTTGCTTCCCTGACCTATGGTGAACTCGTTCAGAGCACGGCGCTGAGAAGTTAACCTCATAAAGACGTGAATGTTTTTCCATCAGTTTACCTTTCACAATGCTAAGGGCAGACGTATCAGAGCTGGTGCAAGGAAGGGAATGTGACTGTCCTTTCGTTATGCTGCTCGCAATTTTGAGGCAGCTGTGAAGGTTCAATGAGGGAAAATCTTGAATTACTGTGTGTTCTCTCTTCTTTAACCCAACCTCTTCTTTACCTTTCAAAAGCAGGCTGAACTACTCTTACCCCATCACCCTTGAAGAGTTTCATTATTTTTTTCATTTTTTTCTTTCCTTTTTAACTGCCTTTATACCAAAAGACCGAACTTGAGACTTTTGAAATGTGGAATAAGGGAAACTAAGAAGTTCAAGATGTGATGCATTACTGGCTTTTGATTAGGCAGGTGCACAGTGTGACAGGCAGCCTGTTCTGTGTAGGGCTTAGGGAGCACTGGCCATTCTAGCCTGACTAGTTGCCCTTCCCCACAAACCCATAGAAAGATAGAATATCTGCAAGAAGTAGTCCTTACCCATAGGACCTTTCACTCTCCATGCAGTTCTAGCCCATATCACCCTTATTCTTTACTTTTACTGTTCCATCACTGTGGGAAACTGCTCAAATGCTACATAGGCTACCCGAAGGCATAACTGTATTTAAAAACCACCACCCTTGAAGCATGAACCACAACAGTTTATGCTTGTGAGGCAGTACCAACAACTGCCCAAAGTGCCCTACTGGGTCACCCATTCTGAGCTCTGCCTCACTCCTTCATCTCAGCAGCATCTTAAGAAACAGAACCCCAGGGGCTGGACGAGAACTGAATTGACCTTTTTCTTCAAAAGTGCCAGTTGTGGGAAAGAAAGGGAAGGAATTCTTGGTAGCAAGAGATTCAGTAAGTAGAGCTTGCTAATTATTTCTTGATGCGCTGTTTCTTCCAGCCTCGTTTGTTTTATGTTCTACACAGCTACCTAACTCCTGATACCTTATAGAACCTGATATCCTTATAGCAAGCGCATAGTATAATATTAGTATAATGTATTGACAAAACACCCTAAGATCTCTGGCATACCCTTTCTAAATCCTTCCACAAGGATTTTTGATTACTTCAGAACCTCTAGTTTTTTCCACTTCCGACCCAACCGCTATTTGCAAGTGTAGGCTTCTCTCTCCTTCTCCCCACTTTGCAAGACCAGTGTGTTTGGAATCTTGTCTAAAGAGAATGAGCAATCATCAGCTCCCAATACTCGACGTAGAAAGATGGATCACAAGACAGGCAAACACCCATCCAGTTCCAAAACCTCCTGCTACAGCCGCCCTGTTGCCACATCCTTCTGCTGGCAGCCATCTCTATGTGTATCTGTGTCAAGATAGCCAGGTACATGCCATTTCCCAAAGCCTTTGGCCCTGTTTTTCCACAGGTCCTACCATGCCCATGTTAAAATGACCAGTAGGCCAGCAAGAAGTGACAGCATCCCTCGCAGAGAGTACATGGTTGTCTGAGAAGGACAACAGTCCAGTGTCAGAGACTGTCTGTGAGATGTTCCAGTGCAAGATGCAGATTCCGTCTAATCCAGAGTGGCTCAGCCTCATCTTCTCCACTTGAATGTAGGTGAAAAAAGTACTATTGTCTGGTTGGAGGTGGTACCAGGTATCCTTTAAGGAGTGCTGACCTCCTGCCCTCCCAATGATATCTGCCTCTTATTTCCTGTGATTAGGGCAGAAGGAAAATTAACAGGCAGGCCCAGACACTCCTGTGCTGAGTATCTCCTGATACTGCTGAGGAAAGCATCCTGATAAAAATGACATTGCAGACCTGGTATCAAAACACAGATATTAAAGATGTTAATGCATTTCTAAGCAGATCTGAATGTGCAGAAGCTGATTTAGTACAACAATCATGTTCCCCAGCATTCAAGACTATAGGTCAAGAGAGGACAGGGTTGTAATGATTAATGTGGCAAAACTCAATATGAGATTGTACAGACAGACATGTCTGTCCAAGCAGTCTTGCCATGAAGTACAGCTGAATTGCCGAGGTGAAGGTCTCTTGTAGGAACACAACGGAGAACCCTCCTACCCAAAGCAAGGAGAGTACTCTGCCCCTACAGAGAACTTCCTTCCATCTCACGGGGTTTCATGGTGGGATTTTGGGCTCTTTCTCTTGGAGGGAGAGAGAAGGGGTGTGAGGAACCTGCTTGGCCAGCAGTGGTGGTGCTAGTGGTACCAGTAGTGCTGTATACCAGGCAATTTCTGTAGCCAGAGCTGCAATCCCCGTAGTACAGGGATGCACTCTGCCCTCTGGGTCACCTTTCCTCCTTGAACAGGGCCCTTACTGATCAATATGAGGCTGTAATCTGCCCTGGCAAGGGTCAGCTGCATCTTCTTCCCAGATGAATGAGTCTTCAGCAGGTGGCACAGCTTGTCGCTCAGCATGATGGGTTTGAGGAGCCTGCAGACTTTTGTGAGTTGACAGTCCTTGTAGTGCCCAAAAGTCTGTGGACTAAGTGAAGGTCCCCAGCCCAGCCCAGTCGGTGCACCTGGCAGAGAGTAACAGCTCTCCCCCAGACACAAGGAAAAGCAGCAGAGGGAGTAAGATCTGAAAAATTTCACAATGAAAAATTTCATCTCTGCTTTTTTTCTGACTGATTGCTATCAAAATATGCTATAGACATACTACTACTTGTGGAATAGAATATGACTCTGATACAGATAGGCAAAAATTGAGTTACTCCCAGACCAAGGGCAATGACTGAACAAGATACCGCAAATACTTTCAGTGATTTTTGCCAACTCTGAACATCAAATAATTCACGTAAGCGAAACAGTGAGTAATGTTTTTAAACGTACGAACATGGCATCAAAAAAATAAGTAATTTCTCATGAACAATCTGAGTTAGCAGCTTCTAGAACTAATTTCAGTTCCCAAGTTAAATGAAAGTTGGAATGGTTCCCATCATTTATTGCCTGCGCCTTATTTTTCATTGGTCCAATATCCCTCCGTCACTCCTGACTTTGGTCAATAGCTTCTAACGTTAATCTAAAGCCCATCCCTGGACTCCTGTTCCTGTTTTAACATTTTTTGATGGCATGGACATTATTGTCAACCCCGGAATACAATGCCATTTTGGGGGAACTTCCTGCACTTTCTTCTACTGACTTATCTTGTCCTGGGCTTAAGATACTACTCTACTTGTCTCTCTGAGATCCGGAGATTGTTGCTCCCTTATGGCCCTGGGATACTTTTTGCACCATTTTCCCCTTGTGACAGTCAAAATTTACTCTTGCTGGTAAGCATACAGCAACTTTAGTTTAATGAGTTCCACAGAGAAAAGACTTTCTGTAGCCTTCATGCCAAAATGTGACCCAGCCGTACTTCAACCTGGATGTGCTTCCTCCGTGCAGTTCTTCCTCCAACATTTCCCTGCACGTCAAGGCAGGGGGCTGATAAAAGAGGTAGGGAGTGCAGTGAATGCTATGCTGAGTCTCATTATCATCCCTGTATCAGCAGCCAGTGATAACAGGAAAGGTTATTGCCACAGGGGAATTGCTTTGCCCTCGTCTGTGATGGATTTACTATTCTGGCTGCCGAGTGAACTTCTCTCTGGTTACCTTCCTCTTTATCACATAGGGCCACCAGCGATTGTTTCATGGGAACCTGGCAAGACTCTCACTGTGCAGGAAGGTTAGGTGTTTTCGTGTGGGTATCTGTATTTGGGTGGAGGGAGGAGAACGAAAAGAGGAAGCTTAGTCAAAATTGTAAAAGATTTATTAGCAAAACTTTGATAGTAACTAAGGTATTTAAAAATCTTTAAGGGTAGTGATAACATGTCTGTGCTACAACTTTTATATTGATGTCATTTATCTCAGTTAGCTGAGACAGGACAGGACACACTACTTAGTACAGTCAGCAGCTGGTACCGTGAAGTTCATGTGAGTAATTTATAGCATCTAATAATGGTGAAAGTCTGAAATGTAAGGAAGACCCAAGTGTTACTGAGAAAAGGTTTATGGTTGCTTATGGTGCAATCAGAAAAGGCAGTCCCTTTCTTCCTTTCGAGGTGTGCTCCTGACCCCTGCTTTTCTAACATTCATGTGGCCATGCATCAGCTGGAATGGAAAGCTGAAAATTAATTTTTTGTTGCATCAAGCTTCTTGATCACGAGTTCCAGTACCTAACAAATTAGAACTGTCCTTTTCAATCAGTCTGCTCCTTAAATCCCCTAAACCAGTAGTGTGATCACCCTCTCAGAGAGATCAAGAGATTCTAAGGCCTCAAAGAAATGACTTTTCAAGCATTTGGAAGTTGAACATGTATCAGGAAAATGAAATAGATTATTTCTTTCCTTGCATAGCTCTAATCCTAGCCATGGCCTCCTGGAGATATCTGTCCATACTCAAGGTATATATATTTATATATGTATATACATGCATGCATATATACTTCTTGCCCAATGCCAGCTCAAGCATACTCCTAATATGTCTTTGAAACCTTCCCTTTTCATCTCGGTAATAATAACAATTTCAACAAGCTTAAAAGCATCCCTAATATGTTTTGATCACTAGGGATGAGCCTATATTTCCTAGATGTTCCTTAGTCTCTCTGCTAAAAATGTCTTCAAGCTGATTACTTCAGGGAATGCTTGTGATGCAACATTATTCTCCCAGAAAATAAGAAATCCACTGAACCACTTCAAACAGTTCATTGACTGTTTGCTAGTTGTTATTGACTTCAGCTGCTTTTGGATGCATAATACAGTTATTAAAAATGTTCTGCAGTCTAATTTTACTTTTTATCTTTTTTTTTTGCTTTAATTTTTTGATACTTGTATACACAAAGTGCCTATTTGATTTGTTCTCAGTTTATTCTAAGATGAGACAATCTAATCTCTACATCACCAGCAAGACACATCTTCCTTTGGAAAGCCATCGAGCATATGCAAGGAAGAAATGTTTTAACAGAAGCTACAGAGTGCTGTAGGACAGAGTCACTGAGGGAATTGAGGGTTGCAATTTAAGAAGAGGGGCAGCTGTAGGGGAGGAGCCATCCAAGCTGTGGAGGTACAGAAACAATCTCCTAGGCAATGGAGTGTAAGCACAAAATTTTAGCAGCTCAGAAGGTCACTGAGTTAATTGCAACCAAGGCCACAGTGGGTGGGAGAGAGTTATGTATAAGCTATATATTTATTTCTGTGCTTCCTGACTTGCACGCCTGAAGTTTTCTCTATTTAAAAAAATCAAATAATCTTATTTTTATTCTAGTAGAGATAGTTCTATTTTGAGTTTTGAAGCCTGCTAGTCTTGACTTGAGAGCTCACCAGGACATCTAGTCAGATCCACCTTAAAGTTCCGGGTGAGTTGGGATCCATTTATAAAACCTAATTTTGTTATCTTCTCTTTCATATGATTTTCTGTGTCTTGATCTTTCTCTTGGGTTTGTTAAGTTCTCTCTGCTTGTTCTTTTTTCTCTCAGTTCCAAACTGTGCCCACACTGTGACGCAAGATAAGACAACCTCAAATTAACAAGTAATTTACCTTAGGTACCAGCATCAACACAGATATGGCTTTGTTTCATTTGACTTTGGGGTAAATTCACAAAGTGCTCTGTGCAGACTGTGACAGTTGGGTTGTTTCCAGAACTGGGACACAATCCTGCCCCTTTTAAGCTCATTTGGGTTTTGCCAGGTCATGACATATCATCATGTCACATTATGTTATACCACAATGTCATCACGTCATATCATGATCTGTTCAAGTTTCCTTCCAAGTCCATCCCTTCCAGCATCTACGTCAATGGCTCCTTCATGACCATGTGTTCCTAAGTATTTATCTGCTTTCATTTGTGAGATCTATCTTTTTTTTTTCCCCATTCTGCCTTTCCTCTGGCAGCATCATCATCTCCCTACTTGAGTTATCAAAAGCTGATGATTCTCAAAATCTGCCCTGTTTCTGTCCATTCAGTCTAGTACTAGTCGGTATATGTCCTCTTGAATATCATCATATTATATTGTTATTTCTTCATGGTGAAAGCCCTTAAACTTTCTGGACTTTTTCTTTCTGCTTTTTACTGTGAACTCAACCCTTCTTTCAAGGGTTCTCTGAGAGTTTTCTGTCATCATCTCTCTATATTCAGCCTTGCTTGCAATATGCTCCTGTACAGCTTAAATTTCTGTCTTTTGCTACTGTTTAATCCTTAGTCCACAGTCTATTTCTTTCTTTCACTATAAAAGCTGTCTTTTCTCTCAGTCTCCCTCCCTATTCCTAACCTTTTCACAGCATTCTTTCTCTCCAAAAGCTCCAATTGCCTCCTGTAGTTCTTTGAAGCCTCCATGGGTATCTTGTCTAATAAAATGTCCTATTCAAGCACATTGTTCTCACCTACAAGACAGTGTCTTATCTTAGGTCTACTGAAGTCTTTTTCCTTCCTTTTCACTCATTTTTGCTCCATCTGAAGCTATTGCTTCAGACAAAGTACACTTGAGGTGACTTCTTTCTGTCCCGTGTCTCTTTGCCTCATGTCCTCCTGTGCTTTCTTTGTTTCTTATTGCCTCCGTGTTTATCTCTTAGATCCTCTGTTACTGTTAAGTAGTCCTCCTTTTGTCACCTTTCTCCTCTTCCTCCTTCAAAACCCCATTTTCCCCTTTCACCTTTACAGTTGCTTTTGTCTCAAAGCCCATCTTTCATATTATCTCTTTCACAGCCTTATTGGACTAAGTTCTCTTCAGCACAGAATATTATTTTTTCTTTATTCTTAAATGGCTGCTTTTCTGTTTTGCATGCGTGGTTCTGAGTAACAATGACTCCACCTCCACAAATTCAACTCCTTTCAGTCTGGGGTGGTAGAGGGCTCTGCATCACCATCTGCTATAACGTCTGTGTGTGCAGTACTGGTGGCAGCTGAAAAATAACCGTTGTGTTTCGTTCCAGAGGAGGCTGCAGTCTGGCGGTGGGCCATAAGGTCTGTATAGAGGGAGGTCACGAAGTGGTCTAGATCTTTTAGGATGAATCTGCTAGAGAAACACCCCCGCCCCAAAAAAAAGCTCTAGTATAAGCAGAAGGCTCAGAAGTTAGTATGATGTCTGATAATGTGTGTGGGCAGGGCGCAGGGAACAATAATAAGCTTGTCGCTGTTGATTAACAGTGCTGGGATTTCAGGTGATAAATGTCCTGGGACAGGACCATGAGAGAAACACGAGCCTTCAGTCATCCCTCCCCCCATACTATCAGAGCTTTCCCTATAAAGGCAGTAGGGTGGGAAGGCTAGGAATTCTATTTCTGAATCCTGAAAAGTGTTCAGGAGAAAAAAATTAAAGGCAGAGAAAAGGGAGACCTGAGGGAATATTGGAAAGAGGAGGGAGAAAGATTGATGGCTGACTGGAGAAGAGACTCATCTCAGGTGAGAGTTCTTCTAACTTCTATTCCTTTCTTTTTCCTCACCTAAGACCCTAATTTGGGCTGTAGCTGTAGTTTCATCTGTCACGTAGAGGTTCTGCCTGAAGGAAGTCCCACAGAAACACACTTTGGAGTCCCTCTAGGGCCTGTAATATGCAAAGAAAAAACTGGTGTATGAGCAGGTTGTATACCTTTCCTCTTGCGTGCTCTAGGGCAGCCTAGAAACTTTTGTGAGCCCTTTCAAGAGGCTCAGGTGGACCTGAGGGGTCAAGCCGTACATACAGGTCAACTGTATTTGTGACTAGTGCAAGATGGTTATTACAGCTTCCTCTTTTTTTACATCTTCCTCCACTTCTGTGCTTGTCTCCTGAGACTGTTGGCAACCTCTCAAGCAACAGCAGTGCTACGTTACCGTCTCCTGGCAGAAGGGCAGAGCTAGGCCTTGGCAGTAGGAAACAGGACAGATGAGCCATAAGGAAAATACATAAAGAAGAACTGTGGCAGGAAAATTCAGGAAAAGTGATAGGGGAGATTTCACAGCAGCTGCTGGGCAACAGCAGTGCAGAAAGGCAGGCCTTTTTCAGGCTGCGCTCAGTATTCTGTACTTTTGGGACTCTGCTGGTCTGAAAACATGGACAAGACAATGGGTGGAGCTGGAAAAATACCTTTCATTAGGTCGGCTGTGGAAAAGCTATTGGGTCTACAAGTTCTTTGAGTCTGAAATAGAAGTAGCAGACCTCAAAGCAAATGCAAGTTGAGAGTAGCTTCTTTGAATTTGACTAGACTAGTGTCAGTGAGTCTGTGACAAAAGATTATTGGTACCTTGTGGAACAGAAAGGATGTTAATAGTGCCCAGAGAGCTGACGAGGTGCTTCTCTCCTAGGGGAAAGAGGGAGAGGCATGATTTATAAGCTGTGGAGCATGATAAGATTAGTGTTCAGGAGACAGGAAATAATGTAACATAAATCCAGTATCTCTACAGATGGCATATATTTTGTAATGCACTGTAATGGTGAATTTCAGTTCTCAGTCTTTTCCTTGGTAGACAGTATCTGTCAGAGGTAGAGAGATTGCTTGATGAAAAGTGCTCTCCCACTGGGGATTAGATATATTCTGGGTCCTTAGCTGCAGATGTCCTTAGAGTATACACACGTACCACTGTGTGCACAATGATAGTTCAGTTTCATCTGTATAGTTATCAGTCTGCTATTTGGTGCACTGGATGAGGTGTGTGGAAAGTACGAGTGATGGGGCAGGGTTATGGTGGGTTGTCTTCTTCACGAGGATAGTAAAGGTTTGTTTTTCAAGGAGCATCTAGAGCCATTTGGTGGATGTTGACCTTGGGGTCCTTCATACTTTTATGGATCAGGTGAATGAGGCTGGGGCCAGTTTGGAGGCTGAGATGGACAGTTCTTGGAAAAAACCTTTCAGGGTAGAATCACCTTATTTTAGGCTATAATTACATAATTATTTTCCATGGAAAATCCACAATGGTGGATACAAGACAGAAGGTAGAGTTTGATTAGCTGGCAGTAGGGGGTTCTTTTTTATATACTGAAGAAATTTCTGATGTGGTATTTTTGTACATCTTGAAAAAGAAGAACTAAAAGAGTGCACGTTTGGGTAAAGTTTCCCACTAGTTTTCTCCAGTGGCTGTGATGAGTGTTCTCCTCCAGTAAATGTAATAGTAACTGAAGATCTGGTGCTGTATTATAGCTTTGATGTTTGCTGGGGCTTATTGTGGTTGGTTTTTAAGTTTTCTATATATGATGTGCACTTATATTCTATACAGTTTTTAGTGTTGTATACACTATATAGTATATGCTGTGTATCATTTTTATGTAAGCCATAGCGACATTGGTTTTCCAGAAGCACCTCAATAAGTTGGGAGCAGTTAATGCCTTTATGATGGAAAACTATTAGGGTATCCAAATGTTCTTCTTCAATTTTCTAGACCCAGTCACTTGAAACTCTTCTTTAAGGTGGTTCGTTACAAGTTTTTTCCTACTGATGGGCCACAGTCTTCCTCCAGGGAACAGTGCCTATATGACACTGTATAAAGTGAGGGCTGGTGAGAATGAAACAAATGATTCTATATGTTTTTTTAAATATTTAGAGCTTGCCCAGCCTGCCACAAGGTGTGGGTTGTAAAGGCTATTAATAACCATAATGGGTAATAACCATATGGGTATTATTGCTAATGGATATCCATATGGGTATGGTTAGCAGGAACATTGGAGGAGGTGGGGAGGTAGTTTATGGAGGAAATCAAGTGGGTCTTCCTCTTAGAGAGTTTCTTTGTATCCCACTCTTGAGAACCATTCAGGCTGAGAAAAAGCAAAATGAGCCTCCAGGAGAAATGTTTTACAGAAATCTGCAAAATGAAATATTGAGACTACCATTCTGGACTCAACAGAAGGGTGTTTTGCCTCTTTCTGTCCCCTGTCCTGCCTGCAAATCTCTTGTCCTGCAGCGTGAGACGCTTGGAAACCATTATTCTGGAGAGGTGATAGCATACAAGAGGAAGGAGGAGTTAATAGCAGCGCTTTAGTGACTGTGTTTGAGGCATGTGGGGTCTTCTTTTCTTGTACATAATTTCTAGGATCTTGAACTCGCTGCTCTTCGTTGATTAATAGCCGTCAAAAGACATATGGTTACATTCAGCACAGTGACAGTACCGGGAGGTGTCTCTAGACCATGTGGTGTAACATGCTTCTCATTCCTGTCACTGCCTGGTAGCTCGCTGGTGTTGGCTGAGCTCATTGCTTTTTTGCCTGGCTGAGAAACAAGTGGCGGAGCGGAGAGGAGAAGCCCTTGAGTGCTCTAGCCTGCGCAAAAGTGAGCATCAAGAAGAATAAATTTCTGCATATCCCCCTAATTGAATACCCACAGGTATGGTGGTGACCTTCTTCAAAAGGGTAAAGCGTTCACCATAAGGGCACGTGGGAAAGCTGCAATTAAGCTGTAACGCCCAGCATTTTACAGCGATGCCTGACTTCTCCATTAGGGCTCGCTTTTTCTCTTGTGGGCCGTGGACTTAAAAAAATTGTCACGCGGGACACTGAGTGTGTACCCACCATGTCCTACCTCACCATAGTCGCTGTCATCTTTATGACTGTCACTCAGTCTTTTGGACATCTGGTTATCATAGAATCATAGAATGGTTAGAGTTGGAAGTTAGAGTTATGGTTAGAGTTATCTGAGAAGAGAACAAGGAAGCCCACTGGATTTTGTTCTCACTGCAAATATGGCTTGCTCAGGATGGGGGTGTGTGAAAGAAGAGATCTCCTGAATAATCATTTCTGCTTCGCTCCTGTCTGCTTTCTGCCTCTGTACTTCTGTCTCTGTCTGTCTTACCGCCTTCTTTCCTCCTCCCCCCTTCTCCCTTCCCTCTCCTTCAGGAGTTCCCCTCTGCCCCACACCTGATATTCAATCCCGTCGGAGTTAGTGCCTTTTGCTGAGATCAGACACGGCACTGGGGAATCATGTGGCAGAGGAAGGTTGCTATAAATATAGTTAAACCCTGCAATCACTGCCTTTGGGCAGGAAGGGGAGAGAGAGGCAAGAGGAGGAGGAGGAGGAAGAGGAGGAGGAGGGGCAGAGAGAAAGTGAGTGAAAGAACAGAACAAATCAGAGTGGTCTGAGGAGAGAAAGAAAGGAAGGAGGGAGCAGAGGAAAGTGTGGAGGCCACGCTCTTGGCCAGAACATGAGGTGGTTCTAGGTAAGGCCCAGAGCGACAGCTCCCTTGCAACTGAGAGTGAGGAAGAGTAGAGGCATGGAGAGCTCAAAGACCATGACACAGGAACCCAGGTCGAAGTCAGCTTTGTGGGAGGGCCCACCGCAATACGACTATGTCTGCTTTGAGAAATGCACCCGTTACGGGATACCTTTGGAGGCAGGACGCGAGGCCCGGGGGACAGGGGACGACCAGCACTACCTGGAGAACTCCTCCCTCAGCTACCCACAGGTAGGGCTGGACAACTGGGACGTTTGTGGCAGCACAGGTCTCCCTGGGATCACAAAAGCTTTTTGGGGCTCCCAGAAGGGTGCTGGTAGAGCACACATCCCTGTCCGTTCCCACTCCTACCAACTCTCCCCTTCGTTTGATGACTCCCAGGTCAGGCGTTGACTTTCATGGTTGTACTTGCATCCGGGAGTGCTATCAGCACTTCGAGTCAGGGGTCATTTTCACCTGCCATGGACACAAAGAGAGATAGAACGGGCAAGCTGGGGTGGGGAAAATCAACCAGACCGTTAATGTATTTGTGACAGCAAAGAGAAACTGCAGCTGAAGGGTGACTAGAAACAAAGAGGACAGTGATGTATATAGATGGCTATCTATCTGCACAGCTGTACAGATGAAGTCACGCAGGCCAAAAAAACACTTCATGGTCACAGACCCATACCTGTATATGGATAGTTTTGGTAACTCTTAGGGGAGCTGTGAGTGAGAGATTTTCTAACCCTTAAACTTGACCTGACTCTTGCTCGGGTTCACACAAGCAGCGGTTCCACAAAACTATCTGGGACACAGATGTACTTTGGTTATGGCTTCTTGTTCCATTATGCTCTGTTATCTCCTCTACCTCTCCTTTTGGGACAGCCTCCTGCAAAGGGGAGGTTCTACAGCAGAGTCCTGGTGTCTAATTTCCTACCGCTCTGCTCAGGCTAAGCTGACTTAAGAAGGCTTTAGAGCAGTGAAGGATCCGGTCAAATGATGAGGGAGAGAGCATGTGAATGTGGAATTCATACAGAGGGTATATTTCTCCATACATGATGCATGAACCCTTAGGTGAATGATTGGGGGACGAAGGAGGGGATGCGTTAATTATTTCCTGAAGACCTTTGTGATTTAGCGATAGGAACAAAACCACATTTGCCGCCAGGAAAAACCTCTTCCAGTAGATAACCATCCCCATGAGGATTATATGTGCCGTGTTGTAGAAGATTAGAGAATCAATTTCATGGCCATATTCAGGAATTTCTTTTCTGAAACTGCAGCAGAAACACACCTTGTGCTAAACGTGGGCAGGGAGGGAGAAGCTGTGGGATGCAAACAGTTTCTCCAGTGCTCTAGAGTTGTGCTGGTCAGTAGATAAGCAGATAGACAACCTCACACGTAAACAAGCAGGCCTTAAAATGCATTCCCGTGCCTATCTTCAGGCAGTAATGTCCCCAAGCAAGCGGGCATTTGTGAACACAAATTGCAGTCAAAAAACCAGACAGGCGTATTTATAGATTTACTGAAAAATATGCCCTAGAAATACTTTCACACAATCAATCACATACACATGTGCATGTACGTTTATGTATGAAACTTTGCATGCAGACATATTCTGGCAAAACCAGGCTTGCTGCGCATATGTATATTTTGCTAGCCATTTGGGTATATGCATATAAGGTATAAATATGCATTAGGTATAAATTAAGGTATTTATTATTATTAAATTACTATATATAAATATATATAAATTACTATACATACATATATAAATTACTATATCTG
>JAHREE010000140.1:420620-501228 GCA_033628505.1 Tringa tobata
CATATATAAATTACTATATATATATAAAAATCACTATATACAAAAATAAATAATTATTTGTTATTATAAAATTAAATTTAAAATACCCTATTAAATGAAAGTATAAATATGCATTATATATAAGGTATGCTAATCTATATTATATAGTAATATATATCTTAACATGCTAATGCATATTTATACCTTATATATATTATATATACCTTGTACAAACACGCATACTTATGTTATTAGCAAGAAAAACAACCTTCTGCACATATTTTCTTCCATTTCCATGCAGAGTAACCATTAAGATTTCTTTCCCCACTGTCATGTGAAAAAACACTTGGCAGAGAGAGATTTTGCTTCTGTTGTGCCCTTTTCTTTTGCCTTCTGTTTTATATGTAGGTTGGAAGCTATTTCAGACCAGCTTTGTGATTTGATTTGGTTTACACAAGCCTCAGAACAGTGAAATCTTGGTCTTTGGCCCAGGACCAAACCGATGGTCAAAAAACAAATAATTGTTATTAGATAATAAAATAATAATAGTAGTACGATAGTAATAGATACATAATTTTGGACAATTAAGATGACAGATAGTAGGTATATGATAGATGATGTAATTGATAAAAATATACATTCTCATACACTGTAGGATTTTGTATTGTCTTCTTTCTGCATGAGAAAACAGCTACAGCTGGTGAAGTATTTAGAAGCTGTATTATTCATGCCTATAGAAAGGATGTTCATGGCAATACACAGATGGGTGTAGTGGGAGGGGTGTGTAATGAGTAATTAGGCAATGCAGTAATATAGAATAACAGGCTCACAGAAAGATGTAGGTGAGAGGGGCTTCTGGAGGTCTCTAGCCCAAGCCCCTGCCCACAGCAGGGCTGACTCAAAAGCTAGGTCAGGTTGTCCAGACATGTTCTGAACAATCTCCAAGACTGAAGATTCCCCAGCTCCTCTGGGCACCTGTTCCTGTGCTGAGCTACCCTCAAGAAGACGTGGATGGGGACATGTTTTCCTTTTGCACAGACTTTCCTTTCTTGCAAGTTATGACTTTTTCCTTTTGTCCTTCACTGCCCCTCCAAGAAGTACCGCTGTGATGTTTCTCTCCAGCCCCCGTCTCTCTTCAGGTGGTGGGACTGCTGTTAAATCTCCCCTTTGCCTTCCGTTCTTCAGGAAGAACTATTATTTTGTTGCTGCTCCCCACCCCTCACACGTGCCTCATTGGCTCTATGCCTAAACAGTTGAGCCTAGACCTTTTACTGACATTCACATTTACTTATGAAGTGACTTTTGGGAGGTTTCAGCTTTGAGACCAAATATGGCTACTCTTTTGTGATCCATCAGAAAAAAAAATCCCAAGAAAGATCGTTTCAGGAACAGCAGGTTGGCTACAAGGTGGGAGTGCAAGGGGTGAGCAGTAGAGCTCAAGGCCACCTCAGTGGCCAGGAGCAACAGATTAAAAACAGTATACACTGGGAATGCTGAGGGAAGGGATTTCAGGACTATAGTATGTTGTGAAGAACATATTGTTCAGTCTGAATGGCATGGGGAATAGCTTTGGACTGTGAGATGATGACAATTTTATGCAGATGCTGACCTCTCAGAAAATAGCTCCCAGAAAAGTCTTGAGATTATGGTGCTCTGCATATTTTTCCCCTGAGATTCTCTGCAGCTTTTCCTCCATTACTCAAGCAATGAAACCTCCCCATCTTTTTTGGAAAGACAAACCCTGCTGGTTTACAGTTAAACATTAATAAATGCTATCTCCCTTAAAATGAACTTTACCCTGGTTGTTTTTTGGGGTTCTCCCCTCCCCTTCTTCCTCCTTAACAGTATTTACACCTTCAGCTGTTTTTGCACCATTATCATGTTCTCACTCAGCTTTTAGCCAAGCTGGGCATGATAGTACTTTTTCTGGCTCAACCCTTTAGGTGGTAATTGATATATTTTAACATTCCAGTTTTTCTGGTGCTTGAAAACCCTGTGTTCTTTGTGTTAGAGAGAGAGCATCAAAAGAAGGAACAGTCCAAGTCCTACTGTGTTATATTTTTAGTTTTATATGTCTTCTAATGGAATGGATATTTCTTGCCTAACCTAGTTTTGCTTTAAGGTCATCCTCTGATTTCTGGATTCTTTCTCTCTCCCACAATCTCCTACCATTTTAAATAGTGTCAGAGTCCTGGAGGAGAAAAGCACGTGTATGAGACAATCTTTAAGTGAATTGAGACTAACTTGTTCTTCAGGACAGAACCTTAATTTTTGTGTCTGGAGACTAATTCCTTTTTCCTCACATCCTTACCGCACCATTTTCCAGCTAGATAGAAGCAGTGAACTAGAATACCATATGAGGACTTCAACCATTCATACTATTATATTGTCATGCTATTCCATCTGGGCAGTTGAAAGACTGTAATTTGAACATCATACTTGGCACGGATTTGAGTTCGTAGTTTGGATTAAACTGTATTTGATATAAACCCATCCCTTGTGACCATGTAAAGGCAATGAAACATCAGCTGAGGTGATGTGAAGATGCATTTGTCTAAAATCTGCTGGTACTTGGCATTTCTGGCTGAAATAGACATAGTGAGAGAAAAAAGGAGCAGACTGCTATTTACGATTGGATTCTGCACATGACAGCTTATCTTATATATGAAGTTCATCAGCCTGATGTTTCACTGTCCTGTCTGTATTATGGGGGTCAGAGCATGTCCATTCCTCACTGCAAAGAGTCTGCTTTGCTTAATTTGCCTAGAGCATGTTGATAATCATGTGGTTAATAATTACATTCAATTTGTCAGCTTCCAATGTAGAAGAATACTTTCAGATGTTCAGATAGCATCAATTTGTTTAAGAGACAGTAGGTAGGCCACCTTAAGAAGAGGATGATTTTAAAAAGCCTAGATGTGTGTTCTGTGAAAAAAAACACTAGGGTTTTCAAAGGGAGCTACTGCACGTGGTTCAAGTGTCTCTCAAGGAATATGAAAATAAATAAACCATTTAGGACCTTCAGTCATATTTGTTACGTGGAAATATGAATTGGTAGAGCATTGAAACAGGTGGTCAGAGAAGCCAGGGAATTGCCACCCTTAGAGATATTTAGGAGTTGCCTGGACAAGGTCTTGAGCAGCCTAATCTGGCTTTGGAGTTCCCATGCTGTGTGCAGGGACTTGGACTAGAAAGTTCCAGAGGTGCCTTCCAGGGTAAATGTTTCTGTGAGTTTCTGAATCTATTAGATCTCAAGGTAACAAGAGCAACATCTCCTGTGTCACTTCGAAAGGAGGAGACATGAAGCTGCCACATAGAAAAGTCTCCTAAGCACGTCGCAGTGCTTTATATCTCTCATATGTCTTGTCTTTCTCCAGCTGAAGTGTCTGATTTTGCTGATCAAAGCACTGCTCACTCTCCTCCCGCCACTCAGAAAATCTTAGAGAAGCAGATGGGGAGAAAGCTGGGGAAGAAGCAAAGGGTCACCTTGGGAAGTGCCAAGATCACAGGCTGTGCTTCAGGTGGTGACCTGACCTCAAGTAAAGCCAAATCTGGTTTATTGAAGGACATGTGAGGAGGAGAAGCTTATTCTCTGCTTCCCAAATGCACACCTTCCCCACCTGTACTCTGAAAGGCTGAGGCAGGGTAGCTGCTCTTCAGGGAATCTGATAAACAAACAAGGGGGCACAGTCGGGATCCTTCAGGCTCCCTTGAGGTCTCGTTGACAAGGTGGCACAACTGCCAGTTGTACTACAGGTCCATGTATGAAATGGCATTGGTAAGCCAGGTAGCTAGGTGTGAATTGCATATAACCAATTGCATTTCAAGATCAGTATCTGAAGACGAAGACTAGATTAGGTAGTTAGGAAATTCAGAGGAATTGGAGATAGGAGAAGACTTAGGATGATGATTTGGGTAAATAACGGGAGGAGGTGTGTAGTACCCTGTGATATGGCTGAGCTGCTGCTGCTTGTTTTCTTCTGCAGGCACCACCCGTGGCTGTGTGCCCTGTTAAGCATTCCTTGGCAGCAGGAGGAACAGATGCGGGATGTTCCTGCAGCCTGTTTGATAGTGTAATACCTCTCGAAACCTTCAGAGATGTTCTACGGCGTTGCTGAAATCTATGAGACAGCCCTGAGGGTGGCAATCTGGTGTGAACTACTTTGACCTTCTTTTGTACCTCCAGAAAGCCTGCTCAGTCTCTTCAGCCCACAGCCAGCTCTTTCTCAGGATGTTATAAAGGAATTAATATTCCGTGTTCATATTTTGTACCCCCAAAATGATTAAAAAGATTTTGGAGTGAATGGGAAGAGGGAACCAGACAGGAAAAAGGGAAAAAAAAAAAAAGATTAACTGCATCTGTCTGAGAGTTTCTGTGTCTCTGTCTCCCTTCTTGGGTACATTTGGGTTTGCACCTTGGACTGTTCGTAAATCTGCCTTTTCATCTTAAATTCTACTTGTGAAGGAGCGTTTCCCTTACCCTTCCCTTTTGTTCTCTCTTGCTTTCTGCTCCTCCAGCTTTATGGGCAATACACAGATCAGATAACCGACTTCGAAGAGAAGGAAGCAGCAAAACTACTGTATAAGAAGCAGAACAATGAAAGACCCCTGAAACGTGAGAGTCAAGTAGAGATCAAAGAAGAGCACTATTCCAAATGTCAAGGTAGGGGCAATTCCTCTTTCATTACCTTATGTCCAGACATTGGATAGACCAGCCAGAGAGACGGAATTTTAGCAAGGTAAAAGACAAGAAAGTTGTGACTGGGGAGAAGCAGGAAAGGAAGAAAAAGTGGATCAAAAATATTTTTTTCATGTGAGCTTTCGTCCTAGGAAGAGCCAAGATCTGCTTGCAAAAAAGAACGGTCCCAAGTTAATAATATTTTCCATAACAGATCTCTGTAACAAGAGGAAACGGGCTTTCTCGTGTTAGATTTTTGCTGATAGTGCACAAAATGTTAAATTCCACCCACCCCAACATTTTTTTTTTTTTTTTAAACTGCATATGGTTTTGCAGGACTGTGTAAGAGAGAGATGGGTATCAGTCCTTCAACATAAAACCCATGATGCTTCCAAATAAATCCTTACTGCGGTTAGTTCTCAGCACAGGAGATAAGAGACAGACACAGGCTTCATCTATGTTCCCTCAGTTTTTCTGGTTCACTCTTCCCTCCACAGACTGTGCTAGACGCATCCAGAAATATGTTACCAAGAAGCTTGGAGAGGACTGGATTTTCTTGGTTCTCTTGGGTCTGGTCATGGCGTTGGTGAGCTGGGGAATGGATTATGCCAGTGCGAAGAGCCTACAGGGTGGGTCCCATTCAGGTGTTGCAAAAACACACTGTAAATTATATTAATGTTTTACAAAGCCCAGTGACAATGTTCCTCCTCCTTTAACATCAGTGTCCCATCCTCACCCCTTGCTGCCTGGGAAGTTTGAAGTACTTGCAACATAGTAGAGAAAAGGTTAACGAGGGAGAGGTTCTTTAAAGGGATGGCAGGGAAAAATTTGGAAGTAAGTGGGCAGAAACAAAGGATATGTGTATGATGAGTCAAAGAAAACATGTTATTTTGACTCCCTTTCCCTCCTGCTCACTTGAACATGTAGGGGCACAGGGAAGTGGTACTGTGGTCATTCTTATCATACTGGTTCCCATCTTCCCCAGGAACAATGAGCACATGGAGGATGGGCAGGAGAAGGGCTTTTGGGTGCCCTCCTGACACTGATTCTGGTTTTTACCCGTTATCATTCTTTCCAGTTTTTATTTATACAGTGCCCTGCAGTTTCCTGCTACCTGGCCACATACTGCTCTCTCCTTTGGCTCTTTTCACACAGATGTCCTAATCACTGTCTTATATTCCTTCACTGCATTTTTCCTATGGTCCCTCTCCCCTTTGCCAGCTGTAACAATTGCAAGATCTTTCAGTCCCCCTGCCTCCCATCTTGGTGCATACATGTACACACGACATTGCCCACATTCTGTTAACTGCACTGTTTCTTTGTCCTTACCCTCGGTGTCCCAGTCCTGACCTGCACACACACCCCAAGTCCTTTCCTCTCGGCGCTCTTGGCTGCTGATGTCCACCAGACACTGCAGTTCCTCAGCCCAATGTTCTTCCTTCTAGAGCTTCCCCATCTACCAGGCGTCTGGCTTCCCCTACCAGTCTCAGGGAGCCCCTGTCCTTTATACTGCCCACAGCTGAGTCCTTTGTTGCTTTTTTCTTTCTCTCCACCAAGTCTCAGGCTCCTGCTATATGGGGAGCCAGCTCAGGCAAAGAGCTTCCTCCTCCTCCTGCACAGGAGCTGCAGTTCAGTTTGGATTCTCAGCAGCTCATCGTGCTCTTGCACCTGGCTGAGCAATGATACCACTGCTGTTTTAACAGCTGGCACAGCTCCCTTCATGCTGCTACTCTAAAAGACAGATCATAATCAGAGTATTTAACCTAGTTTTTATGAAGGAATGATTTTCGTGTGATTGAGATGGAGGAGGGGGCACTAGCTATTGGTGGACCACTTTATTGTCCTTCAAGAGCCACATAAGATCCTCGGGCTGCCAAATAAAAAGACCCTGTACAGTGATTCATCCTCACAATTGCAAGTAACATACCTCTTCTTACACCACATTTGAGCACAGGTATTAATAGTGTTTAAGAACAGGGAGCCATTTCTACCCATTCCTGCAGAATCGCTGTTTTATTTGGGAACTTGTACTCCAAATGTATCAAGGCATGTCTTAGAAAATGAGGACTTTAGGATAGCATTTCTCAGGGAGATTTAGTGTGGGCAGGTTTAGCAAGTGTGTGATTCTTTGATGTCTACCAACCTGTTTGGAGCAGCTGTGGTTACTGACCACTTCTTTGTTTCTTTGCCCACAGCCTACAAGTGGATGTACCGAGAGCTGCACCCGAATATTCCTCTGCAGTATCTGGCGTGGGTCACATACCCACTTGTTCTTATTCTGTTTGCGGCCATTTTCTGCCACCTCGTCTCTCCACAGGCTGTTGGTGAGGGCAGAAGGCATGGCAAGATCTGTTTCTGTCTGTCTTGGTTTTCTTATGCCACTTGCCTGCGGGTTTTGTTCATCCCCTGCTCTGCTGTTGTTTTCAGGGTCTGGAATCCCAGAGGTCAAGACCATAATGAGGGGAGTGGTCCTCAAGGAATATCTCACTCTCAAAGCTTTTGTGGCCAAAGTTGTGGGCCTCACAGCTGGGCTTGGAAGTGGCATGCCTGTGGGGAAAGAGGTAAATATTGCTGTTTTCATGTGCAGTAGCGGCCAGGTCTGGGAGATAGGAGGAGTCGTCTGTGAAAGAAGAGTCAATAAATGTTTTCTTTCTTTTGCCACCATTCCTTTTAAACCTCTGCTCTTTCTAACAACACTTGGCCATTTTCCTTCTACTTTGAAAGGCTTGATGTAGAAAACGTCAAAAAATTGAAGTCAGCTAGTCTTTGAGATGGAAAAAAAAAAGATTGGAGGACTGCCTGAGATGGCCAAAGAGAAATTATGAGATCTGCAATGGCTAAATGGTTGTCAGTAACCAGAGGGTAACCCTCTCTGATTTCCTCCTCCGCTTCTCTTGTAGGGTCCTTTTGTGCATATTGCCAGTATCTGTGCTGCAGTACTCAGCAAGTTCATGTCAGTCTTCTGTGGTGTGTATGAGGTAAGGCACATGTCTCTGCATGCAGCTCTTCCACAGGTTGAACCCCTGAGACACGTAGGATAGCATTGGTAGGACACAAAACACAGAGGAAAACATATGGATTGAAGTTCACTGTACTGCTATAGAGCAGTAAAATACAACCCAAAGAAAACAGTAGTGGGAGGCCAGACATACAGTCAAATAACTGTGCAGGACCAACAACGTTATCTACCAGTTACACAGAGGCTGGTTAGAAATATGCATTTGACAAGTTTTCGATCTCATGATGCTGATACCTTTGCACTGTAATCACTGTCTGTATAAAAAAGTAGCTGCAGACAAAGATCAATTTGTCTTTAAGCCAAATTTATACAGCATTGCTAATTATAGAGGCTGATACTCTCTAGGCTTTTGCTGTTGCAGTACAGCCTCTGCAGGCTGATCACTGTATTGACTAGTTGTATATATAAAAAAAAAAATCTATTAACTGCTTATATAGCTAAATGTAGGAACTGCTTTACATACAGGCTCTTAGCAGAAGCTGGCTGTGTAACACAGCAATAGGAGGTGCTGTTCTACTTGAGTAGATCCTGTCTGTGCAGAAGGACCAGATGTCACTGCTGAAGACCAGCTGCCAGTACTAAAGACTGCACTAAAGTGTGTAGAGCCTGCTATTTATAATAGCAGTGGCTGAATCTGCTGCTGGCTGTTGCTTTGTTTCATTCTTCTGGATCCTAACCCCCTTGCTTTGCTCCCTCTAACCCCAGCATGCCCTTCTCTGGCTGCACTCTCTGTTCCAGAATGTGCATAGGCAGTTCGACCTCCTGGTGGCGGCTTGCGCAGTTGGAGTTGGATGTTGCTTCGGGGCTGCTCTTGGAGGCAAGTGTCTTCCTATATGTGACATTTGTTGTACAACTCATTTAGCCTCTTGCTGTGAGATTTCCTGCTCTCAGGAAAGGTTCTCCACAGATACCTCTTCCACTCTAGCAACACAAGTTCTTTCTTTTCACATGGAACTGATAACAGTGAAAGAAAGGGAAGGCTATAGGAAAAGTGACACCTCCTTATATGCTGATTTCTAATGATGCAGCTTGTTCAGTCCCTGCCTGCCGTGGACGTTGTTCAACCTGGAGAGCACCAAGGGCTGTCCAGAAAGTCAATAAGGATTGACTAGAGAACATAAGTTAAAAAAAAACCTTCATGTAAGGAGTTGCAACATCTAAGGGCAGAATAAGGTGGCAAGTATGACAGGAAGTGATAATGTGAACAGGAACCTACTGTATGAATACTTCATCAGTGGACTGGAGAACAGAATTATCAGTGTGTAAAGTTTTGGGCTCCCCATATAAGAGTGATGAGAAGGGCTGGTAAGATGATTGGGAGGTTGGAGTAATGGTGTATGTGGAGAAGATAAGGAATCTGGATTTGCTTCGCCTAAAGGAGAAAAGGCTAAAGGGGGATAGTCTAACTGGTGTCATCAACCACCTAAAAGGGTATTTTAGCAAAGATTGATCCAGGCTCTTTTCAGAGCAGCACAGTGCAAGAGGCAACAGGCACAACTTACAATATGAGAAATTCTGACTCTATATAAGGAAAATAGGTTTCCCTCCCCCTACGGTGGTTCAGCACTGGCACAGATGTCCAGAGGGTCCAGGGAATCTCCACCCTTGGAGATCTTCAGGACTTACCTGAATAAGAACCTAGCCTTGGAATTGGCACAACTCAGAGCAGGGAGTTGGAGGAAACACCTCTAGTGGACCTCACATTTGTCTTCTGATTCATGGAATTTCCTTAAACAGCACATTAGCCACAGGTACATGGTAACTTCTTCATGAAACAGTGGAAATATATTCATAAACAATTTGTCCTAAAATGTTTTCCATTCTTTGTTGTGTCTTCATTTCACTTTTCCCATGGTTATTGTGCCTGGAAGTTTAAAGCGTTTTTGAAATGTGATGTTTTTTCTAAGTTGGCTTTGTTTCTTCCATGCACTACTTTCCTGTTAGTCTTCAAATGGATGAGTTAGTTGACAAATACAACATGGTCTTTCATCAGCAATAATGATCATCTTTACTCTGGTTTGCTATTAAAAAAAAAAAAAAAAAGAAGCAGCAACATAGTTTGTCAGCTACAAATTAGAGGTTTTCCAGTTGGTAACTTGAGAAAAGATGCACCAGGAAGAAAATCAGGTTCAGCAAGAGAGGTTGAGAGCTGTGTATATGTGGCAATATAGCAAGTTGGAGACAGTCTGAGCTGAAGTCTGAGGCTTCAAGGCAAAACTTGTAAGTCTGCCAAAAGCCTTGAGAGAAAGCAGGTTCAGAAACAAGGTTTAGACCATGTGGAACCATGGTGGAACCATTGGCAGTGTACAGGAGAATGGTATCTCTCTTAATGTAAAAAAAAAAAAAAGAAAAAAAAAAAAAGACTCAAAAAACCTTCCATAACACAGTCTACAGTTCTTGTTTCTGTCTCTGTACCTGGAATTAATGTAGTCTCAGAGACTGCAGGACACATTGTACATAGTTCAATAGGAGAAGCTAGAGAAGAGAAGAGAAGGTTAAAGGGGGAGTGGTCTAATTGATGTCTTCTGTAGCTAAAGGAGATGTTAGAGAGACAAAATAGCCAAATGCTTCTCAGAAAACAGTGAAAGGACAAGAAACAACAGGCACAACTTGCAACAAGGGAAATTCTATCTTTGCATAAAAAAAATAATCTCCCCTAGCCTCAAAGATTGTTCCAGGTGGCACAAATGCCAAGAGAGTCTGGGGAATCTCCACCCTTGGAGGTGCTCAGGGCTCACCTAGCACCTTGATCCTGAGCACCCTGATCTAGCCTTGAAGTTAGCCCAGCTCTGAGCAGAGTTGGAGAGGAAGCATTCAGAGGTACCTTCCAGACTAAAACTTGCTGTGAGTTTGTGATAACATCGTAGTATGGGAACAAAATGAAAGTTATCTTAGCTTTTCTAGCCCTAGTTGGGTTCCTGTTGTGGATTCACACCAAATTTCTGAATGTGATTTCCATTCCCCAGGAGTCATGTCATCTTTAGCTAAACTTTGTCCAGGATACAGCTTGAAACTTCATGTCATATTGTCCATGGTGCCTAACTTCTTGGTGGTGTTGCTGGTGAACGCCACCCTGTGTATTAATGAGGAGCCCTCAAAATGGATTTGAAAAGCCACTTTAGCCCTTGACAAGAAAAAGGTGCCCAACCTACTTTTTCTGAGTGCACGCTGGTACTCTTTGATTGTCTGTTTGTTTTGACCTATCTGGCTGCTCCTATGCTGCTGCACAGCACCAGCACTGTGACACGGTGCTGGGTCCTGGAAGATGCCATATGCCACAAGCAGTTCTCAGTGGTTGCTTGCTCCAAGTCTCACTGTCTTATACTGTTCTTCAACACAGGCTTTGCACCTTCAAACAACTTTAATTACCTCTTGCCATACTGCAAGCCGAGTTGCACATACTCTCAGTTTAAAGCTGCTAATCACCATTCTGGTGGGCTATATAACACAACACTCCTGCTATTCCCCACTTTGAACTGAACCCCATCCCTGTCTGAACACAATTATGTCTTAAGGCACAGGGGCACTGATAGGACCCAGAAGTTACCTAGGACAAATCTGTGGATAAGGACACATTGCTCTGGGTTAGGGAATGGCCCATGGCCCGTTTTTGTTGGGTTGTGCAGAGGTAGCCTCAAGACACCTTTTGGTTGAGGCTCTATCAAAGACCTTCTCAGGTAAACAGGGATTCCTGACCTTCTGGCCTGGCCACTCAGATTCCCATCATAACACAAGACCATCCTTTCTCAAAACTCTTGTGGGAGATCTAACAGGCTACTTTGGGAACACACGATAGTAGAAAGTGCCAAATACACAGGCTTTTAAAACTGCTGTATTACACATCACCTAGGATTTAGACAAAATAAAATAAAACCTATCTGCTTACCTTTCACCACCCTCGGGCAGTTCGGGGCCAAATCCTGGAGAAAGATCAGAAGAGCATTTTCTCCCTTTCAACAGCTCTATGTCTTCCAAAACTGTTTCTACCCCTTATACTTTCCATTTCCCTGTTTTCACCATTTTCCCTGCTTTCACCAGGACAGCACAATGTTAGGTGACCTGTTACCTGCTCACCTGCCCCGGGTGACAGGACCAGGCATCTGTCCACACTCGGCTCTAGACACGCGTGTGCCTTGTGCTCACAGAACTCCTGGGGTGGGGTTTCTGAGGCACTCTCTTGCACATGTGCATCCTGGGATTCCCTGCCAAAGCGAAAGAGATGGAGTAAAACACCCTTATGCACCCTCCACCCTCTGGAGGATTTTCCACAAGGCATTTCTTCTACAGTGACAGAAATGTGCATGTTTCAGTGAAAGAGGAGACGCTGCCTCCTCCACGTGTTTTGAGGATGTGATTGCAGGTGTATGTCTTCCTTGTGCCAGGTCTTGTCTCTTGAATGTTTTGAAGCCACCTAGAAGGGAGAAGTAAGATAAATACAGCTGTAACTCTGAGCCTGGTTGACAGAGCTAGGTGACAGCACGTGGCCGTGCCTGCCAGTTCTGTTACTCACTCTCTGCTTTCTCTCCTTCTTTCTTCTGTTTGTCTGTCTCTCTTTGTCTCTTTCACCAGTAGCAGCCCTATTATTACACAGATGTCCTGACTGTGGGTTGCGCTGTGGGGGTCGGCTGCTGCTTTGGGACACCACTTGGAGGCAAGTGGCTGTTCTGTTTCCTTTTTCTCAGGTACCTAAATCCTCTCCTGCCTAGTCCTCTTCTCCTCTCTCCCCCTTTCCTGCACCGTAGTCTTGACCTGTCATCTACTCTGACACATTCTTTTTTCCACGTGTTGTCAGCCTTCTGGAGGCAGGAGGGGAAGGCTCTCTAGAACAGTGGTCTCCAAATGGGGGTGTGCAGACCCCAGGGGGTGCATAAGATGATGTTTTGGGGTGTGGGAAGGAAATATTTGATTTTTTTTTTTTTTTTAATCTAAAAATAAAGACAGAAAGAAATAAAGCTTCACTAATATTCAGTACACATATTGGCAGTGGTGCCCTCACTTGGTCCATATGTCCAGTGGCCAATTGACACATTGAGGTGTCCTGGGTGTAATGCGGAGGGTTGACAGTGGTGCCCTCACTCAGTTCCTTGCTTTCAGCATATTGCAATATATTGCAATCAATGAGTGCCGGCTTAAGTGGATTTATGGATTATATTATCAGGAGTTAACTAAACAAACCCTCATTAAATGGACAAGCCGCTTAAAAAGATTCCTGCAAAGGAGCCGTGGATTGAAGCTAATACTAATAATGTGAGCACAGACAAATGACAAGAGAATGGCAGAGCTGACACTTCTCCTACTCCAACTACAGGCTCTTACTCAGCCATGTTACAGGGTACAAACGATGACCAGCTAATCAAGTCTGACAAGTTGGCCAAAAAAAATCAAAATTATCAAAGGCTATTTTAAAATATGGCTTTACATCTGCCATCATTAACGAGGAAGCTCACCCTAAGTGCAGATTGTGCTTTGAGAAGTTAGCTATTGATGGTATGAAGCCATCAGAATTAGCAAGACATTTAAAAGCTAAGTATCCAGAACGTGAAGGCAAACCTCTACAGTTTTTTTCAGCTGTGTTTCAAGATATGTGATATCCAATCCAGTACTTTACAGAATTTAACTGAATTTAATGATAAATTAGAAGCCTCCTTTGAGGTTTCTTGCTTCGTAGAAGAAGACAAAAAGCCACTGGGGAAGCATTTGTTTGTCCTGCCACAGTAAAAATGGCTGCAATAATAGAAAGCAAGCAATATGATGGCAAACCAAAATGCATTCCTTCATCAGCAAACACTGTTGGAAGATGTGTAGAAACCATAAACCAACCAAAACGACAGAGTCACAGAATGATAGGGGTTGGAAAGGACCTTCAGAGATCATCTAGTTGCTGGAGGTTTGAAGAAACAAGTATCAGTGCAAATTACACAGTGTGAGAGGCTCGCTGTGCAGCTGGATGAAAGTACATGTTTCTAACATGTCTCAGCTTATGATATTTGCTAGATTCTCTTTTGATTGTGAAATACATGAAGAACTACAGTCTGTGACCCACTAAAGGGAAGACCTACCAGAGAAGCTGTATTCTCAACAGTAAATTACTTCATTAATACAAATGTTTTATGGAAAAGCTATGCAAGTGTAACAACCGGTGGAGCAACTGCTTTGACTGGCATGAGAAAAGATTGCGTGGTAAGGTTACATAGATAGCACCACACCTGAAATTTATTCACTGTGTTGTTCACAGGCAAGCTATTGCAGCAAAGAAACGGGAGCCAAACATGCACGAAGTGCTACAGGATGTCATCAAGGCGGTTAATTTAATAAAAAACAAGACCTTGAAACAGTAGAATCTTTACAATACTTCATCATGAGATGGGGAGTGACCATGGAAATACTTTAGACCATACAGACATTCGCTAATTTTCTCACAGCAATGAGCTGGCTTTGATTTTAAAGACCGATTACACATTTTTCTTTTACAAAAAGATGAGTGTTCTGAATTTGCTCATCTTTTCTGTGATGACAAACATCTGTCGGTAGCGTGCTACCTAGCAGTTATTTTCAAAAAAAGAAACATACTTGATGTAAAGGTGGAAGTGATGTTCTAACAGCGGTTGAGAAAGTAACTGCTTTTCAATAGAAATGTGTGGAGATTTTGTGATTTTGTTGCCAAATACAATGTAAGTGTGTCAATAACTCGACTGGTAGACATAAAAGACTTGGAAACTGAAAATTCTAACCTGTTTAAAAATCTTCCAGATTAGGAGTTTCAGCGGGTTTTGAACCCATTTGTTAAAGATCTACAAATTCAGCACCTTCTGATTAGTTTGCAAGAATAACTGATTGACATCAGGGAACACGGAAATTTACTGTTCAGATTTCAACAAAAATCTTTGCACAAGTGGTGAATGGGATTGAAAAAATAGTATCATGATTTAGTCAGCACAGCCAATGATGCATTTCTTGCATTTGGGTCTGTGTATCTTTGTGAAAAGATATCTTTTTCAGCTATGACAGCCATTCAGATCAAATATCAAAATAAACTGAGCATAGAACCGACCTTTGAATCACTTTATCACAAAGTGTAAAATCAAGATTTTCAAAAAGAAAAAATATCAATATTTTTAGTGAGAACAAAAAAAAATTTGTTCCATTAATATATAAACCAAATTATTTTTTAAATTTTGCTTATTTCATCTTTATCTTGTCCTTTAATTACTTTTTTTGTGTGTACATTTTGCATAGTACTTAATATATTAGTACAGTAGTAAATTTATATAATTTTTAAGTAAATACACATATATTTGGGGGTACCTGCTCAAAAATCTTTTATCGGTAGGGGTGCATGATCAAAGTGTGGAGACCACTGCTCTAGAAGACTATTTAGAAGCTTCTCTCGTGCCTCTCACACCTCACTTCTGATTTTAACTTTGCTCCCTTTCCATCTTTCTAGGGGTCCTTTTCAGCATTGAGGTCACTTCCACTTACTTTGCTGTGCGCAATTATTGGAGAGGTTTCTTTGCAGCTACCTTTAGTGCCTTCATTTTCCGAGTCCTTGCTGTTTGGAACAAGGATGCAGGTAAGCTAAAAGCTGTTCCTACTCTCTTTGGACAAAAGTTGCTCTATTAGTTTATGATTTTCCATCTTCCTCAAAAGCACAACCTTGTACGATGTTTGAAACTTCTACCGTGACGTGTGAATTCCACCAGTAGAGAAGGAAAGAGGAAGGGGAGTATCTTATGTCATCAATTGTATAACCCAACCTATTCCTAGGTGTGCTGGGGATATGACTGAAAAATGACTAAATAAGAGTCCTCGGCAAGTAAGAGGCACCCTGAGGTGGGATTTTTACCTCTATTCAGGATAACGTCAAGGCTGCAAGCACAGAGGTATCCCATCACAGAGGATGCAATAAGTAGTGTATGCTGCTGTGACCTGCTGGAAATGCCATGGTCTTCTTTGGTCATCTCTTGACTAGCAGCATAAAAACAAAATAGTCTAGAAAATTGAGATGATAAAACGATTATGAAGGCTGCGGGGTTGGTAGGGTCTGACTGAAGGTCCTGAAAACATAACTGTCTCAAGTAACTGCAAAGTGGGAGTGCAAGATTTGTGCAGAGAGAAATAGCACAGGTCAAGCTTGTTTAGGAGAGCATTTCTGATACTGTGGGAATTGAGTTGCAGCTGATGCAGAAGGCTGTTATTTCTTTGTAAATGTCTTGCTTATAATGTCTTTACCTTTTATTCTTACAGTTATATCTGATTTATTGATCTGAGCTCCATGTGGGCAAGTCCCTTACTTAAAACTGCCAGAACTTAATGTCTCTCTTGACTTCACAGGGTTGGATTATTTTTTTGTCCTAAAACATTTGGTTTGAATATTCTCTTGGATATAGAAAGTGGCTACACTTCTACTTGAATATAGAAAGGGAATATATATATAAACAGTGCCTCTTATTGAGGGCTATTCAACCATCAGATCTGTCACAGAAAACACATCTTTTTGTTCTTTCCAGAGGAAAATACAAGAAACTCAAAGGCAGATGACAAGAGATAATATCGTATCCTTCACTTTATCTACTCTTGCTCCTCTGCTGATCTCCCAAATCATTAGAAATTCACTTAATCCTGAAACATCTTAATTACTATCCCTTCTTCAAAAATCATCTGGACAGCTTTAATATCCACACTAATGGCTCCTTACATTCTGCTTCATTGACTGACTGGGTTTAAAAGTTCCATTATGCAATTGTCTATGAAAAATAGTTCATTTTCATAGTTCTGAATTTTCTTTGTCTGTGTTGTCAGTGTCCCTGTCCTTGTATTAAGGAACTAGAATCTTTTGTCTAGCAAAGTAATTCATTATTTCATGATTTTTTATCATGCCTGCTCCAACTTATCTTTCATGTCTTTTCTTGCTCATTTCCTTCTGAAAGTTACAATCCTGGTCTTTTCAGTCTTGGTTCATGCAAGGGTTTTTCTTAGGTCACCTCTCTTCCAAAATGTTTTTGAGATACGATGATCAGAGTTGCAATCAGGAAGGCATTACAATATTGCAATGCAATACTGTGAATTACGATACCATTTTTATGCTGCCTCTGCACGTTTTTAGCAGCTGCAGTTAGGAAAAAGGTAAAAAGACCATTTTCTTAGAGCTGTCTACACTAATCCAACTGTCCGTCTTGAAATACTGTTGTTAAATTAGATTCCTTTCTAATGTATCAATCAACCTTTCCCTACTACATTACTTTGCATTCATCAAGACAGAATGTTGCCTTTCTTATGCAATCCTCTCTGCTTCCAAGGAGGGTAGACTAATTCAGTATCACATGCAGATGTTGCTGTCTTCCACAGAAAATTCTGAATCATAGAATCATAGAAAGATTTGGATTGGAGGACACCCCTGGAGCTCTCTGCTCCAAACTCCTGCTTACAGCAGGGACAACTTTCCACTGCCTCTCTGGGCACCTGTTCCAGTGCTGAACCACCTCCCCAAAAGGAAGCATTTGCTTATTATATGTAGACAGAATTCCTTTGTTGGAAGTTGTGCCCATTGCCTCTTTTTCTTTCACTGTGTCTTTACAATGTCCCCATGATGGGAGACTGTTGTTAGAACCCCCTTAAGCCTTCTTATTTCCAGGCTGAGTAGACCTAGCTCCTGCTGTCTCTCCCTGTGCCCATGCCCTAGACATTGGGGCTCACCGCGGGACTGTCTCCAGTTTTGCAACATTTCATTTGTACTGGGTTTTCTAGATGTGGCTTCATCAATGCCATATAGAAGGCAATAATCACCACCCTCAACTGGCTGGTTGTGCTTTTGCTGATGTGGCCCAGTACGTGGTTAGCTTTCATTGCCACAAGGGCACATATTAAGCATTGTATCCACCAGAACTCACTGGCATGAGAGCAGAGTTTCTCATGTTGACTAGGCCCCCAGGCTGTACTGACACACCTACCATTCCAGGTGTAGGACTAAATATTTGTCTCTGTTGAATTTATGGTGTTCCTACTAGTCAACTCTTCCAGTGGAGACCACTCTGAGTGAAGCCTCTCAAGTGACAAACCACCCCCTTTTCTCCTTCCTCAGTTCAGTATGGTCACTGATGAGTGAGTTCTATAATCTAGGACAGATGCTAAACAGAATCAGTTCCAATATTGACCTCTGAAAAAGTCCATTCAACACCACAGGCCCCCAAGACAACAATTAGCAACCCTGTTACATAAGTACTATGACTATTTTCAGGATTTCTGTTTCACCGTGTCCCGAGCCTTCATCGTATTTGCCATAGTGTTTTACACCTTGCCTTCCTCTTGCTCCTTCTGATCACTTCTACACACAGCTCAGTGTTATTTTACAGTTCAAAGCTTTTTTAAGTAACTTTCCCATAAACTAGACTTTGTCATTTCTTTTAACTTCTTTTTAACTTTCATCTTGTAAAGAGTTGGACAGCTACTCTAAACTAGTAGAGTTTGTAGCCAACGGAGAGAAAAGGCCTTAGCCATTCAGTCTCAGGCTGGCTTAGTCGCTCAGGAAAGAAGATGAAGATAGGTGGGATGAATCTGTTCTGTAGAACTTCCTTTCTGTCTTGTGGGACTATAGAGGGAACCTAGAAGGACTCAGACTAAGTGCTGTGACTGTTTCCCTTTGCTCTGGTTGTCTTTGTGGCCCTGCAGCAAAATTCTTCAAAAGTGAGCCCTACTATACTTTTTAATGCATTGTCATTTAGTGGTTTGGATTATCTGTTTCCTAAAACTAAATTGAGATGATCTCTTTCTTGGGCTGATCTAGCAAAAAAACAGAGGACACCCTGACATCCTGCTTTTCACTATCTTCCATCCCTGACTGTTCTTATACCCCTCCCTTGTACCACCTCTATGTTCATTGGACTCCTCCATTCAACTCATTTCCCTGGCACAGGACTTTTCCAGAAAAAGAGCAAGTAGATTTTTATATTTTTTTTGGTAGGTTTTTATTAGGTGAAAGAACTCAGTGAAGGCTTTGACATATGTCAGAGTAGATCCGACAGGAGGGGAGAACAGTGCATCCAGGAGGGAAGGAACATGGTGAAGAGGCAAGGAATAAGATCTTCCCATTTTGAATAGCAGCGTGTGGTTAGACAAGCTTAGGTATCTTACACAATGTAACCCACAGAGATCTGATTAAATCATTGCTCTAAACCTAGCCCTGTCTGGCCAATTAACAAGTAATTACTGTCTCCTGTAATAATCACGTAACGCTAGATTTTCACTGCTTCTTTTCTTCCCTCATTGTGTAAATAATTCCTTCATCCAGAGCAAGTTGGGATTTACATCCGCCCTCATTCAGCTGCATTTCCACTCTGCACTAGATTGCTAGTTTGTACGTCACCTGTTGGCATGCACATATTTACTGTTTCCACACAATTAGGTACCTCCATGTAAAAGCAGGACAGGTTTCAACATCTGAGTCATTTTCACAGTGCAACACTACCAGGAGCTGGAGAAGGTGAGGCTTAGGGGATCTTTTCCATTTCTGATCTCTATGGCTTTCATTCTTTTGGTACCAGCCAAAAATGTCACAGATATAAGTTCAAAGAGGACCTGAGTTTTGTTTCTAGAAGGCAACCACAACCACAGCTTCTCCAGATATGTAAGCACTGCCTGCCTTAGCAAAGAGAGTTTTCAGGGTCAGCGAGTATAGCGGGAAGAGTTTTTGTTTTCTAGAGGATGAATGGTAGAAGAAAAGAAAGAAAAGCAAACCCTTTAAAAATCTGAGATTGTAGCTAAAAAATTCTCTAAAAACAAACCCGTACCATCGAGACTGCTAGTGTTGCAAGTGCTCAAAAATAGGCACTACTGAAATCAGAGCAGTATTCCAATCTGTAATATTGTATATAGTGTCATGAAGCTACACAGGAGCATGTAAAAACTAGTTCCTCTGTCCCTACCCTTAGCTTTTACGGCATTTAACTTCTCACGTCGTTATTCCCTTTCCTCCTCTATCTTTTTCTTGTCTCACAGTTACCATCACAGCCCTGTTCAGAACAAACTTTCGCATGGATTTCCCCTTTGATCTGCAAGAGCTGCCAGCGTTTGCTGTAATAGGGTAAGTTCCTGGGAACCTGGCTCCTTGCTGTACAAAGGTTATCGTGTGAGCTCTGTTAGGAATTGTTTTGAAAAAGAGTTACATACATCACTGTTAGACATTTTGATTGTCAAAAATAAGACCACTGCTTGTTGAGATCCTCCTTCAGAAATTATGCCCATGTAATGCAATGGGTGAGGAAGGAAATGTGAATATTATCAAGCTGTTTGTTATTTCATTTCCACATAACTTTTTCAGAAATTAAGTTCAGGGGAAAAAAAAAAAAAAAAAGTCTAACTTGGTTTAGGTTCTGAGTGTAGATTTACTGGCTGGCCCTTTAACTGTTCTGATGGTATCCCCAAATGAACTGACTCAACAAGTATGGCCTTTTCACTTGACAAAAATGGGACAAAAGAATTAACCGGGAAGTTTCCCTTTTACAATGTCAGAATGGTTATCCTTTTCAAGAGAGGTTGGTACACTCAACATGGTGGCAAGAGTAGCTGAACCATAATTGGATTCAGCGAGAACAGCAGTAAATTGTGTTGAAGATGAATGTTTTATTTTATTTTATTTGTGGAGATATCTGACTCGGTTTCATTTAGGGAGGAAATTTTGGCAAATGAAAGAATGAAACTAACTAAAATGAGAAGAGACTTGGGAAATACTAGAGAAAAATGTGAGCTTGGAATAGCTGTGAGGAAAAGCCTTGGGTTAGAACTTGAGAGAGGTGTGAGGGAAATCACTGCAGAGCAGCAGCGAAGGGAATACACTATAGGAACAAATACCTGTGCTGGCGTTGTGAACATATTCTGTTGCAAAGCCTGGATCTAAGACTAGAAATATATTTGAGGTTTTGCAGCTCCTTTTTAGTAAGCTGCCCTCATATTCATTTACTTGAATATGAACTAAAGTGAGATTTTTTGAAAACATCGGATATGTTGAAAATCTATAAATATACAGGAACTTTTGCTAGTAATATGTATCCATGTTGTTCTTTTCTTTAAATAGACTTGCATGCTGAACTCGGGGGAATCTATTTGTTTAGACTGGCAAGGAAGAATGTAACCCTTATGATTTACAGCTGATAGAATGCAAAACTTCTGGTCCTTGTGTGTTTTGAACAGAGTTGGCAGAGCTGGTTTTTTTGGTACTACATATAAGCTAGGAAAGGAGTATACGGCAACTGTGCAATGCTTTTAAATGCCTGGGTATCCCATGTGGTATTTTTAAAAAAAACAGGTGAAAGACTTGCATAAAGTCCTTGGATAAAGCCCTGATGCCAACTTGGAATTTTCCAAATTCTCTTAACATTAAGTCTCAAAGCTGAACTCTCTTTCTATCCAACATATTTCTTCACTTTCAGATACGACAAAAAAACTGAGCCAGCCCAAGCCCTATTAACAGGTAGATCTTTTCTGTGTCCACAAATGTTGTTAGTTTGCAAAATATATACAGGAGAAGCACTTCTGTTTTATTGACAAATTCATAGGCAGGAATGGAGAGATCTATTTTTTAGTATAAAGGAATTCAGTTCACTGTGCAGCCCTTAGGCTTATGTTGCCTAAGGGACGGGTCTATTTTAACACTATTGCTGAACAGTGCTGGCTTAAAATATTTAAGAGAAGTTCATTGGATGTGTTTGTCTGTGAAAAGCTTTATATTTAGTTTAAACTTGTTTCTATGTAATTTTTAAATGATCAAGCAGGATTTTTTTCAACATACAGCTTTTTAAGTAAGCTAAATTAATCTTTGAATGAGATTTGGCAAAATCCTGTCTAACATATAAAAAAGGAAAGTTCCATTAAATTTAAAAATCAATAGAATGAAGATGCTATCTGTTTGTCTTCAGTATTGTTTGGGTTAATTTATTTGCCACATAAAATAATATTTCCCCATACCAATTCTAAATGCAATCGTTTTTTTCACTCTTTTTTTTTTTTTTAACTTCACCTGTGAGTATTAGGCCCTATTTTTCCAGGCCTTGTTAAGCTACAGACCATAAGGATCAAGGCCAGTCCTTAGACAACTATACTTTTCTGACTTTTTTTAAGATCAGGAACATAGGCCTAAATGATTAAGATCATAGAGATGGCATACTTTACTAAAGGCACAACAGTTGCTATTGCTTTTGATGTGGGTGTATAATTTTGCTGAATCGGAGTTAAACTCCCTTCATTTTTTACTCTTTCCTGTTCCAACCTGATGTCTAAGTTCTGACAATACTGGTCTTTGCCCAGTTGCTCTTTGTCAGCCCTCACTGAGATCTGTCAGTCCCCTTTTATGTATTATTTTTATAGATTATTCTATAGATTTTTATAGATGCGATTTCCTTCTCTAAGCAAGAGAAAATTTAAGTGGTAAAATGGCAGCGTGTGTGACAAACATGTCAAAAATAATGTCTCCTCTTTCATCGGGGAGTCAGTGTCTTCAAGTGAGCTGCTGTAGGAGTAACCCTCCAGGTGACACTTAAAATGCTTCAGAAACAGCTGAAGATGAAAAACACTTAAACTTGTTTTCTTGGTTGGTGGTTTGCGTATTATAGAATCATAGAATCATCTAGGTTGGAAGAGACCCTTGGGATCATCGAGTCCAACCATCTACCCTACTCTACAAAGTCCTCCCCTACACCATATCTCTCAGCACCACATCTAATCGTCTCTTAAATGCATCCAGGGATGGTGACTCAACCACCTCCCTGGGCAGCCTATTCCAATGCTCGACCACTCTCTCTGTGAAGAATTCTTTCCTAATGTTCAGTCTAAACCTACCCTGTTGGAGCTTGAAGCCATTCCCTCTCGTTCTGTCATTAATTACCTGTGAGAAGAGACCAACACCATCCGTTGTTTGGTATGATTTTATTTATTTTCTTCCACTTCAGGATATGTTCTGGATTCCTTGGAGCATTTTTCGTTTATCTAAATCGCCAAGTGGTCCTATGCATCCGGCGTCACACGGCTCTGAGCCAGTTTCTCACCAAATAGTGAGTGCCTTTGAAGATACCTTCTTTAGGGACCAGATTTTTACATCCTACTGTATTGGAGCATAACAAATGCTTTCTGGAAGCTCGTAGAACTATATCAAGTGTAAGATAGTAAAAATATGAGAAACTGAAATTATATGAGAGTAAAATACCTGCAAACATCAAGAGAATTTGTTCTGCATTGGATTTTCTTCCCCAATAGTTTCAAATAGCTTCTTGATTTAGAAAGGAGGCTCGGTAATATTCATTTAGAGGACAAGGAAAACTATTGATTGGACAGAAAATATTTTTGATTAGAAAATCAATGCTCGTGCTTCTTAAGATCATGTTGCTTCTGTTTAATTTTTTAGAATCGGTAAAAAATAAATTCAACATCATTTATATTTTCAGAAAATTAAATACAACTGAAATCTAACTATGTCTTTAAAATCTAATTTTTTTCTTAACCAAAATGTAGGCAAAATTGTAAAGAATGTGCTGCAGTATTGCAATTACTGCGTGCTTACAAACCAAAAGCTGAAACTGAAAGTAACCAAATGGTGTGAATTGCAGCATGGAAGAGAAATGCAAAACAAAATAAAAATCTTAGCAATAAAGGTTTTACGGGGCACTTGATCATTCTTTTCCCTTTCTAATAAATGTATAACCTGAAGAAGAAAAGGTAACTGTGACATCTGCTAACTGTAAATGACTTCAGTCTCTTTACAGAAGAAATCTGATGCTATGAGAATTTTTTAAGTTGAGAAGTGTGGAGGACCTACATTTCTTAGCAACTTGCAGATCTAAGCAGAAGAAAACCACTACTTAAAAAGAGGTTCAAACTAACTTAATTTATTATGTGGAAGAAAAATTGTGTTTCTTCATTATGTAGCATTACTCACAAGCACTGGCAGAACCATCAAAGAAGTTAATAGAGAAGTGGAGCAAAGCCTGAAAAGTAGGAATTTACTTTAAACTTTTGACTAAGTTCTCAGAATTTTGTAGGTCCTAAGACAGGAAGAAATTAAAGGTTACGTTTTGTCTTCCTGCATACCACAGCATCTCAACATCTCAGCCAGAACTTCCTGTAGGGAACACAGCAGTTTATCAGGGGAGACCTCACAGGCTTAGTCCAGCACATGGAAGCAGCTTAGACCCATGTTGTCTTAGTGCCCTTGAGGTGTTACAGTTCACCCAGAAACCCATCCTGGGACTGGACACAGCAGCAGGAAAACACAGATGACTTCACCCTGCTCTCCAGCTATGCCCCACTGGCCCGGCACAGTTAGATTCACTGGCCACCAAGGACACCTTCCCAAAAATCAGCAATGCAATGGAAAGAAAAGCAATTTTTCTCATAAGAATTAATGCGGTGGGGGATGCATGCAGAAATGTAGGAAACACCACCCCCCCCTACATTTAAATACACTAGGACAGGACACATTGCACAGGTGATGAAGAAGCAAGACTGGCATAATCAGGACAAATGGAGGAGGTGCTGGCTTTTGGCAATAGGTCAACACATCATTGTAAATACACATCTACCCTGCTACACATTCCAGTTTATGCATTTCGTACATCCCTCTCTCCCTCCATCCCTCCCATGACATTAACTCTGATGGGAAAAACGGCATTGCTGACAGTTGAACTGTCTATGAATGATGATGATCAGTAGAGCAGGGCATTAAATTGACAGTAACAGAACTCCAAAGCGATGGATACAAATGTGGCAGAGAGCTTGCACAGAAATAGCATACATAGTCCTGAAGGAATAGCGCTACAATAAAAGAATGTGGGTTTATATTTCAATAAACTTTTCTTGCTTTTCAGCCGCCTCATATACCCTGGGGTTATAACCTTCCTTATAGCAACTATGACTTTTCCTCCCGGATTTGGGCAGTTCATGGCAGGAGAGGTGAGTGTGGGATACGTATTTGCAATTCTGTGCAGTTCTGCAGAACAGTCTCCCCTTATCCTGTGCCCCTATAACCTTATGTCATCAACTGGGGAGAAATAACCCCCTGCACCAGTACAGGTTGGGGACTGACCTGCTGGAGAGCACCTCTGAGGAAAAAGACCTAGGAGCCCTGGTTGACAACAGGATGACCATGAGCCAGCAATGTGCCCTTGTGGCCAAGAAGGCCAATGGCATCCTGGGGTGCATCAGGAAAAGTGTGACCAGCAGGTCCAGAGAGATTATCCTGCCCCTCTACTCGTGAGGCTCCATCTGGAGCACTGTGTCCAGTTCTGGGCTCCCCAGTACAAGAAGGACAGGCAACTGCTGGAGAGGGTACGGCAGAGGACCACAAAGATGATGAGGGGCCTGGAGCACCTCTCTTACAAGGAAAGGCTAAGGGACTTGGGTCTTTTTAGTCTGGAGGAGAGAAGGCTGAGGGGAGATCTGATCAATGCTTATAAATACTTAAAGGGTGGGTGTCAATAGGATGGGGCCTGTCTTTTTTCAGTGGTGCCCAGGGATAGGACAAGAGGAAGTGGGCACAAACTTGAACATAAGAAGTTCCATCTAAACACGAGGAGGAACTTCTTTACTTTGAGGGTGGCAGAGCACTGGAACAGGCTGCCCAGAGAGGTGGTGGAGTCTCCTGCTCTGGAGACATTCAAAACCCGCCTGGACACGTTCCTGTGCAACCTGCTCTGGGTGGACTGCTCTAGCAGGGGGGGGTTGGACTCCAGAGGCCCTTTCCAACCCCATATCATTCTGTGATTCTGTCATGGAAAGGGGAAGAAAGATATGGGAGGAGTTTGGCTTGAGGAACGACTATATTCTGAGCCTCGTGATCTCTGCTATCTCCTTCATATAAAACTTGAAAAAGGTCCACTCTCCCAAGCAAGTAATAAGGAAGATGTTACCCTGGGTGTAAAAGTAGTTATCCTTTCACCAGTTCAGGTAAACTCCTGTCTCTCTTCCTGAAAATTAAACATGTGAATTAAGTCTCATAATCATGAATTACTGAAGTAAAAATCACCTCCACTTTCTTGGAACAGAGATAGAATATTTACTCGGTCTAATCTCATGGCTCATGCCTGTTTTTTTGCCATTTAGTTGATGCCACGGGAAGCCATCAGCTCTCTCTTTGATAACTATACCTGGGCAAAATTCACAGGGGACCCTCAGATCCTAGGGAAATCTGCTGTCTGGATCCATCCTAAAGTCAGCGTCTTCATCATCATCCTGCTCTTCTTTGTCATGAAGGTAAGAAACCCAGCTCACCATAAACCTTCTCCACTCAGAGTGAATGTTCTTGATCCTTTGTGAAATAGTTTGTGAACTGCCAGTGAGGAGTTGCTGGGTATCAAATGAAGCACTGCAACTGCAGTGGGTTCTTACATCTTTTGATGTGATGTTTGTGCACCTTGAATGTAAGATTACCAAATTTATTAGGGAATATTTCCCTGGTTTAATATAGTGACCTCCTTCACTGCATCCCTAGGTCATCTTCCTCATGCACCCTACTGAATGACCCTTGGTACCCACTGCGTAGTAGTTGGTAGGTAGGACTACATCAGGAAAGATTTCTCAAGTTCCACAAAAATAAATAGTTGAGTAAAAAACTCTCATATCATTTATATTTGGTCTAAATAAAGTCTGATACAGTCTACTTGATATTCCTGACTACAGATAGGAGACACATAAGAATATGCAAGCACAATCTATAGTTTTGTGAGGCTCAAGGATTTTTCAGCAGTATGGTAACTTGATGGAGAAATGCAGCTGAAAACAGTTTTGCTCACTTCTTGGAAAGCAACAGCAGATTAAATGTTCTGAGCTGACATGATCTGTGGAAGTTGCAACTGTTCAGCCTCTGAAGGGATCAGCTGGGTAACTGATACATGACAGAGCAAGAGAAGAGATTTGAAAGAAGAAAACATTATATTCCAGTGTTCTAAATGCAAGTAACAAGAAAGAGGTTTTCTGAAGGCAGGAGGGGAGATAAAAGGGTAGAAATATCATAGAAATGTTGAATTTATTTTTTTTGTTGAAAGGAGCGAAAGAGCTGAGGCCACCTTGCAGTATCAGTTGAACATTTTGGTAGATCAGGAACGGACATCAATGATTGATTGACACAGCTGATTCCACCTAAAGTAAAACACTATCGCATTTCTGACAGGCTGTTAAGAGTCCTGCTTCTGTGATAATTCTGATTATAGAGTACCAAGCAGATAAGGTCACATTTACTTGAATAAAAGAGGAATGGACTACATGATGTATCTATCCCAGGTCCACCTGTTCACCTTTGGAAGAGCTTTATCCTCAGACACTAGATTTATTGGCCTTGTCTCATTAACTAAAGGCTTTCTCAACTCACTAGGTAACTGCTCCAAGCAGTTTATTTTCTTCTGGATATACTCAGAGTTGGGATCCACCATATAAAAAAGAAGCTGCTGTTTCAACTCTGGGCAAAGACTTGGCCTGATTCTCCACTGCACTACAGTCCCAGATCTCAGATGCATTTGGTCTGGGTTGATCTGCAAACACAAAGCTTAGCAGTACTCCATTTCTGCAGCTTGCTGACCTCTATAGCCAGCCAGGAACTTCTCCTCTTGAATATTCAGATGGCTTATGAAGGGAAGAGCAACAGCCAGTATCAAACTGATGGTCCAACCCGTCCTCATATCATGTTCCTCTACCACAGGATGAGAAATGCTGTTCTGTGGGCTCTTTGTTACCTTTTTTAAGGGCTTTCCTAAATAGCAGGCTACATCTTGGCTTCATTTTCCCTTTTATGCCAACCACCCTATGAGAGTAACAGCAGAAAAGCTGATTTCCTCTCACCAAACTGACTGTCTACAGATTAGCATCTCATCTGTCTACAGCTACAACAATGTCTGCACAGGCATCACCTTCTCAACGGTGGGCCTTGAACAGGAAGGATTTGCCCAGTCTGAGGAGAATATTGTCCCAAAATACCTGAAAGTACTGTTCTTGATGTGCTGAACCATGGTTGCCTCTCTCCTATGGATGATACTGCTGCGGCAAGGGACATCTTGCCAGTATGCTTCTTTGTACAAGCTTTGGAAACAGCAGCATTCTCCGTGTTTCCCTCAACTGCGGAAATCTCTTGTCATGTTGCCTGAGAAAGTCTCAGTGTTTTGGCCTTTGAGGTGTTTGCAAGATGAGGCTGTTGCCTCCAGAAGAAGGCTATACGTGCTGAGCCAAGTCAGCATTTGAATTGGTCTTAGCTGTACCAGGACAGATTTCATCATTTTGCCCAACATAGTGATAGGATAAAAGACAACAGACACAAGCTAGAATAAAGAAAAGTTATGACAGTTAAAATTCAGGAAAAAAATCTCAGCTGAGAATGAGTGTGGGTCAGCAGTGGCACGAATGCCAAGAAAAGCTGGGGAATCTCACCCTTCAATACATTCAGAACTCACCTGAATAAGACACTGAGCAACCCGATGTAACTTAGGAATTAGCCCTTTTGGGAGCAGGGAGTTAGAGGAGGGACCTTCATACCGAAATTTTGTTCTCTAACGACCTTGTTCCATGAAAAGCTAAGCTGTTTGGAGCAGTGGAAAATCTCCGGTTCTGAGGTCCAAGGCAAACGATTTCTCATGTTCACCCATCCCCTTGGTGACTCAGTTTCCCTACCACCACACCAGTCGCCCAGAGGTCCTCTGATGCAGTGTTGGTGTCTTGTTGGAGTTGCTCCAGCTCCCTTTCACACCCCACAGCCCCTTTACCCTTCACTTTCTGGCTGAACTGCCAGAGCCCTCAGAACGTGTCTCCTCATGGATTCGAGAGTAGGGCTGCAGGAAATGCTATTGCTGCTTGGTAACAACTGCACCCTCTGCCTCTGTTCTAGTTCTGGATGTCTGTCATTGCTACCACGATGCCAATCCCCTGTGGAGGCTTCATGCCTGTTTTTGTTCTAGGTGAGTTTCAATTTTCTGTTGCAGCATTTAGGTCTGACAGGTGGAGAGGATAAGAGAGACATTGCGTACGTATCCAGTAGGTTTCTTCTAGTGGATGAGGAGTCATCACTTGATGTCTACGGCAAGCTCAATTAACACTCCATATACCAGCCTCTGAGCCTGTGCTTTTTTCGTTTTCCCACTCCCCAAATCCAAAGGCTGAGGAGGAAATCCCTATCCTTTTACATAAGGAAAGCCCCACTGTGGGGAGGCATGCTGAGCCGTGGCCTTCTAATTTCTCTGTCTCCTCACCTACGGAGAAATTTTCATCCTACAATTAGTGGTAGTTGTTCCTTTTGCCCCTAAAGGCCAGCTGGAAGAGATAACCTCAAAACTAGCACCTGTGATGTAATCCACCGCTTATTCATTTCCTCTGGCTGAAATACGGTAACATACGGGAGTTTATTGGTTTTCAACTGGTTTTAATTCCAACACCAAAAAGTAGAAAAAAAATACGATGCTAATGTTAAGAATGAGAGGCTACGTAAGGCTAAAGTATGCAGGCTTATGAAGTTCAGCATTATGTACCCACAGCTCTGAAATGAAACGGTGTGCACTAAAGACCTCTGAGTTCTGGCGGGTAGCAACTGAACATGAGTCAGTAGCCTGCTCTTGCAGTGACGAAGGCTAACCACAAACAAAGGCTGTATCAGGAAAAGCCGAGCCAGCAAGAAAAGGAAATTGGTTATTTCCCTGTATTCAGTATTTTGGACACAATTCTGGAATGTTATGCTATTTTGTGTCCACCAATACAAGAGATTTTGACAAGATGCAATGAGTCCGGTGCAGGCCACAGAGATTGTTGGGGAGCTGGAGCACAAAGCAAACAAGGAGAGCCTGAAGAAGTTGGGCTTGTTCAGCCTGCAGAAGAGAGGACCAAGAGGGGATCTAGCTGTGGCCTTCACCACCTAATGCAGCAGGGGACAGAGAGGACAGAAAGACTCCTTTTAGAAACACACAGAAAATAGGAGGTAAAGGCACAAGTTGCAACAGGGGAAATTCTGATGAAACATAAGAAAACTGTTTCCTTGGTTAAGGTGCTCAGAAGGGCTGGAGAATCTCCATCCTTGCAGACTTTTAAAGCTTGTCTGGACAAGGTCCTGCGTGACCTTTGAGGTTAGCCCTGTTGTGAGCAGGAGTCAGAGCAAGACTTCCAAAAAGTTCCTTCCCGCCTAAAATCTTCTGTGAGCTGTGATTCTAGTGTTTGGACGTTCATAGTATGAGTATGTGAAGGGCCTCAACTGTGAACTGAGTGACATTGTACATATTATAAAAATATTTCCTCCTACCTAGGAATCACAAATACCCCTGTGCCTTGATGCGCCTAAATGGGAGGGGTCAACTGTATTTACATATTTTAGTACTTCTTAGTCTCCTTGGAGTCTGACTTCTATATTTTGTAACTGAGAACTACTGCTTAGTCCCTAGTGTCATTTTAATGTAAGTTCTGATTTTGTTTCTGTTAGAAATACTCTAGTGATTGCTGAGCACGGCTGCACAGCACAGACTAGGTGTTCCTTAGATGTTAATTCCGTAATTGTCAGTGATATTTTCCAGGTGCTGCATTTGGGCGTCTTATTGGGGAAATCATGGCATCGCTTTTTCCCAGCGGGATCCTCTTTGATGGTATCGTTTACCAAATCTTACCTGGAGGGTATGCTGTCATTGGTGAGTCTCCTCATCTTTCTTTTTCTTCACCTGGTCCCATCCCCATGACTTTCCTGGTTGACATGACGTGCTGTTTCTTTAGTACAGTCTTCTTTTCTCCCTATTTCCTTTCCACCCTACCTGGGAAAGGTGCAGCAGCTCTGACAGGAGCAGTGAGCCACACTGTCTCCACTGCTGTGATCTGCTTCGAGCTGACGGGTCAGATCTCTCACATCCTCCCCATGATGGTGGCTGTCATTCTTGCCAACATGGTGGCCCAGAGTCTGCAGCCCAGCCTCTATGACAGCATCATCCAGGTGAAGAAGTTGCCCTACCTGCCAGACCTGGGCTGGAATCCCATAAGGTACAGTGGTAGAACAGAGATGGAGGTGGGGAGTGGCAAAGAAATAAAGCAGAAGAGGATGAAACCCCGGGAGAATAAAAGGCCATGAAAAGGGGATAGTACTACAAAGAAAATTAAAAGGCCTGCAGCGAGAAAGAGCGAGCGGTGGAGTAGAATTAGGATTCATACACAGAAATGGAAAAAAGTCCTTTTCTGTTTTTTCACTGAAAGCACAGCTTTAAATAATCTGCAACATTACTGAATTTCTATTAATACTGCTGCATTGCTTCGGTTTAAAAATTTAAAATTCAAGTGTCTCATTTCCATTTTTTCTGAATTCAATAGGGTTTGGATTTTTTTTTTCTCCAGCAAGTGGAGAAATATAAACTAAAATATAATTTTATGCGGATAGTTTGCTTTAAACAAAATTCATACACGTCTTCCTCTCTCTAGGTATGTATATATAAAACATCTATACATACATACATGTATATATACATGTGTGTATTTTTGTGGTGAGGTGTATTCCAATGGATTGGAATACAACCATAATGAAAATCTGTTTAATCTGTGTTGATCCTGTTGGAAAGTCCTCTTTGGTTACTCTCACAGAAGATTATTTAGCAGTTGTGTAGAGAACATTTTAACGGAATTCAGCTGGTAGACATTGTTAATATGCTAACTCTTCTCCTTATTGTCCATAAATTCACAGCAAATACAATGTCTTTGTTGAGGATATTATGGTCCAAGATGTGAAATTCGTCTCCTCCGACTGTAAATACCGAGACCTGCAAACTCTACTCCAAAGCACCACCGTTAAGACTTTGCCTTTGGTGGACTCATCAGGTAAGCAACCTGGAGAAACTGGTCCTTCCTAAAGGCTGTCTCAGCTTAAAGAGCCAAAGAAACTAGCTTTCAAATTACATGCCGTGCAGGAGATAGTGTGACCCAATACATAAAAAAAAAAATCATCCTAAAAATCTTCCACTATGGACGGTGTATGAGAGGAGGCTGTTTCAGCTGGTCAGACAGGTAAGCTGGAGTGTAGGCAGAGAAGCAGATACAGGAGGTAAGGCAGGTGTGTGGGGAGTTTGTGGACTGAACTGTGACAGCAGGGAGAGATCTTGCATAAGTAAAGAGCCTGCTTCTGATGTGGTACCGAGGAGTGGCACAGCTCAAGGGTGGTGAGCTTCCCACAGCCCCACAACGTATGAGCTCCACCTACCAGGGCTGGTCAAATCGTACAAGTCCGAGCATCTTGAGGAGGTTGGAGGGAGGAAGGGGCAGCGTGGGGCAGGGGACATTCAAAACCTTGAAGTGGCTTAATGGCTTCCCTGCTCTGTTATGCAGAAACCATGATCCTTCTGGGGTCTGTAGAGCGATCTGAACTGCAGACTCTCCTCCAGAGACATATAAGCCCAGAACGGCGACGGCTCCTCAACAGAGAAATGCAGCAGAAGCTGTCTGAGTCACCCTACGATGGGCACAGCAAGGGACCGTGGGCAACCCTGCCAAAGCTGAAGCACGAATCTTTTGCTTACGTTGATGAGGATGAGGATACAGATGAGAAGGGAGAGGTGAGGGAGAGAAGTGGAGAGACTTACAGAGACTGCTCAAGAAGCAGTGAGGCGTTTGGAGAGGCTGAGAAAGAAATGACACAGGGTGGACTTTGTTTTCTCCCCTTTCTGTAACAGCTGCCTCGGCCCCCAAGTCCCACTCCCAGTTACCCAGAGGAGCCCAATGGCCCGACAAGTCCTCTTAAACAAATACCTGAAACTGTGGAGCCACAGCAACTCCCAGGTATGGTAACTTCTGGCATGCCTCAGCCACATCCTAGCCAGCTTGTGGAAGCTTCCATGCTAACTGTGTGTACATGCTTGTGCGAGGTGCTGATTTCCCAGAGACTGAGAGAAGGAGCTTTCTCTGCTGTTCCTGTATTAAAGGTACTTTGTGAATGCACCTCAGCATCAGTGTAATGTACCTGGAAATGTCTTCTGTTTGTGATCCCTCAGAGAGCATGGCTAAAGTAGACCCACTCAGGCTGCTCTCCCTCTGCCAGCACTCCCCACTCCATCCTTTGCAATAACATCTCCTCAGACATTTTCTGGAGACTCTGCATGGAAGGGTCTTGTCTCCTTCACCCCATGAATTATTTTCCCTGGGAAAAGCAGCCTGAGCTCTAAACATCTGTACTTTGAGTAGCTTAGGCTGTTGCTCAGCCATCTCCAAAACTGAACAGCTCCTCCCTTGGACACGCATCTCTTTGATTCAGCTACATTAATATCATGGAAAAATACTGGCGTATTGTGTTCTTTGCGTGCCACCCCAGCTTGTATTAGCTTTGCTTCCAAGACTGTACTCACAGCTCATTTCTGATTTGTGTGTCATGTATATTTGATGCAGGGTGGTGTTTTGGTTTGGTTTTTTTTTTTTCCTGTATGTGTCTTGAAATATGCAGAGAGTGAGTAAGCACAGAGGTGTAGCCCAGTCTTGAGAATGAATACAGAGGAGAGGGCTCTGGCTCATGCTTTTAGGCACCCAACAGTTAGCACGTAAAATACAGCACATAGCACATTCTGGTTCTGTAACACCACTCATGGATGACTAAACCTCTAAGGCATAGGAAAATCCTCTTTATGCTTCCAGGGCAGTACAGTGGTACTGTATTCTCACCTCCCCTTTCTATACCCATCCTCCATATGACATTCTCTTTGTGGACTGCAGAAACCTCTCGTCACAGCATTTTTAGCCCTTCTATCAGATTGTTTGCTGTGTTAATAGTCTTGCTTCGGGGCTTGGGGTTTTTGGGGATTTTTTTTGCAATCGTTTGTTTCCTCTCCTTGAAGAAAATATTGCATGGGACTATTTATTCTAGCATGTCACAGACACCATCTTACAAACTGAATGCTAGACTGTGACTGGCTCAGCCCTGTCATATACTACCTACTATGTCCCTCATATTATTTCCCAGCCTGCCTTGGGCAAGGAGACGGGGCATGGGGCTGTGTATCTTTGTCTCTAACTTGTCCTTCTCTCTTATTCGTGCGTATGTTTTCATCCTTCAGGCAATTTCAGGAGTCTGAGGCAACTGATCCAGCAGCTCTTGTGCCACTACAACCGTCCACTTGAAACAGAGAGCGCCGGCCAGGTTAGGGATTCAGAGAGCCTAGTAGTACCCTCAAGAGAGAAGGGAGTGCAATGGAAATAGAACCTACTAAGAGCCATTCAGCATTTGGGTTCTGAACTCTGATGGTGTCAGTGGGGAACTCTCTCCAAGGAGAAAGGGTGTGATTACTGTAAAGGAGCGTGCAGCTTCCTGAAGAGCCACCTGTGCTCAGGTGTCAGGGCTACCATCGTGGCTGAGTGTGGGCATCTTCTTCTCAGTGAATAACTTAACGCTATTTTGGTTAACCTGGAATAAAGTGCAGTTCTATTCCATTGGGCAAACAGTTTTGGTCAGATAAAAACAACAAAAATGCTTTTGCCTTATGCCATGTTAGATGCCCTTGGGTATCTGGCATATCTGCACAGAGTTTGTGAGTATCATACAGAGCCTGTGGGAGAACCGTCCAGTCTAGGGCAGTGGTTGGACCCCGTGTGGGATATCTGACAGCATCTAAAGCAGTACTAGATGACCATGTTTAGGCACCTGAATTGCTCCACCACAGTCAATCTTGGAATTGGCAGGGGAAGCACAGCAAGTACAGAGTACACTATAATGTATGAATATAAAGAAAATCTAAACACTCAGTAATATGCTATTTGGAACAAAAATGGGACCACATGGAGTAAGGAGATTGTGCAAATTTTTCCTTTAAGTACTCTGTGAAACTGTGGGTTCTCTGTGTGTCCTGAACAGTGTTTTCTCCTACAGGAGCCTGAGGAAGTCGACACAATGAGGCCAGAAGAGGTAAGACTGGGTGCAGAAAGAGAGTGAGGTTAATTTAGTATTTCTTTTGCCCATTTCTTATCACATGCAATACTTCCTGAACTCTGACAACCTCAGTGATTGCCACATAAAGCCATAGCTAAAGCCATTTTCTTCTCAGATTTGCACAGAGGGCAAGTCTCACCCAATAAGAGAAGAGATTGTTCTGCTGCATATGCTGAGTAAGATTCTGACCAATCTGCTCTAGCTTTGAAGTCAACCCTGCTGTGAGCAGGGTTTTGGACTAGAGACCTCCAGAGATTCCCCCTCACCTAAATCTTTCAGTGCATCTATGTTGTTCCTTCATTTTTTTCACAAAGGAACTACTATCTTGCATTGACAAGGTGAAGATGCACTCGGAAAGGAAAGCTAAGATGTTCACTGCTTTTTTAAGCAGGAAGGAGCAAAACCTCAGCTTCTCAGAAAACCTATGAGGTGGTGGAATCGCTCTGTTTCCACAGGAACTTGACATGTGGCAAGGAAGGGACGGGAAACCTGAGGGCTGTGATATAATGGCAAGATGAATGATCTACATAGGAAGGAAGAAGCATTAACAGCAGAATGGGACTAGTTTGGGTACACAAGACAGCAACAACGCTGCTGATTACTGTAAGAGTGATTCCTCTTCTTCCCTGTGTCAGATAGATGCTTGGGAACAGGAGGAGCTGAACAAGAATGTGTGCTTTGACAGCTGCCGCATAGACCCTTCCCCTTTCCAACTGGTGGAAAGAACTTCCCTGCACAAGGTGGGTGCAGATGCCTCTCTGTGGCATACGCTGATTTTCTCCACCCTATCCACCATTGCAAGTCTAATATATGACATATATCTTCACCTTGTTTTCACCTACAACCACTATCACCACCTACTTCAACATCAGCTACGAAAGTCAGTGTGTTCCTATAACCTTCTGCATGTACCTCCGATCACCTGTGAAATGAAAGGCTACATGACAAAAAGTATGAGTGCATTTATTAAAATAGCTTTTGGACACCACGTAGGATTTTCCAGCCACTATATTAACAGAAGCATTGTATGCCTTGCTGCTGGGGACACGACACTGAGATTTACACTCTGCTTTGTTAGGGTGCAGCACTGGAATGAGTACTTCTGGATTTGTCAGGGTGTTTCTGTCAGGGTGTAGGGACTCCCTCAGTGCATGAGAAGAGTTGCTTGAAACCACCCTATACCACAGGCTCCTCATTGAACTGAAGCACGAGGAAAGAGGAAGCCGGATCATACAACTTCTAGAGTTAGCACAGGATGACTGGGGATAACAGCAATCGTTGTAGATCAGGAGTAAGAGAGGACTTGGCTTTCACTCAGTGGAGCAGTCTAATGAAGGATAGGTGCACAGTGCATGTTTTAATCAATGTTCATCTGATGTGAATGATCAGCATATATCCTGCACAAAATTAATTACTGTTATCAAAGGGGTAAGATCTCAGCCTTGAGAAAAATAAGAACAGGTTAGCATATGCTTAAGATGAGTCTGGTGTTTTCTAAAGGGCTAGCTGAAGTAATCTGAAAACCGCTAGCATTTATCTTTGAAAATATAGGAGTTACAAAATCATACCTGAAGATTTCAAATGGGGACAAGTTTCATACTTCTCATAAAAAAGAGCAAATGAGAAGCTTTGAAATAACAGACAAGTCAACTTAACTTGGATGTACAAAAGATGCAGGAATAAATAATCAAACTATCTTACGTATGCATAGTTAGAGCTAAAGGTGAGACTACTGACAACGGTGAGAAGATCACAGCTTATGATGATCAAATTGTATTTAACCAGTTTGATTTTCTTTACATTAGGGTAAAATGTCTTGTTCCTCAGAAATGAGACTTTCCCTAGTTTATACTTCAACATTCAACATTTCATGTGATGTTTAACAAAAAGGCGAACACCACCTTTGAAAGAATGACTTCATGTAAGGCCACAGGTAAAATCAAGTTAGGTCTCAGCCTAAAGAACATGGAGGTTGGAGATACACCACAGATGAGCACTGAGAATGCTGAAAGTTTTAGAAAGCCTGATCTATGAAGAACAGCAAAATAATGGGGTATATTTAGCCTGAAGAAAAGAAGACTGATAGCAGTGTGATATCTGTCCTTCTAAGAAGGCTTTATAAGAGAAAGGGAAGAAATTGTTCTCAGTGTCCACACTGCACTGGATAAGCAGCAACAAGCTTAAGTTCTGACAGGAAATATTTTGGAACAGGAAAAAAGAAATCTTCTAGTGTTAAGGAAAGCACTGGAATAAATAACCTAAGCAGGTTCTGGCTTTGCATATTACTATAAGACAGTTCAATTTTCAGCACCAAAATGAAACAGGATCTGCCTAAGTCCCCAGATACGCAGGAGCTGCACATGAATCTCTGTTTGCCAGATGCAGGGTGAGAGTGACCTTGAGAACGTGCTCTCCATCATCAACACACTGCCAACGGTGGCTATACTACCCAAGGGTAGTATTTGCTAGCTGCAGAAGGGGAAAGGAAGAGGTAGTTCCTCACTGGGATAGCTGCAGGCTTGTGTGCCTTTGTGATTCCCATTTCTAAATTCCAAGTCCCAGCTCTAGCACCAAGTATCGCGATACCAGTTTCCGAAGTCTCTGAAACGGGCTTTTGTGGTTTTGCTCATAGACACATACGTTGTTCTCGTTACTGGGCCTCAGCCATGCCTATATAACCAGTGGGGGGAAGCTGAGGGGAGTGTTGGCTTTGGAAGAGGTAAGTACGGATCCTTTCATCTTCTCCTAATCAACTGCAAATGTCCTGTGGGTCACTGCAATAACTTATAGGTGCTGGAAGATCCAGCTGGGAATATATATATAACTGTGACTGCCCCATTTTCTATCCAGTGTTGAATTCGGAGTCGACCCTTTGGAAGCCATGTAGAGGAATGGATGACTGTATTTCAGAGGAGGCAGCAGATGCTGTTTACAGGGATGTTAGATGGTTCATCCTTTTCATGAGCATAGGGCTCTTAACTGAGTGGCTATTACTGTGTCTGAAAGTGATGTGGAATTTATTATTTAACATGGAATGAAAACTTGTAACACCAGTGTAAAAGATGATCTCCACAGGCCCCAGAGGTAGAGCTGTGACTCTATTTGTGATCCCTTTACCCTGGAAAGTAGAAGAACCTCTGTTGGGCAGGGGTGGGTCAGCCTTCCTTTCATCCATTTTTTCTGATTTTTTTTTTTTCTTTTCTCTTCTCACAGCTCCAGAAGGCCATAGAAGGTTCCACACGCTCTGGGGTTCGCCTCCGCCCTCCCCTTGCCAGTTTCCGCGATACCAACCGGGCTTCCATCAGCGGCGAGAAGGTCAGACAGCCCTCTCAGGTGTGGAGCCGGCAGGATAGCTGCACGGTGGCAGCACAGCAAGAAGTGGACTCGGGCACAGAGAGCCCGCTGCCTCCCTGCTCACACTCCCCCCATCCCTCCCACCTGCAGGAAGAGGGGGAGGCCCCGTGCTCCACTTACGCCACTGATACTGAGCTGGAAGAGATGGAGCTCACGGGGCCGGTTGCCGAAAACATCTCAGACATCCTCAAGGACATAAGCCTGCGCTCCACTGACCTGGATGAGGATGAAGATGAGGATGAGGACGTGCCCTTGTAGCTGGTGTGAGGGGAGTAGTCCGGCTGGGAGTTGAATCAGTCTTCTTGTGTTTGCTCCTCAGAGAGAAGCTTTTGGATGTTCTTTGCCATCCCCACAGAGGGCTGATTCATCTGGGAGAAGGGGTATCGGACTGACCCTTTCTTCTGCTGCTTTCTTGCTGTGCAAAGACTGCTGGGCTGTGGGACGGTATGGGTGTCTGCAGGGGTCAGATGTGGACCGCAAGGTGGCTAAGGGCAGGCTCGTAACACTTAGGCTTCTGCCATGTCTACGTAACAGACAGAAGGGACTGTAGCAGGACACGAATACTGCTGGACACAGTCGGGATGCTCTGGGTCACTCTGCCATGTGGAAAGTGGAGGAGGAGCAGCTCTTCTCGTTCTCCATCGGCGTAATCCTGCCAGTCACACCTGGCCTGCACGCACCAGTGTAAACACAGCCAGACCTCCAGCCTAGAAGCATATTGCAGCTTCTGACTGCAATCATCTCCACGTTGCTGCAGTTTCTTTTCACTAGCTCTTATCTTGCACACACCCCCTCCCCCCCCAAAACATTCCCATGTAGAACATTTTTCCTCTTTCTCAATTTTTATTCTGGGATTTTCCTGGATGGGGGTGCAGTGAGGAGCTTCTCCTCTGTCCTTCAGCTGAGCCGTGCCCTGAAAACAGATGGGATGAAAATATTTGGTCTATGTTTTATATCTTGAATTCAGCCAGGGCTCTAAGAAAAGCACTGGAAGGGAGGAAAGCCTCTGTGTTTTCCCATCATCTCTGGAATTTTTAAACAGAATGGGAAAATCTGAAGTAAGGGCATCCTCAGAGTTGGAGGAAGAGGAGTAAAACAGCACGTATGCACCTATATTTCAAATACCTGTCTTTGTCTCTCTGAATCACTGTTCACAGTTTTTACAAAGTTATAGTCTTAAAATATAAGAGCCCAGAGAAAAAAAATAAAAATGGAGCGTTATCAGGCTGCCAAGAAATACAACAGAGGGAAGCCACGTTTTCTACACTTCGAAAACAGGTTTCTCTCTGAAAAAATCCTGCTCTCTTTCCTGGTAATTCTACCCTGCCTACTTTCCACATATTTCTGCATACCTCAGATCTGAGAATTCCAGCTCTCTACTTTGCCAGCTTTTCTCCGTTGTGACTAACAGCAGAGATTTCAACCCTTGTCTGCAGTATCCCTCTCTATTCCAGTTCTAAATCTGGAGCAGACCTTGATCTGTATCTTGCAAAAAGATGTCTTGTCAGTTCGTGTCATGCATGCAAAACTTTAGCATCCAAAGACAAGATGCTGCTTTGTTTAACTCACTGTCCTTGTGAGGTTTTCTCAGTAAACAGGCAAAATCAAATCCTGTGTATTCTGCAGCTTTCCTCTAACATCCTACCTCTCCTATCGTATTTTTGGTGAGTCATGGCACTTACATGCAGTCCCAAGCAGCCTATTGGATATGTTTCCACTTATAAGCAACAGAGAAGAAATCCAGGTTCTGAGAACATGTTCTCGGGGGAGCATTCTCCCTGATGCTGGACCACATCCCCTTTCCTTATATTTGTAAGGCATTACCTAACTTTGAATGACCAGTTTCACTTTAACAGGTGGGTTTTCATAAGCTGCCTCAGGAGCAAGTAAAAAATATCATTACTTCTAACCCAGTCTCCCAAGGAGAATTCCCTCCTGGCTTTAATTCCAAGGATTGCCCTTGTACTAATTCCTCTCTGATGATGCTTATAGGTGGGAGAGTCTGTGACAAGCTTATAGTAGAGGGAACTCTCCCCAGCTAGTCTCCTGAAGAGGGAGAGATTTATTTTTGCTGTCTGGAATTCAGAACCCACGAGCTCTGTATTGTCTTTGACATGTGATCCCTCTCTATAAGCTAACTGGGGACAGCCTTTCCCTGCCTGAAGTGATCTTCAGTCCTCCAAGGGTCACCCTGTCCCTGTGGGGAGACAGTGGTGATCTGAGGGCAAGTCTTTTGTGCCCACCAGCTGCTGCTTGCCTCCACCAGAGGATTGCGGCCCGTTTCTGGCTGCCGGGCATTAGAACACAGCCTCCCTGCTACTTTCGTGTCACCTTCCCCTGCCTGCAGAGAAGAGGCAAAACAACTGCTATTTTTTTCTCAGGGGATTGTGATAGTCCTTTAAATAAGCAAGGGAGAAGGGACATTCCTTCCAAAAACCCATAAATACGTGGTGAGTGGCAACACTCTGAGACCAAATCTGCCCTGAGGGTCCACACGCCCTCAGGAAGGATGAGTTTCTCCAAGTCAGCCCCTGCCTTATTCCAAGTACAAATTACATCTTGCAGCTTAGCCAAACGCTTGTGCTGAGACATATGAGACAAGGAGAAGCTTTGGTGCTGGAATCAGTACACCTCCCCCTCCTCTCTCCTGAATACATGTTCTGCTCCAGTCCCACACTTCTCCTACGGTGTGTTACAGAAGAAGTGGGATCTGACTGGCTGAGAAAGCAGATGGAGTCTAAATCAAAGCCAGAGAGCGTGTGAGTCATGACAGACAGATTGTGAGCTGGGGGAGATGAAGCTGGAACAAAAATGATGCACAGGGAGAGGCTTGGAGAGCTGAGAGTAAGACACAAGCTAACCTGGAAAGTTTCTTAAGGTTTGTCACCTGAGAGTACAAAAGCACACACATGTGGGCCTCCACATGCACACACAACATATCTCTCCATTCCTATTGCCTTTAGCTGTCCCAGGGTTACCGTGAGGAGCTGGGCTCCCCTCTGTGGGGAAGCCGAAAGGTGGGTGTTACTGCTTCTCTTTGGAGGCATTACAGAATTGCAGAATCTTCATGGCTGGAAGGGACCTTTGAGATCATCAAGTCCAACCACCACAAAAACCAAACCAAAAAACCCCCACAAACAGACACAAACCAACAATCTCGGGCACTAGAGCATGCCCTGAAGTGCCATGTCTACATGTTTCTTAAATACCTCCAGGGATGGTGACTCCACCACCTCCCTGGGCAGGCTGTTCCAGTGCCTGACCACCCTCTCAGTAAAGTAATTCTTCCTAACATCTAATCTAAACCTCCCCTGCCGCAGCTTCAGGCCATTTCCTCTGGTCCTGTCATTATTCCCTTGGGAGAAGAGGCCAACACCCACCTCTTTCCAACCTCCTTTCAGGTAGTTGTAGAGGGCAATGAGGTCTCCCCTCAGCCTCCTCTTCTCCAAACTAAACATGCCCAGTTCCCTCAGCCTCCTCTCCTCACAGGACTTGTTCTCTAGACCCCTCACCAGCTTGGTGGCTCTCCTCTGGGCACGCTCCAGCACTTCAATGTTACTTTACTCCAGATCCATGCAATTACATCCAGATGCAATTACATCCATGCAATTACTCCAGATCCATTCCAGGTATGCCCCCACCCTTCGAGCAGAAGCAGCATTCATCTGCACCATTGTCTCACCTGCGAAAAAGTATGCATATGTGAATGTGTATAGGGAGCCAGGAGGGGGCAAAAAAAACATACTACAAGGATGATTTGTGATGGCTGAAGATGTTTCCGCTTCCATTTTACCAATAAAATCTTCACTAAGCTGATGCCATGTACTGTAATAGGTGTAAAACTGTTCAGTAAGCTGACACTGAACCTTTGTCAAGGGACCTCTGAGCTTGAGACCTCTCAGGCAATTCCAGTACGCCCCCTCAAAGTTTAAACTTGAAACCTTTGTCCAGCAAACAAACTCACCACTGATCTGTCACTCTTGCATCTCTCATCCTATCCAAGTAGCACAGACTTGGCTACCTACACACAAAAATCCTTTTTTCCGCAACCCAAAATATCCCCAGAATTTGTACCGGCGCTGTGGCCTTCCCAATCAGCTAGAAAGTCAAATCTCAGATCTGCCCCCAAAAATCCAAGCACGAGGCTTGAAAAACAAGAAGCTCTGAGGCTGTTTTGAACCACAGAAGCTTGCTTTTCTCCTAAATAGCATGCACAGTTGCACTGAATCATTGTTTTGGGCAGAGATTCATGTTACACCAAGCTTGCCACTACCACTCAAAGCACAAAAATAGAACTGGTCTTGTTCAGCATTTTCAACCCCAAGCACCTGCTAAACTACGTCCGGTACCCAACATGTAACAGTCTGAGAAGAACATGATAGTGAAAAATCTCCACTGGAGCAGAAATTTTGGGAAAACGCCACCCTGCCACCACCACCACCACCAACAACAACAACAAACCTTAAAAAAATCCTTTGACCCGTATCTTCAAGATAAAACTTGTCTTAATCTCAACTAATTGCCAGTTTACTGATATTCAGTTAACAAAGGCAAGACGTAATCTATTACATTTTAATCTAGCAAAACATTGAACTCTTCCTTTTCCACGTCATTTAAATGTAAAAGATGAAGTCTTGTTTTTAACAAAATAAGGAAGAATTAACGTTGACAAGGCGACTTCGGGTAGTTACGACAAGGCGAAGAGACTTGGTCATGATGTGAATGGAGGAGAAAAAACATGGAGATGGAAACTACTGGATAAGGAGGAAAATTTGCCTGAACAATGTAACATTTTTGGTTGGGAAAAATATTTCAGACTGAAAGAAATTCTGCTTTGTTAACCATATGGACAAAACCAGTCAGCACAAGCAGAAATAGAGAGAGTGACAGACATAAGAGTTCAAGAGTTCATAAAAAGTAACTCCTCCTCTCTCCACAGCTATGCAAACACTGTAGACAAGTGTGTGTTTTGTGGCCAAAGAGTACAAGACAGGGCAATAACCAGCTGAGCAAGTAAAGATCTTTCTTTGCCAATTAGTCCAACCCCAGGAAGGGTATAATTAAAAACACGCTATTAAAAATACTGTCACAGCAAGCACTAAGTTGTTCATGGCCACATAATCAAGGATCTGGGCACAACTCTCATAACAATTTAATCAACGCCGGAGACCAATAATTAACATTTCCACACAAAAGCCATGCCTGAGCATTAGCATTCTCAAACAGAGAAAAACACGTTTTATCTTAAGCCATGTGATGCATAAATTTTAAGGCTTTATTTGTGGGAGGCAAGCTTAAACTGGTCTTGACCATAAACCACTGGCTCTCACTTTGTGCCCTCCCCCCCCATACTGGACAGACAACCCTGTGCACGTGTATTCACACACACAACTCCTCACAACCACATCACCTTTTTCAAATCACGGGTGTGCAATAGTAGATAGCCTCGCAATTGGTTTGCCTGTGCTTTGAGCCACATCTCCCCCTCCCTCAGCTTGCTGGAAGCCAGTAAGTCCTGATGCAGCCTCACACTACTAAGGACACTACTGTGGATGAGTGTGACACACGGGATGAGTGTGCTGCCCAAGGAAGCCATTCCCAGCCAAACCTATTCCTAGTTCAAGGGTTGGCCATTCAAACGAGCATCTGCTCATGTCCCAGCAGTTGTCCTGTGCTGCTTGTGCAAAGAGTAAAACCAGTTACTGAAATGGATCCAGCCAACTTAAAGGACTGTCCTCCTCATAGGGGGGGGGACACAAAGTACATGGAGGAAAATTCCAGTAGAAAATTTACACGGGAAACAGGAACAATAATCTGATAGCTGCTAAAATCTGGCTGTTTACTGAATAGCTACTAACTTAGTTTGAAGAACAGTAGGTGAAAATACAAGACCTACTAAGATATGTTCAGAATTAAAGTCGCACAAACTCCAGTTAGAAGCTTTTCAGTTTTTCCTCACAGAAACAAGCGCAAAAGACAGTAATGGAAAATTCATGAGGAATACATTTGCCCCAAAAAATTAATCTGCTTCCCCCTCCCCCCATCTACAGTGCACTTAAGTAAATGGGCCGTGAAAAGAAATGGTAGCTGTGAGATGGTTGGATTATGACCAAACACGGCACAGAATCTTATGCTTAAGTCAAATTTGCAGTTTCTCTGGCACGGAAGATATGAAGTGTCTGAGGGACTATATAGAAGATACCTTGGCAGCTGGCAAAGTGCAGAGCCAGAGAGGTATGCAGTAAGGATGGTCCTGTACCCTTTTTATTTACTGTTTTCATTAATGACTTGGAAGTAACAGATGAGAGCTTGTAAGACAGTAACATGAGAGAAACATATGGTAGGTTTGCCATCCAGTCTAAACAGGGAAATAAGCACAAAGTGGAGATCGGAGACTGAGGCAGATACCACAAAATGAGGTTCATGTTGGGGCTGAGCAACTAAATCCAGAGGAGACGTACTTGACTGAGGGATAAACCTAGACCAGCATGATGGTAAAAGAGTTCTGTTAGGTGAAGCACTCAGCAGCTGGACACCAACTTTGTAGCATAATGTGAAATTAAGAAAAAAAGACATTTTTCCTAGGCAGAGGCACAACTTCCAGGCCCAGAGACATGTTATTTTCCCAGCTACTCAATTCACAGGTATGTGGAAAAACTGATTTCATTTGGCACGTTACATTTAAAAAAAAAATACAGACAATTTAGAGGCCATTTGGAATAAAAAAAACCAACAAACCAAAAACCAGAAGCAAGTACTAAGGGACCTAGAGGACTGATAAAGGAAAAAAAAAAAGAAACCAAAAAACCCCCAAAGGAGTTAAGTATGTGTGTCTTATGTAAGTCACAATTAATTATATGAGCATAATTATGCAGACATATATACCAAGGGGTGGGTGGGGATCTATTCAGTAGCAAAGGCAGGTAAACTCAAGATCAGCTGAATATCCCTGATAGTGAAGAATACTACGCCTTAAGCAGGGCAAGTGGCACTGCTTACCCCCCGCAAGAACCCGTGGAAGAGTGCAGGCATCTTCACAAGGAAACAGGTATCTTTTACAGCTAGAACTTAAAATTCTCACAGGGTAAACAAAGCACTACTGGATATGGCCTAACGTCCTAAACCAGCAGCAGATGATACAACAATGCTGGAAGTGCAGAGATGCTCCTTTCCCTGCGGGACAACCATCTCCCCCACCTGCTGTGAGGACAGCAGGCTGAGAAGCGCCGGTTTAAAACCGGAATGTGGACCCAGAGTCTCGCTACCCAGCGCCAGTGCCTTTTCCAGCCCCACCACCAGACTCCTCTTCGTGTCCCGTCCTAACCTGCTGCTGTGAAACTCCTGCCCCGCTCTGCACCAGATGTGTCTGCACGTCACCAACGTGGGGAACAACTCAAACGGATCAACCCGGGGAAACGCTGTTTCAGTGTAAGGGGAGAGCTCGCTCTGTGCTAAACCAGAGCATCCTGTCGACGCGATACCCTCTGTCATCAAATCTGCCACAACGGCGTGGGATTTGTGCCACGGTAGCCACAGGCACTCAGGAGATGTTAGCCCTGTATAGCCAAACAGGTGACGTTCTCATCTTCTTCGTGAGAAACAGCGTGTCATATATTTCCTACTCTGGGATGCTTCTCCAAGCCACCGTGGATCCTTTTTAACGTCCTTCCACCAGACTACCTCATTGAGACCCACCCCTTTTCCTAGGATCCTCCTTCCTCAGACGCAGCTCCCCTGGAACCAGTCCCACAGAAATAAAACACTTCCACCAGCCAGGACGGCAAGACCACATTCTGTTTAATAACAACTCCATAAAGGACTGTACATGCTATTTTGAGCTACCCCCCCTCCTTTACTGTGGTTGCTGCCACGTAGAGGCATGGAGGTGTATAGTGCCATATTAGTTTCCTAAGTCTATATGTAGTGTGTGTACATGGATGTATGTGGTTGTACATGTATGTATTTATATATATCTTCGTAGAAGTGTTAGCTCATAAGTCACATTATCAAAACATGCGAAGTATATCCAACAAAAATTTTCAGGCAAACATGTTTTGGAGCTGGAAGACCAAAGGCAAATCAGACTCATTTTAGTTATTAAGGGCTAGTGTGGGACAAGGTAAGGATGAAAGCTTTCACTAGTGGGTCCCTTTCCCTTTTTGTTTTGCTTCCATTCGGTACTTTCCCCCCGGCCATCAACGCACCTCTGTAAACACTAGCTTGAAAGAACACATATAATCACCATGCAGCCTCCCCCCCTGCAGAATATGGGGGGAAGCTCTTTAAAATTGCTTTGCGGCCACCTCCATTGTCCCGTACGCTTATGCTAAAGCAGTTTCAGATACTGAGAATACAACATTTGAAGACCCAAGCCTTTAGTTACTTTTAAACATGCTTCAGGAATCATTCTGCATGCCACCCCTGAGACTCCCCTCCACCACCCTCCCAAATCATCAGTCTGTACCCACCCATACCTGAAAAGAGCTCAAACAAGAGAAATCCTGTTCCTTGTAAAATTACTTTTGAGTCCCAATTTTGTACTGTAGGGATTCCCAGAGACTTCCAAACATGCACAACATCCACAAATTGGAGAAGGAAAATTGAAGCCAAACGAGAACATACACCTGCAAAAGAGCTTTTGGCTTGCTGCATTGCGCACACATGCAGTATCTGAAAAGAAGGGAAGTCCACCTGTACTTAGTCTCATGGGAACCTGGCAGAGCTCTGGAAGAGGGTTCTTAACCTTTCGGCCTCCAACTCTTGACTGGATTTCCACACCCAACGAAAATGAATCCAGAAGGCCTATGAATCTGGGCTAGATGCCTTTATCTTATTAGAAGTAAATTTTGGTGCACGATCTTGTCTCCATAATGGAGAAAAGCCTTTTTAGATGTTTTTGTCTTGTTAGCATAAACATTTGATCCCTTATGGGAAAGCAAAAACGAGACTAGGTTTCAGAGGGCATTTAAAATGTCCCCAGTCAAAGGAGATGAGAAGGATGAGAGTAGCAGTCTTTCCACAGAAGACTGCAAGCTCTCTCTTCCTAGAAGACAGCAGCCCTAAGTCCTGCCCGTGGCAGGGGGGTTGGAACTAGATAATCTTTAAGGTCCCTTCCAACCCAAACCAGCCTAGGATAACACTCTTGAACAAGTCTTTACAGTTTTAGTAAACATACTCTTTTTCACAGAGTCGCAGCCTGTCTAAATCTTTCCTCTTCCAAGAATGTGTATCTGCACTGGAGAAATATATCACATACGTATTTTCTTTTGCGCAGACCAACACTGACAACCATATGGCTGCTCCTGGCTTCCAAGGAAAAGGTAACACTTTGTCCTGCCTATGCTGGGGAAAAATGTCAGTGCAAGGATGGAAATAAACCCTAATGTTATAAGCACAGGTCTTATGTGTCCATTTGTTAAGGTAATAACCGTTTGTCTTCATCCCTACCCCGCTCAGTTCACGCCGCTGGCTGCACTGCTGAGAGAGCACGGTTTCCCCAGCAGCCCTGCCCAGGCTCCATGACGTGTTCTGAGACAGAGAGACAAGGATCTGGCACAGATGTCCAGCTGTTCTCTTCTGCTCCTGTGCAGGTTCACTACTGCTTATCCCGGGAAAAGCCCGGGATGACACAAGAGAGGCACCTGATGTTGACTTTACAGCTTGGATTCATATTTGAGACTGTGCTTTTAACAACTGTAGGCTGTCCTACACGTACACGTAGTTCTAATAGGCACTGCTTTACTCACATTCTCCCCGTTTATTCTTCCTATTCCCTGAGCCATGGCATAGAAATCTTTCCCTGTCAGATTGCTACAGGGGAGGAGAATCCACGATGGAAACTGTTACTTACCTATATTTTTCTACATGTAAGGGCACCAGCTGCTGATAATCTCTGTATTGGAACTGATTTGTTTGTTTGTTTGTTTTTTCCTTTGTTTTGCTTTTACTTTTGGAAAAAGTCAAACAGTTAGTTTAAGGAAAATGCCTGCTTGTTTACAGTTGTCTGAACAAGGAACACGGGAAATTCCATCTGGGAAAAATCAGAAGGAAGAGCTTAGACTATGACAATGTTGCTCTGCTCTCTACAACATTAAGAGGTGATTTATTTTAGTTTGTTTCTCCTTCTAGGCAATTAACAATAAAACAGTTAAGGCAAAATGAGCTAAATTTAGATATTTTAGGTTTTCAACAGGAACAGAACTCACACTAACTTCATTTGGACAATGACTAAGTTCTAAGTTAGTGTATTTCTTAGTGTATCACTTATGTGATTCCCCTGAAGAATTAAGCATATTGTGAACTGGTTTTAGAAGATGATGAAGCCAGTAGGTGCCCAAATTCAGGGAGGTCTCTTTCCTATCACTGTCTTACAGCACGAAGTGTGGCTTGGACCAAGGAGCAATTCTACACCTGGGCCCATTCTGCCTACACGAAGCTTCCTACCTGTGTTGTGTAAACATAAGACATCAAGCTTTTCTTGATCTTTTTCCCAAGCCCATCTCTCAGTGCCTCTCCCTCTCTGGCTAGACTTCTTGCCACTGCACAGAACACACATCGGTGTCCTCAGCCTGCACTGTTGCACACCACCTTGCCTCACCACCATACCTCATACCTCTCTCAAATGAAAAGATCAGTTTCCTTCTCTCCTGTTCTCTTTTCTGGGCCCACAACTAATCTATTTTAGTCGTTGTTGTACACAGTACATCATGCATGGGCTCTGTCTAGGCGTGAAGTGCCACTCTGCATCTCACACCAGCCTGGAATTGGCTTAAAGGTAGGGATAAACCCCACCTCCAACAGCTGTGCTTCTCTCCTGCACAAGGTTCTGCCTCTTGCAATTACAGGAGAAGACTTATAAGAGTCTTTAGCTGCCATGGAGCGTAATCACTGAGTGTAAATGAGATGTGTGCATGTTAATTTTATTAATTCCATGAATATATAAAATTATTCATCTCCTCCTGCCCGACTGCAATGGTTTAGCTCCCTGGTATATGTCCTCCCCGGTACCCCAGCTGGATTCTTCTCAGACAGGTCTTTCACAACCAGCTTAAGCCAATTTAAGTTGCATCAGCAACCAAAGAAATATTCTTCAACACGATGTGAAGAATACGGTCGTATGATGAATACACTCAGTGATGCTTGCCCCACCAAGAAACGATACAAGGAGCTGATCCCACTGAAACCCTTATTTTGATAGGGGCTGGGTTAGTTTTCAATGGGGCCGGGTCCAGAGCAGCCAAAGGAGTGTCAGCACTGCTGCATCTTAGGCAGTAGAAGCATATAGTATATAGCTGGTGGTGATGCAAGGGAGGAGGCCATGGTGGCTCCTTTTAGCAGCTGAGACTCATCGTGAAGACGAGTGCACTTTCAAAGCCCACTTACCCAGTTTCCCTAACCTGATATAAAGGCCAGCTGCTGAGAATAGTGCTCTCACCCCCCCTGCTCACAGCTGCTCACTCTTCGCTCCTATCGTAGGGTAAAAGTGCACTGGCTTGCTGTGGGGTCAGCTGTGCACCAGCATCTGCCCAAGGATTGAGGGAGGTGAGCAGAGTCAGGGCAGAGGGCTGCCTCCTCCACAGCAGCTCACCATGTGATCAGCTTAGAGATGAGGTTAAACTCTGTTCTCTGGTGCAAGCCTATCATGAAAGGTGATGCTAAAATTTTTAAAGAGGGGAAAAAAGTAAGTGGGTGACTTGTTAGCAGCTTCCCAGAAGAAGACAATGATTTAGAGGCACAGAAACTGAAAGAAGCAGATTGAGAACCCTGGAAGAGGCTGCCCAGGGAGGGTGTGGAGTCCCCTTCTCTGGAGATCTTCAAGCCCTGCCTGAATGCAGTCCTGAGTGATGTGCTCTGGGCAACCCTGCTTTGGCAGGGGGGTTAGACTAGATGATCTCTAGAGGTCCCTTCCAACTCTGACAATGTGATTCCATGATTCTGTGACTTCTCCGTCCCAGAGCCTGAGGTAATGGAGTTGAAGAGAGCTCACAAAGCATGTAAAGATTAATATAAAAGAAAAACTTAAGAAATTTTTACTGATCAGATATGAGCAATAATGGGAAAAAGAACAAGAGAGAATTTTCTTCCAGTGGAATCGGAGATCTTTCTTCATTAGGGTGACCTGCATTTAAGCCTTCCTTCGTGTTCAGCACAATTTCAACAAGTTCCTGTTGAAGACAAAGGCCTCAGGGGAAAGATGGGAATCCTCTACCTCTGCTGCTTCAAGAAAACCCAACATTTTTATGTAGCGCAGCTCTGCTTTACAAGGGCTTTGTGTAAATGAACAGCAGGGCTCAGTTTCTTAGTAACTGTAGATCAGGGATACTGAGCTTACCTTCCCTTCTTGTTTTCAGCTTCACAAATTCAATTTGGGCTCTGAGTATTTGGCTGGACTCTCTCCAACTCATCCCTCCTCACCAGGATAAAGGAACTGCAGGCCAAATCTTGCTCACAGAGCACCTGTGCCTTCCATATGTTTGAATAGGTGTAGCTATATAATAAGGGCTTTTCTGAGAAATGTACACTAGGTCCCAGGTCCCTCTCTCTTACGCTGGATACACAGAGGCAGCAGGCCTGTTACGTAAGAAAAGGCCGGGTTATACAAACCATTTTCCATTTTCAGAGAGACTCAAACTGCCTTTCCCGTTCAGCTCAAGGTGCTCACTCAGGTAGCAAGTCTGGATGGGCAGACCTGCTCCCTCCAGTCGAGCTCCTGGTAAACATAGATACACTTCTCTTTTGCACCAGGGAGAGACCATGGTAAATAGTCTTTTTCTTTTTTTTTCAGAAAAAGGCTGAAATTTTATTATTCACAGAAAGTCAAGACCTTTATGAAAAAAAATTTAGTCTGAATTCACAGAGAATGAGAGTTCTACAGCTTTTTACCTACAGCTTTCTGGAGATCAGGTTATGGAATTATGCAGCAGGGTATAATTCTCTACCCCATTCCACAGAGTTTAGGAAACTCTACAGATAGGTTTTCTCTTCCTATTGAGCTCCATAGAATTTTCTATAAGGTCAACTTTTTTCATGCTTTTTCCCATCTAGATAATTCCCTGTCACTGCCTTGCATGGAGATAATGTACATCTTCTAGACATCAATCAGGCATCTCAGTAAACATACCACATGTCCACATTAAAAGAAAAAGAAGCCCTGGACAAGCTGACCCACTTGTCCCAATCCTGTAAACAACACAGAGGAATCATTAGAAGCTACTCTTAAAGTTACCGTAAACATCCAGATTGGTCCTGGAGAGGCACATGGGAACAAAATGGTTTGGAGAAAAAAGCAATAAGCCACCCAAATCTTCTCCCCCAAAAGGAACATACCCGACCATTTTTGTTTCCCTGAAGGCTTTTTTAAAAAAGAAATAAGAAAAGGTTATCACTTACTCATTTGTCATCTGCTGGCGTGCTCTTGGCACTTGCCCCTCCTCTCTGTTCTGATTAGTGAGATTTCCTAGGCCTTGCTCCATGGCTAGACCCAAACCAGCTCAGGATAATGACCTAGCACTGGCCCTCCCGCCCAGGGGAGGTTAGCATCTGAACGTGTAAACATTTTTTGAAGAGATACTGAAAGGTCATCATTCGGGACAAGAGCTACCTCCTTAGAGAGATGTAAGCAAGCCCAAGCAAATGGGTAAAAAAAGGTGGTCACAAAAACTTTTATCTCCTACCTACACCGAATCATCAGTCTTGTTTAAATATCCCAAAGGTCCTTCCTTTAGAGGTGCAATGGAGAGGGAAGACACATCCACTTGAGGTGGACTCGGCTGGAAAGACCTGGGCGTTCACAGAGGAGACCCTCTTCGTGCAGCTGCCCGTCTAAGTGGGAGAAAGCTGAGTGGGGTAAAGTTCTACCTGAGAGTCCCATTCGTACTTTCCATAATTCCTGGACTTCCTCTGCTCTGCTTGCCAGGAGCTGTCTGAACTCTGACACTTGATGATACTACTTCAGTCGTATTTTGTTCTCCTCAGACACTCTTCCCTGCAAAAACGCTGGGACTAAGCCTGAATCAGGAAAGGAGGATGTATCACTCTCCTGTCATCCAAAAAATACACCAAGCCTGAAGAGGAGGCAAAGAAGAGACAAATGTATCATGAATTAAAACAGCGTAGGTATGAGTCAGAGCAAGCGAGAAAGAGTTGCCCCTGGAACAGTATGGCAGTGTCCAGGCAAATTCCTTCCTCTAGCTCAACCAGATCAAGCATCTGATCTAAACCCGTGCTTTGCTGATGCTTCCTCGCAAGAGGTATTGCAATTAAAACTCAGCACTTGGATAATCTCTGCTGGTTCTCTTCGGTCCTCCAGCAAAATGGACAGCCTTGTACAATTTTTACTTTTGCTTTTGCCCCTGTTTATTTTCTGGTGAGAGCTTAAAAGAAGACAGTTTGTTCAATTTCCTTTCAAAACCCCACCCCCCGCCCCCCCAAAAAGGAGGTCTGTAGAAACACGGCGAGGAATTGCAAGAGACCAAATTCCCCCTAAGTCAATGAACCGTATTTTTTTAACAAAAAAAAAAAAAATATAGAACCCGTACAAATAGGGAAAACTCCTGAAATTAGCTTTCTCCACTCCTAACAAAGAGATGCGAGGGAAAAACAAACAGACCAAGTACTGAGCACTATTTACATTGCTTGGGGGTAGGAAAACAAAAGAAGAAAATATAGGCAGGAAGAAGAAATAAATAGGAGGAAAAAACTTCCTCTCACCCCTTTTCCTTCAGCTACATTTGGCACTGCAGAAGGAGTGGCAGAAATGGGAAAGGTGCAGTATTTCTGTTAAGTGATGACTGGAGTACAGGCCTTTCCCACTGTTCACTGCTTTGTTAGGAACACTTACCCAGCAATATAAAAAGGTTAAAAAAAAAAAAAAAAACAAAAAAAAACAAAAAAAAACAAAAAAACAAAACCCCAAAACTGAAAACTCCAATGTAAACTGGATATCTGTGATCTCAGAGCTGTACACGCTGTTCCTGGATCAGCTGCCTACTCTCTGGGTCTCCCCATACTGCTGGCAAGGGAAAAGACAGAAGGATACCGCAACAGCACCAAGACAGACATGTTCTCAAGCCCCCTGCAAGAGTCAGCTTTTTGTGACTATCTCCGTAGCTGAAAATGTCCTTTCCACTGGCACCCGGTGGCCGATGCCAAAAAAAGACACACCGCTCCTGCCAGCTCCTGGGAAGGTAGAAATGTCAAAGAGAGAAACAAAGACGTGAAAGGTTAGAGAGAGACCGAGGCGCGCGTTATCTGAGAGCGGGGCTGGATTCCTGTCTGCATCCCCCCAGCCTACAATTTCATATCAAGGTGCTATCGAGGACCTGGTTACACGGCGAAGCTTTCAACTTGGTATAGTCTGTACTGAGCACAGCCTTACCCTCCTCTGGATCAGCCACAACCACAATACTAGTGCAACCTCTATTTGTAAAGCCATTATCTTCATTTTAACCCAGTTTATATTCGTATACTCTATCAAAGGGTCCACACATCTGTTCCGCCACGATGGATTCTAGCCTCTTAGCCGCTCTCTATACCAAGCCTGTCTCATCAGCCATATCCTCAGGACCAGAAGAGTTTGTATCCATAGCCAAGACTTTGTATTAAAAATACTTAGAAATGATTTACCAATCCAGATCTCTCCAAGCACCTCGCATGTGTTGCCCAGAGCAACGAAAATAAAAAATTACGTGTCCATGGTGGAGGGGAAGAAGAGGTCTTCATGTGTCAATCACTTTGAGACTTTGCACTTGTTTAAAAAAATAATTAAATGTCAGGAATGGAAGGTGTGTCTGCTCGGAAGTACGGGGAGCTGGAGAGAAGAATCCCTGTCATTTCATTCCTTGCCACCCCTCTCTTTGTTCAGCTGTGATGAGAACTTCACAGAAAGCATCAGTTGTTTGTTTCTCCCTCTTCCTCATCAAAGGACTGCACCCCAGAGGAGGTGACATCTGAGACTTTGCGGCTCAGTGCAGCATGTTCCATCTCCTCTCGAGGAGACAGTGATTCCAGGTCCCGGCACACTGCATCATCCTCCTCTGGAGAGGGCTTCTTGTTTAGGAGAGGGGCCTTCTCCAGCCGTGGGTTCCCTTCATCCTCAATGTGGTCCTCCATGTACGTGCTGGACTCAGCCCCACCCCCACCCTGAGCAGTCTGCAGGGGCCACACGTGGACCAGCCCCGTGCTCTGGATGAAGTTCTGCTCCTGCCGCTGTTGCTGCAGCTGTTGCTGCTGGAGAAGGCTGCTCTGGATCAGGATGCTCTCCTGAAGGTTTGTCTGGGACTCATCAAAATTCTGGCCTAAGTAGGAGCCAGTGGCTGGGGAAGCGATGAGGGACTGGTCACTGGTCTCCCAGGCATCAGAAGAACCTAGGCAATACATGCCCTGCGAGACGTAGGAGTGAGGCCAGCTGTCATACTGCGTCTGGGCCATATGCTCTGCAAGGAAAGGAGGGAAACAGCACACAGTCAGACACCCTCTCCAGGCCAAGCTAGCTCGTTCAGACAGATAGCTTGGTTGCCTGTGCAGGACACTGGCACAGGGTAGATAAATCCTTTAGAGGGGAGGAGGGTGAACAGAAAAGGTAGTTCTAGGCAGTGAGTCGATTAACACGATTATAGCCACGACTGACTGCAAGAGCTGATAGCTTTCCCCACTTGTGCCCGAAAAAAGGGCAAAGGAACCGGGCTTTGAAGCTTCCCGGTCAAGATTAGATTCCTTGGACAGCTCCACAAAAAGGTGACGCCTCTGCTAGATCCCAATCCCCAACACTGAGGCTACAGAATAAAACAGGGTAGAGGTAAAGAGAGCAACACGACAGCAAGAGCAGGGAAGGGGTGTTTCAAGATTAGCAAGAGGCACCGTGGCTCACCTTGGCTCTCCATTAGCTCCTGATAGTTCTCAGAGTAGTTGCCTGCTGGGTTCTCCTGATTTGAGTTTACACTCACATCCTCACCATCCATGGAGGACCAGGCCATGAGAGTTGCCTCAGAAATGGCAAATTGCTCCATCACTCCTGTGCCAAAGGAGACAGGGAGGGGAAGCAGCGACGCGTGAAAGTCTTCACTTCTCACCACCCCCTTTAACCTCATCTCTTGGTCACTCTGCCCCACTCTTGTCCTGTCTCAGCAACACCCACCACCCACAGTCAGCCCTCACCCTCTCCATTTTGCATTCCACGAGCAATACTCCAACCGTAGCCTCTCATCTCCTTCTGCCACCTGAACCATCCACAGGTCCCCCCCAACCCGAGTGTGTTGGGTTTTTTGGTTTTTTTTCAGGTTCCTGTACTTTGGTCTCTCAGGGATTCTGCTCTGGGACATCCCAACCATTCCAAATCCGCATGCCAAGAAGTTAGGGCTACCTGCAAGGAACCGGGCTTCCTTTTCACCGTCACTCAGGTCTGAGTAGGCATCGGCGTCCTTGCGGGCTGTCTCGTGGGTGTGCTGCTGCTGCTGGCTGTTACCCTTGCCCCAGCCTTGCCATTCAATCATGTGAGCCACACGGCCCTGGCCCATGGCCGTTGGCTTTGTGACATGGTCCTTCATGCTGCGAGATATCCCTAAGGGGCCAGACATTAGAAAACAAGGAGGGGCTATTACACAGCTCCAGGGTTCTCCGCCATGCTTGTCCACCTCTCTTGAAAGTAGTGCTTCTCCCCTCCTTTCCTGACGGGGCTCAGGTCTGAGGGTGGGTGTCTCCCATCCTTCACTGTATCACTCTCCGGGAGAGTTTCTCCATCTTTCCTTGGACCGGCTCTCAGAACAGGGGAAAAAGGAAACCCCAAATACGAAAGGCCATTTCCTTCCTTGCCTAGAATCCATTTAGGACAGAGCTTGGGCATGAAGGATGAAGCTGGAAGTGAACAAACTAAGAAACAGAAAATGGGGTTAAACCCAAGACTGTTTGAGGGGGAGCAACTGAAGATGTCTGAGCTGGGGTGCACAGTAAGAAGCCAACAGGAGTAAGATAAATCTGTTCTTTGAAAGGGCAACAACTAAGAGGTTTCTGTATCTAGAACCACGGTGATGGAGACTCCTCTAAGGTCTCAAAAAGGCAAGAGTCAGAAAGGAGCAACAGAAGGGGAGAGCAATAGAGGGATATGGGAAGAGGCACAAAGGCCTGTGGAGAGAAACTGCCAAGGATAAACGCAAATTTTGAGGACCTCACCAGAGAAAGATGATTTAGCCAAAGCCCCAATCCCATAAGCATTGGAGTTGCGTTTCAGCTTGGGGAGGATGGAGGTCGTGTCTTCCATGGAGAGCTGAAAAGAGAGAGAGTATGAAGAAATGATATACAGAAAGGGGTAAAGGAAGTGAATTCAAGTGAGAAATCAGTTTAAGGATTCCAGAAGGTAGGGGGAAGATGAGGAGCAGAAGCAAGCAACAAGAAAAAGAACAAAAGAAGGGGAGGAAAAATGAGAGGGTATTTAACCAGGACTGGATATTGCATAGTGGTGGGACAGAGTGGCAAGGTCAGTGGGAGAGGCAGAAGCAGGCTGTGAGAAGCCCCCCTTTGGCTGCTGCCAGTCCTCCGTAGACATGCTGCACTGTTCCCAACTCTTTGTTAGAGATGCAGGACATGGCTGATGGACAACTCAAGGAGCTGACAGTGGGGAGCTGACAATGTGATAGGCAAGACACGGTAATGCATCATACTACCCATATTAATTTTTATATGATACTTTTGGTTTTCACTGTATCAGTGAGGCATCCTCTTTCAAGCACCTACAACTACCTCTAAAGAAATGAGGTCTACAGTTCTGCTTAATTCCCTTTACTCTACTCTCTATGTTCATCCTCCAGTCCCTGAATAATAAGGACAAGAAAGTACTGGGACAGGCAGCAGTCACAAACATCATCATAAAACACAGTCCCTCAAGATGAATTCATCAGGCTTCTTCAGAGATGCCAGGCATTGCATACGAGGCTTAATTTTTACAAGGGCTAAACAAGCATTGCTTCTGCTCTTCATTTCAACCTCTCCGAAAATCAAGCCCAGCATGTTTCAAACACAAAGGTACTCAAAAGCAGTGACCGTGACACCGGAAATTTTAAATCCTGACACGAAGCAAGCATTTGGTCACAGACACAAATCTCACGAAAGGTGAGAGGAGCAATAACCAGACAAACAGTTGGAGGCAAAGGAAGGCATTGCAAAGATACCGAAGGGCGTATAATCCCAGTTCAATTGCGGAAACATGAGAGGTGAGTTTCTCTGGAAATTGAGTGGAAACGCAGCGGCTTTGGAGCCAGGAGTGTCTGCGTGTAACATGCAAGGTGCAGAAACCAGAAAGCAGGGGGGGAAGAACGGTTAGAAAGTGAAAGGTGTCGCTGAGAACGCAGCCCTTGTCCAGTGACGCCTTTTCTTTGGTGATGAAGCTGGTTGAAGAACATCCAGCTGTGGCCCCACTGGTCATTCGTGCCCAGGTGCTGCTCTTCGGTATCGACCCATTTGTTTCAAGACAGCCTGGGGGCTGTGCCATCAGACACCTCATGGGAAACGTTCCAGAAAAGAAAGTGGACTGCAGAAGGTCTCTAGCTCTACGAGGCTGGAGAGCTATGACATGAAGGCAGGAATGAATGGGAAGGGGAGGAAATTCATGAGCCAGCTTTGATACCAAAGAAGAATTACAGGGAGAAAGAGCTGCATTAGGGAAAGAGGCTCTGTGGAGTCAGAATGGGTTGGAAAAGGGGAAACTGCAAGTGAGTACTGTCTTTAAGGAAACATGACTTTGTGTACCTTTATTTGGGCTAGATAGAAGTGCAGTGAGGGAAAACCTGCCAAATTTCTTCTAGAGAGTTGCTGCATGCACTATAATTTTCCAGCACAACAGGCAAAAGATCCCAAGCCAGAAGTGCCATAAGGAAAGAGATGTCAGTAGAGTGAGGGTTAGTTGTGCTTTCAAACCACAGAGAACCAGAAAATGACCAATGTTTAAAAGTTTTGAAAGTATCTGGAATTTGAAAATGCTAACAATACCAAAAATGCAGCTATAAGAAGCTGCCTTTCCAAGAGTAAAAAAAAAAACAAAAAACAAAACCAACATAAAAGCAAATTTATGTGAACATGGTTTTTTAAGTCTCCAGAGCAGAAAAAATAATTTGGTAGCACAAATAATTTGGTAGCACTAACACGCATTATTCTCTTTTCTGCATGCCGTTTTGCATTAGTGAAAAAGAAAAAAAATAAAATCATATTTTTTCATGGCATCTTTTCACGTGTTATTAAAATGCTTGCTTGTTTCTTCTTCCACTTGTTAACTGAAGTTAACTGGTGCTGACCATCTGCCGCAGGGGACATTAAGAATTCTTTTACTTCTCTATGCAACTGCGAATGAGGGATACATTTCTCCCAAACTCCTGGAGAAGATCAAATGATGCTCTAATCAAAGACTGCCGTGGACAGACACCTTTTTCATCTAGCAGTGCCCAGAAATCCCAAAAAGAGAACATATGAAATGACACGCATTTGTCCCAAAGAGGACAAAGGCAGTTTAACAGCCACCTGCAGATCTAAATACCTGCCAGACAGCAAAAGACCCAGAGGTAAACAAAAATTCATCACCATCCTCTGAATCTTAGACAATTCCCAGAATTTCAGTGGCACTAAAGATATTCAGTCATTTCCATTCTGGTCTCCATTGTATCCAGTGACAGACAAGTCCTGGTCTTCCTATGACTAGAAATTTAAGCAGTGGTTTGACGCATACTCACGTTGATACCATCCCAGGAGAAATCTGTCCGTGTTTGCTAAAGAAAGCAAAGAAGGGCACCACGTTAGTTTAACACACAAGCTGCAAACAACCATGCATCTCTCTAGTGTTTTGCCATCACCAACAGCCAGTACTTTTATCTGGTGTATCATAAAAAAACTCGTGTCTTTCAAGCTGGCTTCATTCCCTGCTGTTGATCATGGTGTCCGTAGGCACCATGGTGTTCCAAGGTACAATAGCAAACAGGATGATAGAGAGAGTAAGAGAGAGAAAAGCAAACACCTTTTCATAATTCTCCCCTTCAAATTGCTCTTCTTTGCTAAACGTTGCAATGCTGGCACCCCTGCGTGGGAGCTGCATCGCTTTGAGGCTAACACAAGGAGGAGCTACAGTACCTACGTATTTTGAATATAATACAGCAAGTTACAGAATTATTTTCTTCTTGTAGTTTTTCAGTTTGGCCATTCTGACCCGCTTCCCCCTTGCAAACCAGATCCATTGCCCACATCAGCCACTACAGTAACCAACTACAACGCATTTCCTTCAGCTGGGAGAACTCACCAACACATCATCTTGGGTTTGGGATGTGGACGCTCAGGAAAATTTAGATTAACCAGTTACACCTACGGTATCTATTCACATAAATCAGAATCTTCACTGAGGTATAGTTTATGCTCATTGACTTTTAGATTCATATTTGATTTAACTGAATTTTCCACACAAGGTTGGGCCCCACATTTTCTGCCAGGGTTCTGTGACACTCAAAGTTTCTTGGAGTTACATTCCAAGCCAGCAAGGTATAAGGAGGAAATAAAAACACCTACACATCAGCACTTTGGAAGGTTTTGCAAATTGTACTTTATTTGTTAATGTCATTTGTGAACATTACTTGCGATTTCTCAAATATTATGTGTTTAAAATAGCTTTGACCTTTTTATTAGTCATGACTGCATACACTGAACCTTACAGAGCTGAAAATTCAGGTACCTAAGATTGCAGAAGCTGCAATAATTCAGAACACCAAACGAACCAGCCCTTGAGATACTGCATGGGAAATCGATTAGCAGCAAGTTACTAGTAAACGCATCCCTAAGAATCAAAATGGAGACAAATGCCATTCTTCAAAAGGTTTTACGGCTGCACTGCAGAAGCTGGGACAGACAAGGCGTTGGACATCTCCATGAATCCATTATTCAGGGAATGCAGACCTACAGGCTTGTCAGAATGGCCACCATTTTATCCATGTTCTGTTCCACTTCAGCCACTAGTGGTTAAAGGCACTTCCATTTGCAAATTCCTATTCACCATGGATATTCTGAAGGGAGTGACTCAACTCTACTCAGTGCAAGCCAAACTGCACAGGTATGAAAGCCCAACCCTCAGGTGCACACCAGCACTCTGGCCCTCTCCCAGACTGATGCCCCAGTGAGGCACAACACCCATTTCCAAACTTGGAAAGCATCAAAACTTTCTGATCCCCCCCGGGTAAGAAAGCCTGGGACAGGCACTCACCTCAGTGGAAGGTCGATGGAAGCTGCTGCCATGCAGTGAACTGGTGCTGTCCATATTGATTTGGTCCACATCTTTCAGCCCCTTCCAGTCGACCGCAATCACCTCGTTTCCTGTGGGAACACATCTAGTCAGGTTTCTGGATGCCACTACAATTTGTTCTAGCAGTCTTAAGCCAAGTCAGCTCAGCATACAGGAGAATCACTGAGTGTAAGGCCACAATAGCCTTTAATGAGACCTTCCTATGTTAATCAGACCACCTGTACATCATCAACTATTACATTTCACACAGTCACCTCCATATGAAGACCAGGCATTTACATTTTTCTCAAGCACAACGTACATTTGGCTAAAGCACAGTTCCCCAGAAGAAGAAGCATCTAATCATGATGTGTGACAGAAAGAACCAATTCTTTTGATATCCTGCTCCAGTATTAAACCGTCATCGCTTAAAAACTCATTTCTCTTTTCTCATTTGAATTGGTCTGACATCAGCTTAGAGCTGTTGGTGTCCTTGCTTTGCTGTTCTCAGCAAGATTAAGACCCTTTTAACACCTGCCATTACGTTTCAGGAAAGTTATTCACACACTTGCTTTTCTTCTTGACACACAACACAGACTGAGATCTTTAGGTTTCTTACTGTAGAGTATTCTTCCAGCCCCCTTAATAAATCTGTGTCTCTTTTTAAAAGACATCTCAAATTTTCCAGTTCTTCAAAATGTGGACATAAAAGCATACATAGTAATGCAGGACTGCTCTCATCCATTCTGCTAATAAAGTTAAAACTTACTTGCTGCTCCTCATCACATTAACCCTTTGTCCTGTAACCTCGCAGTAGACTCTCACACTCAGCTGTTTGTTCACTCAGATCCCTATACACTTTGCACAGCCTCCCAGGATTTTGAATGGGATCACCCGTTCAAAAGTAGAGTCTGTGACCTTTGATTTCAGATGCATTTTAATACCACTTAAGTCGAGTAAAATTAAATATTAACACATAAAATAGAAATTATGAAATTGAATCATAGAATCACATGAGGATGGAAGGGACCTCTGGAGATCATCTAGTCCAATCCCCCTGCCAGAGCAGGTCCACCCAGAGCAGGTTGCACAGGAATGTGTCCAGGTGGGTTTTGAATGTCTCCAGAGAAGGAGACTCCACCACCTCTCTGGGCAGCCTGTTCCAGTGCTCTGCCACTCTCACAGTAAAGAAGTTCCCTCTCACATTTAGGTGGAACTTCTTATACTCAAGTTTGTGCCCGTTTCCTCTTGTCCTGTCACTGGGCACCACTGAAAAAAGACCAGCCCCGTCCTCCTGGTACCCTCCCTTTAAGTATCTGCAAGCATTGGTTACATACTTCTCTTCTCAAGACTAAAAAGACCCAAGTCCCTCAGCCTCTCCTCGTAGGAGAGATGCCGAGAATGAATAAAGATAAAAAATACAATTGTTACATAAAATGAAATTGTAATTAAAGTGAAACTAAATGCAAAGTGGCACACCTTAAATAGTCACCCAAGTAACCGAGACTGCACTGTGTGGCTGCTCTGTCCAGTTTTCAACTTACCATGCCTTCAGCCTTTGTGCCAACCTCAAACTCCGTTAAAAGTTATTTGCTCCCATGTCATGAAGGAAAGGTTGTATTCTGTTTAAACCCCAGCTTTTTGGAACATGGCAGGAAATATAACTCCCAAAATGATCATCTACTCCTGGGACAAACTCAGCAATCTCTAGTCTATTTGGTAGTCTAGTTCACGCCACTGAATGTGAATTGTTCTATTTTCATTCGCTTTTAGGTTTTTATTTACTCTTATAGCAAATTTCTGTTCCACGGACATATGCAAACCCCCTTGCTCCTTCTGGCAGCTCTGGAATGTTTACACCAGTTCATCACTGCACTTCTCCAGTAGAAATGGGATGCTCTGCTCCATCCGACACGGGCCTGCAGGAGCCACTTATGGGTGGGAAACCTGAGGCACTCATCAGCTAGAGTCAAAATGAAAAAAAAAAACAATTTGGTCCCTTAAAAGGGCTAAACACGGCGGGGTGAGAACCAGCAGAAAGCAAATGCTATTTGATTTGGTGTCCACCACACCTTCACATCTCGTAATTTTCTGCTGTGCAAGATCTCTCTTTCTGACAGAACCAAGACATATTTTCCCTTTCACACACAAGTATGTTTCTGTTCATCAGGAGAATTAGAACAAAGTGCTTTAATAGCATCCCCTATATGCCTCTGACGAGGCTGAGTAAAGTTGCTGTTCGCTGAGTTGTAGATTCCTGCAACTCAGGGAGCTTAAATGAAAAAAGGAGGTTCCTGTACTACACACTACAAAGGTGAGCAAAGACACAGCCAGACTTCAGGAGGTGGCAGGACATGGCTACGATGAGCAATGACAAAAGACCACTTTTCAAGGTTGTGATCCTCTTGACTGATCTTCTTGACAAGCACACGCATGCATTTGGCTTTACTGTGCTCAATTATTTATTACTAATTGTGATTGCTACCAACCACGATCAATTCACGAGCCATGAGTGTAGAGCTGAATTTGTGTTAAGTTCAGATCAGATCCCTTCTGCAGGCATCCCCCTTTGCAGGGCATAATGTTAGGTTGTATGATGAAAGCTCATCTGCACACCCACAAAAGAGCACAGGAACAGCACCCAGCCAGGCTGCTCCCAGGCTCCCATCCCAGGAGTCATCAGCCTACCAAGGACACATCTCCATAAGCCCTGAGAAGCACAGTGGCACAAGGGCAGGTGGGAAGCCCAAATTATAGACTCACAAGAAGGGACAACCTCTCTGAGCCCCTCCCAGGACTCTTCCAGGAGAGCCTCAGCCCCAGGGTACAGGGAAAAGCCCATCAAGATCAGTCAGGGAGAGAGGCTTTCAAAAGCAGTTTCATAACTGAGGGGGGTGGTTACTGCCTAAGGCTATGGGACCATTATGGGATGCAGGAGAAGAGAAATTGGGGTTTGCACTAGATTTATGTGCTGTTTAGGGGAAGAAGAAACAGCAGGGAAAGGGGGGGGATGTAGGTGGCTTAAGGAGAAACAAATATGAGAAAATAGATAAAGGGATAAAATGGGCTGGTAGCATGTCAAGAAGGTGTTGATCAGTATGGTTGTCTGGCCATGCCCTGCTCTTATTTTGTGCAGCCTGTCCTGTCTTTTTGTTAAATTCAATTTCAAACTATTTTCTGTCACGAAGGATGCTCTACTCTGGGTGCATGTGTTTCGTGATGCCAGGAACTGGAGACACCAGAGTGAGCAAAATGGAGCTAGTGAGGGTTTCCACAGTTTCTTTCTGTTTTGCTTCACAGGGCCGTGGCAGACTGCTCTACCACCTACCAGACGGGCCACCTTGAGTTCAGTGCAGCGAGAGAAGGAGGTTCGGGAGGGTCTTGGGTTCAAGCAAGAGGGGCAAGGCCTTAGCAAGCCAGCTCATGAGTTGCCCATTCCCAGCGTGGCTGGAGACCTCTTAGATTTGGAGTCCAAGCAAACCTTCTAGGGCTAGAAACATCTCTAGCAAAGGGAAGTAGCAGATAGAACTCTGAAAAGCCCAATTGTCAGTCCCAGGTCCATTAGCTATAAGGTTTGGCTGTGGTTTAGAATTAAATACATTGGTATTCGGTCTCTCTTGAACAGGGAAGGGGTAAAGGGAAGAAGAAAGAGGCTCTGCTGGGAAGGCAAATCTAGAGAGGGCAAGTACGGGAAGGAGTGGAGGGGCTGACGCTGTGATCAGGGTGAGCTGAAGGATCAACGGAGGTCAGTGGGAGGATGAAACTGGAGTTAAGAGCAGAGCAGGAGCCTGCCCTTGCATGCTGGGACCCAGTTGCCTCCTCCCGTAGAGGCAGCCCCTGCTCCTTCCCTCCATCTGCAACCCTTCAGGCTAGAAGGGGAAGACTGGGGCATTCCTGCCGCAGAGCTGATCAAGGCAGCGATGCTGGAGAGGCAGGAGAGATGCCACCACTCCAGAGAGGAAGGCAGCTGTACAGAAGCCTTCCGTGCAGATCGCAGTGTCGTGCCTGTTTTACCTCCATTTACCCTAGGTCTTTTTCCTGTACTCTCATAGCGTACTGCTGTGGCCCTTCTGGAAGTCCAGATAGACATCCCGGCACACGGTGCAAAACAGTCCGCAGCGCTGCTTCGCGAATGCCCTGCAAAGACCACCCTAGCCAAAGAGAAAGACCAACCTCAGGGAGTCTGGTGCTCGGCCCATGCCACTTGGCAGCCCCAAAGTTGGGCAAATGACACTCAACCTTTGCTCTCCGTTCTGCGAGCCCACCGACGGCTTCCATGAAGTGTCAGACTGTGGAAAGTATTAATATCATTCTGGCAGATGGTGGCATCAAAGGGTTGAAGAGCATTAACATTCAAACAATTATTTGTCTCAAAGTCCACACCTATTCCATAGGAGGAGCCATCAGCCCATCAAAGACCCATCTTCACATGCCCTGAGGAGCACAGGGGCACACAGGACTAAAGGCCTATAAAATTTATTTATTGTTGTTTTTCTCCAGTTGAAATAGCTCATCTACCTAGACAAGGGAAGAGAATGAGTGATATGTGATCTTGCATGCACTATAGTCATAAACACGGAGAAACTATTTAAAATTCTTGGTCTAAACTGTTTCATAGGTACTAAGAAATAAATAAATACATTGGGAGAAAATAACTCTTTAATATCTGTTAAATGCTTTTGAACGCAGTAATATCTGCTGAAGAGTTACAACCTCCCACACTGTGGCTGAAAAGGAAATCTCTGGGTTCTAATTGGCCTTGGGCCTGGGGCAATGTTACTTTCTCTTACTGGAAGCTGGATAAAGGTTAGTGGGTCTTTTTCTCTTCTGCTGGAAATAGCAAGAGCGACATTAATCCACAGACATGAGAGATCAAGTTCTGCTCTGACAGACGGAAGGAAAGAAATATGGAAAATCAGAAAGAAGTATGGACAGTGAAGTGAGAAAAGAGAAACTGAAAGCAGTACGTTATATTTTAGTATTGTTTTTATCCAACCTCTTGTCAACCCCTTTCTCCCCTCAATTAGTATGCTTTTTTTCTTTTGTAATTTCTTCTCCAATATAGTTTCTTTTCTCTTATCCATCTTCCATTCCAGCTTCTGCTAATCATCATGACTATTGCGCTTGTAATTCTATCATCAATCACCTCTTACAGAACAGTATTTATTCCTCTCCATATAGAGATGATAAGCGTTTTAAACATGAGTGGGTCATAAAGCTAATTTTAAAGTGGGATTTTTACAAACACATGCTACTGAATTTCTCATTGAAATGTTCTGAAATGAGATGATGAAATTTGAAAGATAACTGGGTTTCTGAATTCCTTGTCATTGTTTCTGTATGGAGCGTATAGAAAGGATATTGAGGGGTTTCATTTTCATTGAACTTTTTTAAGATTTCTTGATTTTTTAAAAAAATTTTATTATTTGTTTTGGGTTTTTTTAACATCATAAATTCCATCCTTGCTCTGGAAGACTCAGTAGATGACTGAAAAACAAGTAGGAAGCTAATGATATGAAGCAATGAGATAAAACCAAAGCAGTCGAAATATGCAAGCACATTAAGCCACGCTGTTTGCAGATCATGGTTGCTTTGTATTTTTAACACAAATTTGACAAAAAAACTCTGACAAACACTCATCAGAGAAAGATGTCTCCATCACAACTGAAGTAATATTCCAACTCAAGTCCTCTAAGCCCTTGGGGGAAAATTATCATCCCTCTTCCTGTTACAGTACTGTTAAAGATTTATTTTTAAGTCGGGCCTTACTAAATAATAAATATGAAAAACATTTAAAGAGGAAAAGACATGGGGAAAGAGAATACCCTTTTCCTCACTTTTTTTTTTTTTTTGAGCATCATTACTTTGGACTCTCAGAAACTAGAAAATGTGTGTACTAAAGCATTCCCAAGCAATATGAAATAATGACCATTTTGATAAATGCACTGGAAAAATCCAAGAAGCCATCTGGATGACTGTATCCCACTTTGCTGATCTAATATTATTACTTTTTTTCTATTTCAGTAGCTCATTTTGCCGCATACTTTACTTTTTCATGGAGACACAGAATTTCCTAATTGGACATATTTTCAGTTTCTTTGCATTTATGTCATCGTTGTAAATTCACCTTGTTTTGAATTACTTATTACTTAATCTAAACAAGTCCATTCTCCTTGGCTTTCCTCTTGACATTTTCTCAATTCCTATTACCACTGTGCATTCGTTGATACTATATTTGGTACCTGTGCCTGTATTTTGCTCATTTAACAAGGTACATGCTTGAATCAGGAATCTGCATCTATGCAGAAGCCTATTTTGTTGTAATTTCTGCGCTGGATACTAGATATCTTCTCCAATTTGTCTTCTCTATTTTGTTCCACACTAAGTAGACTAATACAGTTTCAGAGGCTGAAATTCTGCATTTTCCTTCCTGACATGATGCTGGTGAAGATGTACACCATATACCAAATATGTATTTGTTTCAATTGCTTTCTGATGTGTCATGCCAATTAACATCAGAATAAACATATTAATTAAACAGTGAATTTCCAGAACCGCTATTATCCACTGTTAGCAAACTTTCTTCTGTTCCCCGAGTTTTATTTTCCGGCAGAAAGCAGAAAAATTATCATTTGATATTGGTAGCCAATGTTAATGTTGGTAAAGACCAATATTTAGAGTAAATGGTTCAATTATTCTTTTCCATTCCCTTCTCTTCCCTGAACAACTAAGAAAACAACAAATGTAATTGCAGTAATTATGCAGTCTTTAAATTGTTCTTTCTCTGATATCAATTTTCATGATACTCGTGGGAGTGTAGTATCTTTGTCAAACACAACATCATCATGTCCTGTCAAATGCTGTTGAAATAAAAGCAGATGAAGCTACTGGGAAGGACTGATGGATGGACAGCATAAGCTTTTTCTTTCCTGCATGCTTTACAGGGAGCCATTCAAAGCCAGCCAAATGGTCAACATCGAGGAAAGGAATAAACCTCTGTCAGAGGAACTGTCTCCGAGATTAACCTCAGATGGAAGTGTTCAAATTCTACCAGGTAAAGCTGGTAGAAAGTTGAGAAATCAATCAACCTGAGTTATTCCCATAATGGTGTAAGTATTCTAGCTTGCACTTCATGAGGCAACATAGGAATTAGCTGCTGTTGGCACCTGGCATCAGAGTCATTTGTGGAAGGTGAACAGAAAAGTCTGTTTTCATGGACGAGACAGAACCGAACAGTCTGGTGCTCACCAAGGCAGAGAAAAGTCTTGGTCTCCACAAAACAGATGTCCGAAATTTTTGATCAAAAATGCAAACACCTACAGCTCTGAGATGTCTGTAAGAGCAGGAATCAGATGGGCAGTTCTCAGGATCTTTGCTTTGGATTTGGGTAATAAAAATACTTTTCCATACCATTCTGCCTCCTTCTGCAGGTAGACCCCTTTTCAGAGCAGTTTAGGGAATAGAACTAATGAACAAAGCTCCAACACCAACTTTTTTCTTCTTGACTGGAAACACTTTCAAACCAATACCAAAGGATACTGCATACCATGTTCTCCCAACTAGAAGGAGATGAACAAAGAGCCTAATGTTAGACACAGGCAGTTCTGCTCCAGGAAGCAGTCATGTCACCCAAGCTAAGGAGGTACTGCAAAACGAAACACATCCAATTAACACAATTTTTTAAAAAAATCTCAAAGCCCTGTCTCGTTTGCCGAACAAGTATCAGCCAGCATGAGCAGCGGCGATGGGTTTATCCTCATTCTTCACTGCTCCTCTGAAGTGCAGAGAATGTGTCCCCAGGGGCCTCATTCAGCACAGTAAGTATGAAAACGTCAATATGAACCGAGGTAGCAGCCCTTTTTTTTGCTGGCCTATAGCCAACATTACAGAAGTCATACGCAGCAGGCAATTTTATATGCTGCTCTCCACATGCCTTTAAATTTTAATCTCTATGGCCAGCACATCGTGTGGGCACTGTCCTAGAGCATGAGAATGCCATTAATTGTGACATCTATGTCCCATAGTTTCATCGCTACCGGTGGGGAAGAGGAACCATCCCAAATACTTCTTGGGAGTCAACCAGCAGATCACAATGCACCTTTCTCCCTCAGCTCCCATCCCTGCACCCTGGAGCAGGAAGACAAAGGTGTCATTACCAGTGTTGCCTCCAGAATTACTGCCACCGTGGCTGCTACTGACACCTCCATCCCCACTTGCAGCTGGAATGTAACCCTGAACAAAGCAGAAGCCCGAGGGCTCTGAGGACCCTACCTGTCCCCCATGTCCACCTGGTGAAATAGGGGCCATGGTTCCATCACCTCCTGCTGTCCTCTAGTTCTGCAACACACAGAAGGACTTGGGGAGGGAACAGCATGGAGCCTTCCTGCAAGCTTACTCCCCCCCTTTACCCTTTTCCTCCCTCTCCCTGATGTTGCCATACATATAAAAAAACACATACAGATGGCTCCCCACCCTTCCTTTTTCCCAGGCTCTCCCATTCATACCATAGCCCTCCCAGGCTCTGTCTTCCTCCTCAGCACTTCCATGCATCTTTCATTTTCTTTTTTTTCCTGCTCCTGCCTATCCCTGGGCCAGCCCTGATCCATGCCCTGCCCAGAGCAGCCTGGGCTTCTCCCCCTCTTCCAGCCCCCCTGCACCCTCCTGGACCCTCTCCTGAGCATTATCGTGGACAAACACACAGAAAACCTCCCAGAGGCCCATCCCCATTGCCCTGCCTGTGTGGAGGCGCTGGGACAGATGGAGGAACAGGGGTAACTGACCCAAGGGATGCTCTCAGTCCCTCTCCGGGAGCAGGAGGGGCGGGGAGGCAGGACCACTGCCAAGGTGATGTCCACAGGTCCACTGCTGCACCTCCGGGCCCACTATTCCCCAGCCAGGAGGACAAGCTGGAGGAAGAAGCAGAACAAGAACCTGCTCAAAACACCAGCACCTGGGATGAGTGCAGCTGGTTAGTTTCAGGCTCCACTCTCCTTCTCTATCACCCCCTCGGCTCTGGGGGTCTGGCACAGTCTGGGAGCCCCAGAGAGTATACAACCAGGTGGCTACATCCTTCTCCACCACAGCCAGCAGGCCCTCGGCCACAGTCCCCATCATGAGTCTGGTTTTGGAACAGCAGCAATGGTCAGAGACAGCCAGGAGGCACTGAGACTGCTGCCTCCCTCTCACCACCTTCCCCAAAAACTCAAAGTGTTTCCACACTGGAAACCCAGAGGCAGTCATCCCCTAGGCCGTGACAGCGGCCTCCAAGCCATAGTAGTTTTTCTTCCTGGTAGCACAAGCCACTCCATGGGAGGCAACGGGTAAAGGGCTCTCGATGAGGGGCTCTTTATTCTCCTCAAGCCCCTCTTCCCAGTGCTGCTCTCCTCATTATCCTCCCTTGTTTGCCCTGAAGAAGCTGGTATTTCCCATCAGCCTGCTCCTGCAGTGCTGCAAAGGACAACTCCCTCTGCCATCGAGTCCCCATTTAGACAGCGGGGGCAAGACATGGCATGTAGAGCTGCAGAGTCCATTATCAGTCAACATCAGAAATCTTGTACATCCACTGGTCCTCAAGGGACATTCAGAGCTTCCCTGGCTGAGCCTGAGACACTTCTGAAATGACTGCTTTCTGGACGAGGAGAGAGCCATTAGCACTCCAAACAGTGAAGGATAGATGTGGTCACAACGTAAGAAGATATCCACCCCACCTGGGGGAAGCCCACACAGGGAGAAAGAGGGCTGCTTACAGGGGGAAATTGTTACCTCTTACGCCTTCTTCCTCTGCACATAGTTGTCTGGAGACCCAGACCCTCTCCTCTGACAGCCCTTGTCCTGTGGACAGATATGGACAGCATATCCATCCCTTGAGAAGACAGATCTCCTCCACGTCCCCAGAAAAGGCCAATTCAGACCATGGTTGGACCCTCAAAGACACCCAAGAGGGCAGAGCTGGTCACAGCTAGCTAGGAAGAATGAGTCCATTGCTGTCATTCCTCTGTGAAGATCCAAGCTATGGGATCTTAGGTTCACTCATTTTTGCACCTTTGGTCATTCCAGTCAGCATTGAATTCAAGATCCTTGGCCAGTGTGGGGACAGGGTACTGCCTTTGATGAGATGGACCCTGCATCTCATCAGTCCCTGCATGGCAAGGGACTACTCCCTTACCAATCCATTCTTTTCACAGAATCACAGAATGATACGGTGTTGGAAGGGACCTCTGGAGATCATCTACTCCACCCCCCCTGCCAAAGCAGGTCCACCTAGAGCAGATTGCACAGGAATGTGTCCAGGTGGGTTTTGAATATCTCCAGAGACATTCCATCTAAATCTGAGCAGCAGGAGCATCAGCCACTCCTGGCCAAATGGCATCTGTTTCACACAACAACATGTTCTAAGCTTATTCTTCTCACATCACTGTCCATGGTGCTCGCCACCAACTCTTGTAGGATAAGGCTGGCCTACCAATAATTTAACCAACTGCTAGAGAACATGAGCTTATTTATAGCAGCCTCCCAGGACCTCTGGACCAACATGTGAAAGAAGAGCCGTCCTTTTCCTTGTCCCAAAGGTGCTAGAAGATACAGAAGGAAGCTGTGGGCCAAATTCTTCTCCTACCACTACATGACGGCACCAAGGCAGTGGAGGAGTGCGGCAGAACAAACAGGAGACACCTTTGGGGTCTTGACCTGTGACTCCCTGCCCAACTCACACACCACTTCAGTAAACTTTGGACAACCTGATGATGTCTCTTGAGATCACCTCTACACATTTCATGCATCAGTTGCTCAGCTTCCTCTCCCTACACCCAATCACAACACATGGTTGTAGGACCACTCATTGTCCTACATGAGAGGATGAGGAACCCTGGTGGCCAGTTTCCATTCTAAGCTAATTCCACGGACCACTGGGAACATCAGATAGAAAAATCCTCCATCAGGAAGGCAGCACAAGTATGTTCACAGGACCCCCTGACTCATGTCTCTTATGCAATGAGAGGGAGACTGGCACCTCTGTACATCGAGAATGCCAGTCTTCTGACTCCTCCCGAACTCCGTATCAAGAGTCTGGCTGGACTTCTCACATATAACTTGTACAGTTCCCATCCCAAGACTTACCAAATTCTGGGTCCACTTTATCAACTTCCCCATTTCTCAGCAAGCTGGCTATCTCCAGCTCTCTGAGGAGGAAAACCCAAGATTCCAGCAACTAGCATTGCTGTTTTGATTCCCTTGTTCTGGGCAGGGCATCAACAGGCAGCATCCACCAGCTCCTGGATACCAGGGAAATACGGGGGTGCTCTGCTCACTGTTCCTCTCCAGTTCTGTTTTCCTGGTTTTAGTCTGTTAGTCTTTACCTTGTTCTCTTATTTTTTTTTCACTTCTCCAACACCCTACCCCCACCCCAACGATTGTCTTTTTTTCTCCCTTGTTTCTTTTCTTCACTCTCTTCTTCTTTTGGGGGGATGGTGGAAAAGTAGGCATTTAGTATTTTTATGGGATGGATACCAGCTTGTCCCTAAAGTGGGAGTGGCTATATAGGAAAGAACAGGGGAAACAGTAGTGATATTTTCCTAGAATGCTTGTCCTAGTGTCCCACAACTTACACCTCAAGTAGTTCCTGGGACAGAGATATTGCCTCTGTATTTCGTCACTTTAAAAGGAGTTTTCTTCTATTCATCTGTTCACTTTTTAAACTGAAGAAAACTTTAAGTACTCATAGTATCCTATATCAAGGGGTTCCATAATTTAGCTCTGTGCTACATGAAGGAATGCTGGCTTTTGCTTGTTTGAAACTTGCTACTTGCTAGTTTCATTTGATGCCTAAATTCTGTTTTGAAAGAGATAAAGAAACACTTTTCCCACTTAATTTTCTCCAGGCTGTTCTTATCACAAAGAAAATTCATGATTTTATAGATATCTGTTGTAACTTTCCCTAATCACCTCTCTTTTGTACTTGAGAAATCCCTATCTGTTTAAATGGCTCCTCACATATAAGCCACACCATCCCCTTGATGGTCTTTGCTGCCCTTTTCTGAATCTTTTCCAGTTCGATTATGTCATTTCTGAAATGGGAATGGACAATCAAGGACAACACATGATATTCAAAATATGGGCACAGCATGGATTTACAATGCTGTTTCTCATTTATCTATTCTTTCCCTAATTGCTAACATTTGATTGGCATTTTTACTGGTACTGAGAATTCAGCTATCCCTTACAACCCCAAGATCTCACTCTTGCATGAAAGTAGCAAACTCAGAACCTCCATCGTTGCAACTGTAACACTAGAACTCCTTTTCCTGTGTGCATTTTACATTTATCTACATCAAATTTCACCCATAATTTTAACATCTAGTCATTCGATATCGTGAAATCCTGTTGAAGATCTCCACATACAGGTTTTTGTTTGCTCCCTCAAATGATTACTGTCATTATAATATTTTGTTACCTCTTTATTTACCCCCCCTTTTTATGTCATTCATGTACATACATAAATCTGAAAAAATGACCCTGTGAAAACTGGGCATTTCATGCTAATCATTGTGTCCTATCTCTACCCAGCTACTTCATAATTTCAGGAATTTCCCTTTGTTCCAACAGCAGATTCATGTCTTTAACAGCCTGGGATAAGTGACCTTTACAAATGTGCCTTGCAAATCCAAGTAGACTACAGCCGTTGGATCTCCTTTGTCAATATGCTTGTTGACCCCTGCTAAGATGTATAAAGCGTGATATCCCTTAACAACTGTACTGTTAACTCTTCTCCAGTATATCTTATTTGTCCATGCATGCACTAATTCTGTTCTTTAGAGCACGGTTTATTAGCTTGCCTGCCAGGCATATCTTTTTTACTAGCCTATAGTTTCCCAGATCTCAAAATCATTTTAAAAACTGGTATCACATTAACTACTTTCCAATCTTCTTGTACCAAAGTCATGGTAAGGTGTCACAAATCATAACCAGTAGCTCAGCTCTTTCAGACTCAAATTTCTCCAGAAGTCTTGCATGAATACTATGCGATGACTCGTTACTCTTTTGTCTGCCTGCTCTACAACCTCATTCACTGAGGCTTCAATTTGAAGCTGATCTTCTGATGCACCCCCAACAAGGAAAAGTTCCACTGAATAAACTTCCACAACTCCTCCGCAATGTACGGATATAAAATTGTTCTTCGGGGGTTTTTTCTGAGGTTTGGGGATGTTAGGGTGGTGGTGTTCTCCTATGGTTTTAATCTCTCTCAGTCACCTAGAGCCTCTTCAGCAGTAACATCATGCACGAAGACCTTCTAAACATCGCACAAGGCAAGTGACTTGTCTTTTACATGCTCTTTGAATGGCTCCTGAAGTAAACATTTAGTTTGCCAGCCTACATGTAGGGTTACCTGAAGTCCCTGACTACTGAGTTTCCTGCCTTCACAACCTCTTTGATCTTCCCCTGGCTGTCACATCTTCCCATCACCATCCTGGGCAGTGTTCATAAATGGTCAGTAGTATAATCCCTGAAACTATTTTTCCCACGTGGAATGTCAATCCACGTGCTAGCCATTTGGATCACCAAACTATCTTCTCCAGTTTAGTTAAGAAATTTTGCACTGAAACCTTCTCATAAGCCAAGTCTGATCAGCATCTGTGGATACAACCACATCTTCCCAGGATACAGAAACTACATTTCCTTTAAAATTCTAATATACTCCTGGACTTGAGAATTTGTGTCTTAAAGAGAAAAATCCAGACCCTCTAATCTGTCCTCCTTAAAATAAGACAGGTTAAAGGTATTCCCTTTGCTAATTATAATTTCTGTTGCTATGCTTGAACTACAGCATTATTTTTTTTAAATCTTGATTTTTGTATGTTCAGGTGACAGAGGATTTAGTACAACTATTAGTAAATTATTCCAATAGTTAAGTAATTTTACCATTTGGGGCTTTTGCCCCATTTCCAATCTGATTGTATATGCCATCCTCCTATCACATCTCAGCTGTCTTCTGCTAGGTTTAAGAATTAGATGGTTTTGAGAGCTTTGTCTTCACTCAAAACACTTACAGGCTGTCCCTGAGTCACTTTTGTAAGTTTTTATTCATGGCTGCATGTTTAATTTCTGGCCATTCTTCAGTTTTGCGATACTTCTCAAAGTGATAACAATAGAATTAGACAAAGTAGATGAAAAATAGTTTTTTTTTCACAAGTGCCAAATGCAGAGAAAATGGAACCTTCTCTCATCCTGTTCAATATTCACTCTTAAAACATCAAAGAACCACATCAGCTTCTTCGGCCGCAGCATCACAATAGTAGCTGTTGATCTCCTGATTATCCGTTCAGATATCTATAATCTTTTTCAGTGGGACTGCTTTCTAACATCGAGCTGTGGTCCTGTAAATACTGCTCACACTCCGTCACCAGATATATGAACTCATATTTGGTTAGACTGAAACACAGTCTGTCAAGATTCAGTGCTCGAAATGAATCGGACTGTTCCGTATCAGTCATTTACCCTTTTCATTAGTATTTTCTTTTTTAGCAGTTTTGCCAGTCTTTGTAAATTCTACCAAGTTCATCAGTATTTCAGATTTCCCTCAGGATTTTGAGCAATATGTTTAAATCATGTGGTACTGGCAACTATATTGAGAACTGCGGGATCACATAAGAAACAAAAGCTTTGCAACAATGATTCTTCATTCGTTACTATTCGGCTATCTAATTACTTTTGATGCACTTAAAATATTTTGTGCTCATATATTACTAGTCAAAGAATCATGTGGTACTAAGTTGATTGCTAACTGATTAGTTTTTATCTTTTACCAATCTAGTATTTTAGATCCATTACCATGATTGTAGGTAAAGTACTTCTATCATAGAAGTACTTGGCTGCAGAAAGTCTCATAAAAGTCATGAAATTAAGTTAGCTTGACAGGATTTATTTTCCATAAACCCATTCTGACTGGCGTATTGTCCTTCTAATATTTTATTGGGAATTACATCAGACTGACAAAATTAAGTACCTCGGTCATCTCACAGAACTTTTAAAGTTGTGGTAAAACCCCAGCTTTTCAATTCCAGATGTTCCTCACTATTTCAAGACTTACTGAAAAACAAAGCTTTGGCCTTTTATTCAACTGCCTAAAAACATTTCAGCGCAAGTTATCTTGAATTGGTTGTTGTAAATACCGGTCTATAATCATGGTAGTTTACTGTTGGAGAGTATAACCTCATTAAATGAGCTGAAAACTATTTCACTCCTACTTCCCCCCAAGGAAACAGGCCTAAAATATTTATTGATTAGTTTGCTTTTTCTGCTTCAACACACACCAGTCCATCATGTCAATGAAATACTACTCATTATTTCCACTTTCCCATCAGCTCCTTTATGATTTCTTTCATAATTCTCTTATATTACTGCTCCACACGAGTTCACAAAGTCAGTGTGTTGTCCTTCAGTTCTGCTCCTCAAAACCACATCCATGGTGTTGATCACCAAAAAAAAAACCCAATAATGAAAAAAAATAATAATAAAAAGTCTTTGGTCAATCAGCAACATGCTAAAGTGTTTTTTTTATACTAATGACTGTTGCTGATAGACTTATCTTGCATGGTTTTTAGTATGGTTTCCTTATAAAGCTAGGGTTATGCAATTGTGCTATTTGTGAGCCCTCTCCCCACAACAACTTCGAAACCACGAGCCTATTTCAGTAACCCTGGTGAAAGAGGGGTCTCAGAGAAGAGCAGTCCATACACGCTTCATGACAACTGGCCGCTAGGTCTGGGAGATAGTCTCTCTTCAGATCCTTACCGGCAGAAAAAAAGTTTTTATCCCGGAGCTCTTTAGTTAATTTTTTTTTAAAGTGATCAGATTGAGAACTGCTCGAAAGAAGAAAAACCAGGTTGGGAAGAAGTAGGAGTAATGAAGTGAGACCAAGCACAAAGCAGTCTGAGCTGGAAGGAAAGGTGTCCCTTCGTCCCTCTCGTTCTGCTTGTCTCTCCCCCAGGCAAGAAAGGAACAACATACCCGGATGCCTTTCTCCATGTATTCCCACTATTTTACCCGCATTGCCTACAAAGTGGAGCTTTCTGCTCCTTCCCCTTCCACCTGTGTGCATGCAAGTAAACTCATATATCCCAAATGCCACCGCTCAGCTTCCTTTTGCATTACCCTCTCCTCTCCTGGGCTTCTCCTTCTATTTATTTGCACTGACTTGTTTATATGCTGAAGATGAAGGAAGGATGATCTGGACCCTGGACCCCTCGACATGATGTGTGCCTGCAGGCGGGATGTCTCACTTCTCCACCCTCCACGTGCACAGACTACATTTGCCCATACCAGAGCTCGCTCCAGACACCTCCAGATCTGCGGGGTGGAGGGGGGGATGAGTAAGGAGAAAAAATGAAGGGGATGTTCACCGATTACTCCAGCTGCTTCCCCCCCTCTCCTGTCAGCCTCCTATCCTCCTCCCACCCCGCCGAATCTAAAGTGGCTGGATTAGAAGAGATTCGGCTCCACTTCTCCTACTGTGGGTGCTACTCGTTTACAATTAGCGCTGCACGCCCGGTGAGAAAGCAACGTGGAAAGTATGCGCTCCTCTCTCCCACAGTACATGGACCATTCTTGTAGAGGGGAGCCCAGCAAGCCAGCTACAGGTCAGAGTGGACCCAGAGATCAATTAAATGCAAAGCGTTGCCTTTTCCGTGCTGCGTGGCCAGTGGCTGTGCCTGAGCCCAAACCAGCCGTCGCTTGAGGTGCTCCTTGCAAAACTGCCAATCCAAAAAAACATGGGGAGGACGACTTCAGGTGACAATCTAGGGTTATTATGGTGCGGGATACTTGTGGCACGTGGTACTCTCAGTAGTTAAAGGAATATGGTGATGGGGGAAGGTAAGGGAGTGTATACACTAACAGCGCATAGAAGACCCAGGGTCCTCCAGCAGAAGAGGACTAAAGCAATGGGTCTAACCTGACACCCAAAGTCAACCATTCCAGACTTTAGATAACCGGATAATTCAGGTTGGAAGGCACCTCTTGAGATCCCAAAATCCTGCTCAAAGCAGAGTCAGCTATGAGGTTAGACCAGGTTACTCAGGGCTTTATCCGTCCTGGTCTTAAAAATCTCAAAGAATCCTGCACAACCTCCCTGGGAAACCCCTTCCAATGCTCTTCATGATCAGAAGGTTTTTCCTGATAGGCAGTGTCAGCATCTCCAGTTTCTCCTCCCCCGCACTGCAAAAGTGTTATTAGTTTTTAATTTCTTGGAATATTTTTCCACCATTTTATGTCACTTCACGAAACATGTTTGCTGCAGGCTTCTGTGCAAAGACATGAGAGAAATCAGAGACATCACTGTAAAAAACAGAGAGCAATCTTGAGCTTTATAGGCTTGAGCTTTCTATTAATTTAAATCCATTCAAGGAATTAAGAGAGATCTTGTCACACTAGTCAGATCACCCGGCGTTAGGAGATGTCTAGGCTGTGGTCAAAGGTACACTTGCAATGCATTCAGACATCTATTCAGGCCTGAAATCTTAAATTTGGCTAATTCAGTTACTGACAGTAATCAAGCTGATCTCTCCATTTAGCTGGCGCTCAAATATCTACAAGTTCCCAGCTGAATTTTGCAGCCTTAACTGTCCAGCAACCTCAGTAAAAACCTCCTTCACGTCCCCTGAAACTGAGTCCCAGCTATGATGAGAGTCTCCTCTGGGAGCTACGGTGGGGTAACTGTCACCAATACCCAGACCTGACTTGTAGCTACTATCAGATGCAGAAGCCAGTTGTGCAACTGCCATCACGCCACGCAACACAAGGCACACACATGACATTGAGGTGTGAGTGGGTGCATCTGCTGGGAGAAGGTAACTGGGTATCAGTTTAGCCTTTTAAGATCACGTTTCGTGTTTTTTCATGCCCTAGGAAATCCTAATCTGATCGTTGCCACTGTGATTTCTGGTGTCCTCTGTAAGACTGAAAGATGTTATATGACTCCAGTTTAATTTTATACATAGGGAGCTGCTCCGTTATGACCCTCTCAATTACTTTTCCCCAGGGAGAAGCCAGAAAACTCATATTTAGCAAAGGAAACGTAAAGTTGCACATCACTAAACATGTGCAAACTATGACATCTAACTAGATCATAGTAAAATGTCCCTGCGGGAGATGGAGAAATCATGTGGCTTGCTTAAAACTGGAATGGAAAAAGGCCCGGAGCAAGCTCAGGGCACAATCCTCCACTGGCCCTTGTGTGGTGAATAAACTAAATGTGACTGATTACGAGCTTTCTATCACTAATTAAAACCTCCCGAATTCTGAGTTCAAGATCTGCTACATGCAAATTCCAAGGTAAAACCAATACAAGCATACCACCAGTCCTCAGACCTACCTGGACTTGTAAAGGCAATACAGAGCCTGTATACTGAACTAATTCTGCAAAAATCTAACCAGATAGCACTGTACAGCAAGCACACAAACCTCTCTACTCATCCTAGGGTGTTAGCTTCCAACCACATCCTAGAGCTCAGATCTAGTACTTTAAAGCACTGGTTTCCCAAAATAGGTCTGAAGAATCCTCCCCATAACTCCAGGAAAGCTGGAGTGAAAAAATCTAAGCTGCCAAATAAGAATTGTTCTGAACAAACCTCCTTAGGTGGAGGGGACCACGTAAAACTCAAGGATGCCACCTTCACCCAGTCAAACCTCTTGGACCTGAAACAGACGAAGCCCCTATTGAAGCAAAAGAGTGGAAAAGTTTCACATGAAGCAGGCATGGGGCACTATCACTACATTCACATCTGACTCCCATCGAGATCAGAGTCACAGATGCACAATCCCCCTTAACACACCCCTCCATAACGTGAGGACAAGAAAACTCCTCAGTTAACGACATAAATAGCTCCCTGGTGTCCACTGTGCTCTCACCATCTAGAATAAGCATCTACTGCAGAAACCAAAAGCCACTATGGTATGGAAAGTCCAACGTCTGTACCATCAAGGTCTATATTTAAGGAGTGCAATTTGCAGACCAAGTGAGTTTTCAATGACCGTTATCCCATCGTCATTTTAATGCACAGATGCTCCTCAATATTTTCATCCATGCCCACATATCAGTATGACATTTATAAATATATATATAATACAGGCATAGTCTTTTATACATTTATATGAGAACGATACTTGCAATAGCTCAGTGATACAGGGCTTTTTTGTCACAGATCATAAAAATGCTGCCATGCCTAGGAACAAATACCCGTGCGACAACTTCACCACATTTTGGAGTGGAGAGCGGACCTTACTGGACGTGTGTTTGTTCTTTATTTGAACAGTGTGGTGGGGAAGAGGGGCCAAGAATTAACACTGCCAGTTGGGCTGCACGTTGATAGAAGGGGTATAGACAATTTGCCAGCTAAGAGGATGATAATGCCCTTGCCAGTGCACGCGTGTGTGTGGAGGAGATGGGGAAGGCAGGAGAGGGAGGCAATACATCCTTTGATACCCTGTAGGGACACAGATCCAGGTGAGCTTGGAGAATCTTAAGGGAAATATCGCAGTGATCTTTGCCACGTGGACATTACAGAGGACGTAAGAGATTTCTTCAGGTCATGAGGACGTTTAGAGAGGTAGGCTGGATGTGGGAATTAAATCCCAAAGTGCAAAACGGAGTCTGCGGTTTAAAGTTTGCTGCTGCGGGAGTAGACGGTCCCCTGGAAGAACCTCCGAAGGGGCTTTCCCACCGAGCCAAGAAGTGTCACAGCTCCAGGCTCTGACACAGTCCCTCAGATTTGTTCTGGGGAGGTGGTTTAGCTCCCTTGCCCTCAAAGGTTTCCCTTGCCCACAGACGTCGCAATGCCCATGTGCCTTGAGAGAGGGAGAGACAGAGACACGTACTACCAGATGAGCTGTGGTTTTTTTCTCTCAGAGCTTGTTTTGGTGGCTTGAATGACACGTCCATCCCCCTCCCCCCCCCCCCCGTAACTGATGTCTGTAACACGGGGTTCGCAGAGAAAGCGATTTTCCTGCGGGGAGGAAGAGCGTGCCACAGGATGCTGGTTTTACCTGTAGAGACCTGCGCTTAGGGACCAAGGGATCCGTCTCTCGGCAGCCCGCATGTGTGCGGGAAGGGGAGAGCCGGGTCACGCAGCCTGGAGGCTGGGGATCCTCTGCTCTTAAGAGGTGGGTGGCTGGGTGGGAAGACGCGATTCCTCCCACCCTGCCCCCCTCGCAAGGGCTCTGCCGGAGGGCAGGGGTTCCAGCCTGCTCCCCACTGAAGCCCGCGTAGCGGGGAAGGGGGGCGAGGAGAAGACGTGCGGATCACGCAACGCCATGCATCCTCGGATAACAATAACGCCCCCCCTCCCCGCTTGCCGGAGCCCGCCCAGGGGAGGCACGCCCCGCACCCACCCCCCGCTCCGGAGCCACCGCACTGACCCACATGTTCCGCGACCTTCCGCCACGCGTGACACGGCGAAGACGTGTGTG
>JAHREE010000140.1:501474-516873 GCA_033628505.1 Tringa tobata
CCCCAGCCTGCGCCTCCCACCCCGGGCTCTCGGAAAGGCTCCTGAGTTCTCCCTGTCCCCCCGTGCTTCCTTCACCCCCAAAGCCTCGCTCGTCTCGGCGCCTTCCTTCCACCGATCTCTAGTAGACAGGAAACTGGATTTTGCTCATCCCAAATGAGCCATTTTGTTCCCATCTTCGGGCCTGGGAGATTCGGTTTCTGTCTGCCTTTGTCGGGAGCTGGCTGGAGAGGGCTGAGCAGCCCTGGTTAACAGCAGTGACGGGGAACAGGTGAGTTAATTTGTTTTTCCCGTTCACAACTTGCAGTCAGCCCAATAATAATAAAGAAAAGGATTTCACGTAGAACAGATTTTTGCCTGAGCCTCTGAAACAATAAGCAGGAAGTCTACTTCCACACACGTTTAGTTCATGAGCTAAAATTTACATAGGAAGGACATGGGCAGAAAAAAAGAAAGATAGCAATGTCTGAATATAAGCAGCTATTCTATCTTTTTCCTTCTGCATGATATTGTAGACTTACTGAGTATGGTGAACATGACACTGCTGGAGTGTAAGAGATGATAGTAGCCTCCTCCTGTCTGGGTGCCTGAGGCCACTGAGAGTCTCCTCTGGTGCTGTCATGCTATCACAGGGTACAGCACACCATTAGATCTCCACTGAGGAGGAAGTTTTTCCACAGCTAGAATTTTTCCCCTATTTTACTCCTCCTTCCCCCATGCATTTCCAAACCTCTCAGTTCCCAGCTGGTCTTTTTGAATGACTCACTAAAGGTGTTTTTCCTGACGCATCTGCACTCTGGAAACCTGCATTGTAAAACTGATGCAAAACCATAGGTCTGATGGAACTTCGTGTTAACCAGAGGGGTTTCAGCATCCTCCCAGAAGTGGATCTGTGTTGTCTTCCGGGTCTAAACGCGAGGAAAGGGGAAATAAAAGCAAGTTGGAATGGTATATTAATTGGAATGGTGAATTAAGATAAGAGAAGGCCTGTCTCCAGATAAATGTTTTCTAAGTTAGGGGCTGCCCAGCCAACCGTTGTCATGCACAGCCTGGTGTAGACGCATTGATAGGACAGCTGTCCTCAGGAGTTTCACCACAAAGCCCACCAAGGAGCCCTTGCACCTCACCCTAGCCTGTGAAGATGTGTTACTGACGCAGCTGTGGGCAATTTCTTTTCCTCTGGTTGCATTTTAATCCCCTTCCCCCCCTCACCCACCCAATCTAAAACCGTTCCCCTGTGAACCTCCTTTCTGCGCTCTGAGTGATCTCTTGCCTTTCCAGTGAAGATCTCGGGTAAGTCACATTGACTCTCCTCCCTTTATTCCCCCTGCGCAATGCTTCAGCTTGCCTCACCGCTTTGTCTCCAGCTCAGAGTCACCCCCCAGGTTCTAGCAAGCGCAGGTTTGGCTTTGCTGTCATTGAGCTACAGTATCACCTACATCAGTCTCTTCTGACTTGGGCCTCGGGGGGTGTGATTCCACAGGCGGGTGAGCCAGTCCTAGCACCTACCCTGCCTGAAAAGCAGCTTTCCAGTTCTTGATGGGTTTGTCTTCCGCTGCTTTAGCATCCGTGCTGCTGCGAGGCCAGCGTCAGGCACGCACAGCAGAGAAAAGAGAACTGGAGAGGAGGAGGAGGATTATATCCAAGTCTCCATTCATTTGCTCCACAGAAGTATCAACCCGTCTCGTGGCTGTCTCCCGTGTCCTGATGCCACGAGCTCTCTCCTTTCTTTTTTTCATTTGGGATCAATATCACTTAGCTGCTGGAAGCACTACCTGTCTTGGCACCTACAGCCACGCTTTGTGTGCCATTTTAACGTGGTGGATTTAATCACAGGATACACTCTTCTCCACCTTTACGTTCTCACTCATACATTTATTCATTGTTGACCTTGTATACATAAATCTACATGTTTAAAGTAAATTTCATTCCCATTAGAAGTTGGGAAGACTGTCAGGCTATCAGTTTTCACACAACTGCTTGGCTCTTCCATACGGTAGTTTCCATGCAACAGGGAGCTCATAACCAGTGAACAATTTCTAGTTTTTAAATATGCCAGTACCTAGCTTTTACTTCCTAAATTCAGTTACAATACAACATTCATCATGCAGCAGCGTAAGAAAACAGCAGCTATTTTACATTCTGAAGAAACACACAATTTCGTGAGAATATGATTTCATGAGAATTAGCACGTAGGAGGGAAGTGACAGGGCTGAATTTTTTTAACAAGGGACTAAAAAACAGAGAACGAACCTAACTGTCCCCCACAGTTCCTGTCCTTGCTTTTCCTCAGCAACAGTATTCCCACTGCTGCTGCAAGGAACAAGAGGTAAGTGACAAAACATAAATTGTTATGTTTTCTTTGAAATACGCTTTCTGACAGGTTCTGAATATTTCCTCTAAGCATTGCAGGTACTTTCTTAAACAATGAGGCTGTAATTTCATGTAGGAGATAGTGCACAAAACACGTTTTGTGCAGCGCTGATTTAAGTGCTGGTCTGAAGGATCTTTGTGAGTTTTCATACAGGGTTAGGAGATGGAGACGTTTAAGTAGGGAGAGAAACACGGGTAGATTCTTTACGCAGCTGGGTATGTCGGGAGGAAGGAGCAATAGGAGACAGCCCCTTGCAGCCTTCTAAATATGCCCCTCTGTTTATTGCAGAGCTGTAGATCTCCTCCTCCACAGACACATGCTGGGCAAGAGAGAGGGAAGAGATGTCATGGGCTGCAGGTCGCTGGCGTTAGGAACTTCTGTTTGCAGAGCAGAGCTTCAGGGCTGCCCAAACTAGGTCCAGGTTGCCGCTGGTGGAAGGGCAACGTAAAGCTCCCTCCCTTGACCTTTTTCCTCCCCCATTTTGCACCTTTGCCACGAACGCAATGGAGAAATTCGACTGAGGTGCGGTAATCGGCTCATTAAGCATGTGCTCCTTGATGAGTACTACCTGGTTTGGGGGTTGAATGCCAAGGTGAGTTGGGAACAGACAAGGATTCACGCTTCCAGTGGTCTTTTCCCCCCACCCCCTTGTACACATGCAGAGTGGTCCCCCGAGGTCCGAGCAGGGCTGGGTGGGGGAAGAAATACTTCCAGCAAAGTTAGAGATGGTGACCTCGTGCCCCATTGAGGGGCTGCTGAAAGCACAGAGCAAAGCAGTTTCAGAACAAGCTCTGCTTTTTAACAACTCCTTCCAAATCCACACAGAGGCACCTCCATCCTAGCCCTGAGGACAGGCTTACTCTGCAAATTGTTAACTGTTTGCTTTTTAAGAGAAGCCTGTTCAGCATTGTTTGCCTTTTCTATAAGCCATTGATGAATGTATTAAACCTGTTTTCCAGATGTTCCCTATAGCTCTATATAAATATAGAGATCTTATAAATTATAAATACTGAAGCAGCTTCTTCCTAAGAAACACTTTGTATAAAACACAGGGATATTGTCACTGCCCTACCTGCTTAGTAAATTTATTCTTTTCATCAATTAATTATCAGGGATGCAGATTATATCACAGTAGGTAATGCACCCCTGTTGTCTCCCTTTGCTGCCATTTAAACCAGTTAAAGTGAAAAAAAAAAAAAAAAACAATAATATAAATCTTGCCACCTAATGTTCCACTTTCGAGTAAACACTGCCAACCCCCAAATAATTCATAATTCCTTCTGTCTACTGTTCATCCTATCGTTCCTGTCCCCAGAGGTCCCACTGGCAACCAGGTCTACCCTGCCATGAAAAGGCTTTGAAAAGTGATTGTTCACCACCACCTCCTTCTCTGATCCTTTTTAAATTATTATTTAAAATCCTGTGGCCTGACCAACTACTGTCACAGAAGGTAATGAAGAAACTTCCTACATGCTTCTTGCAAGATGTGTCTTCAGCTGTGGAAAATCTAAGAGGCCTATGAAGTTCATGAGTAGGAGATGTTTACAAAAATAGTATCTGTATCAGATCTATAGAGGCAGGAATCGTCCTCCGGGGACTGTTGCTCCAATATGCTTCTCTGCTGGCCTCCTGCCACTGGCAGTATGGATTCCCCAGTAAATGCTGCTTCTGGCAGAGGTCTCTGTAATTGCTTCATAGAAGTAATGGAGTAGATGCCACAAGAGTTAATTCTACATCAAGCCATATTAGCTACTGATAGGATTTTCATGTGGACTGAAAAGTAAATGAGATAGCAAAATGACTCATACAATTCTTCTTGCTTGTTCAGAGCTCCTTCGGTGCAGGAGACAAATAGAAAGGCTTTTTATGAGGTTCAAAGAATGAAAAAAGCAGTGCCAATGTAGTTCAGATCCTGAAAGTGGTGTAACTTATCTGACATATGTGGAAGGCTGAGTCTTTTCAAGCTGGGAAAATATTTGAGGCTGTGTGAATCAACTGAAGATTAGAAGGGACACTGGGTGGGGGTATAGACATAGGATATGTTTGCATTACATGTTGTGATATAAGCTCATGCTTACCTACACTCACATCTGAGCAAATGTGATCTTGTTCTGCCTGCACCAAGAGGTCATAAAAAATTCCATGGGAGCATATTATAGAATCATGGAATGGTTAGAGTTGGAAGGCACCTTAAAGATTATTGAGTTCCAACCCCCCTGCCATGGGCAGGGACACCTCCCACCAGACCAGGTTGCTCAAAGCCCTATCCAACCTGGTCTTAAACACTTCCAGGGAGGGGACATCCACAGCTTCTCTGGGCAACCTGTTCAGTGCCTCACCACCCTCACAGGAAAGAATTTACTCCTAATATCTAATCTAAATCTACTCTCTTCCAGTTTAAAACCATTACCCGTCATGTCCTATTGCTCCACTCCCTAATAAAGAATCCATCCCCATCTCTCCTGTAGGCCTCCTTCAGGTACTGGAAGATTGCTATAAGGTCTCCTTGGAGCCTTCTCCAGGCTGAACAACCCCAACTGTCTCAGCCTGTCTTTGTAGGAGAGGTGCTCCAGCCTTCTGATCATCTTCGTGGCCTCCTCTGGACGTGTTCTAACAGATTCATGTCCTTCCTGTGCTGTGGGCTTCAGAGCCAGATGCAGCAGTCCAGGTGGGGTCTCACCAGAGCAGACAGGGGGGCAGAATCACCTCCCTCAACCTGCTGGCCACGCTTCTATTGATGCAGCCCAGGATGCGGTTGGCTATTAGTTTACTGCTGAGACAGAACTAATCAATCCATCCCCTCAAATGCGTTTATCAAAAAAACATCCTGGTTATTTTGTCCCATATTGCATTGCTGAAGACAGGTAATGGTGAGCACCAGAAGGTTATTCTTGCACTGACTGCATGGTGAGTTCTCAAATGGGCATATCCTGCTGAAGTAGAGACGTGCACTTTGGATATCCTGGTGTCATCTGTTGAAAACTGAACACCGATGGAGTATCCCAAACTAAGGTCAATCTTACTTAGAAGTATGAAATACTTTGATGTTAGCCTGAGTGGCATGATCTGACATGATCTGGGTGGTCCTGCTTCAGCAGGGGAGTTGGACTAGATGATCTCTATGGTCCCTTCCAACTCTAAAAATTCAGTGAAATTCAGTGAAATAGCCAGATCACACTCATTTCAACACAGGTTGAATTTAAAAAAAAAACATATGAAACAAATTTTAAGAATTTCTACAGTGGAGAGGTATGTCATCCCAACACTTAAAGAGCAGGCAAGCAGGGGGCCAGCTGTAATCTAACAACAGACAGTGCTCCCGTACCAACGTTGCTGCAAGATCCCAGTTGTGTCACCTCACTTATTTGGCAGGATCTTCCTAAAATACCATGACCTTTCTTTGTAACACAAAGGTTTGCTGTATTGGTACAGACATAAATGTTCAATGCTCAGCGTTTGCCATTCGTTTCTCACCTTATCTTGCTACCTGCCTCCGATTAGTTTTTCTTAAGGATTTGTAGCTTCATGTTTTTTTCAGAACAACATTTTTAGCAAGTGCAGTGTTCTCTCAGCGTCTTCATCCACGTTTGATTTTTATCCAGAGCGATGCTGAAGTGTCATGTTCTGTTCTATATATATTAGATTAAGATCTCATCTTTCATACGGTTTCTAGACTTTCCAGAAGATGCAGAAAGGGCAATTTACCATCTGGAGCTGTGGTGGTGCAGTTTGTTTTGCGTTCAGCCTTTCGCCGATGCCTTTGTAGCACGCTGACCTACCGCATGGGATCACCTTCCTTCCGCTTGAACCGTGGCTCCCTGGAACTGCAGCTCAGTCTAGCCCGTTTCATCTGTCACAAGCTTCACCCACTCAGCAGCACCACTCTGGTGAGTATCTTTCATAAATCTGTTCTGCATCCTCGTGTGTCCTTACCTTGCGTCTGAAGCGAGTTGGCTGACGCGGGATGAGGCTGGCGCTAGACGGAGCCATGCTCTGAAATTCTGGTTTCTTCTACGGTGGGCTGGGGCTTTTCCAGTGGCACGTGAAATGGGAAGGCGAGTGAGTTCCTCACCGTCAGGTAAGTAGTGCCGAGAGGGGAGGTCTGAGGAGGTTGCTTTGGAGGGTCAAAAGGGGTACGTGGGATGCACGAGGAGAATGGACACCACTAACGACATAAATACAAGGTGTAGATTAGGGTGCGGGCATCTTTTGATGCAGTCTGAGTCTTATTTTGCCTTTTTAAAACTTCATTCTCTAGTGAATGTCTGGTTTCCAAACAGTGAAACATACAGAAGCTGCTTCTCCTAAAATGTCAGTTGAATCTATACTAGTGATGTTGCTCAAACTGCATTTTTAAAAATAATCTGCAAGTAGTTAATGTGCTTTTTAAATTGCCAGTGTTATGTAAAAAGGCACAATATTTTTAGCCTTACAAAATATCAGTTGTTATCTCTTCACTCTCCCTTTGATATATTGGAGATGGGGGACTAGAAGCTTGCAGAAACTGTAGATATTAACTCTTTTTAAAATAAGGGATTTTTTCCTGCATTATGATTTTGGACTTATACAAATCTTAATAAAAAACATACAAAAATACCCCAAAGCTTAAAATCAAGTCTGGATAAATCTTGTTTAAAAAGCTAGTAATTCTGTCCACACTGCTAAATTCTTATGTCTGGAATAATGATAGTATAATGTATCCAGAAGCAAAATATCGACTTAAATGGTTCACTCACGCACTGACAGAATGGCCCTCATATTTAAAAGATCTCCACAAAGTACCCTCTGCCACGTAACAGAGAGCACACAGCTGCTGTGAGTAGGCTCTGGCAAATCAACATTGACTCGAACTATTTTTGGAATCAAGTCAGGCCTGCTGCTGTTTCTGGAAGATCTGAATACATCTACCTGCTGTATTGTGCTGCATTCCATAAGGAATATGGTAGGATCCAGAATGCTTGTCTCTCTGCTTATTTAGAGGTGACCTTTCCATTCCCATCTGTGTTTCCAAGTCTTCTGAGGTCAAATGTTTTCACCTGCTGACAATCTCCTTAATAAGCACCTTTGGGCAATGCTTCTTTCTGCATTCTCTAATAAAATTTGAGGAACAGGATCTCAGAAGAGACTGCCTCACTACCTTTTCTTCTTATTGTCTTGCAAACCTTGACACCCGGATGATACCCTCAGGTTCTTCTGGCCAGGAGGCATCCCCTACCAAAAGCAAGTCGGACAAACATGTTTTCAATACAAGCATATCCTTTCTTTTTTATCAAATCTCATTTTTGTTTTATATTGTTTAAGGTAGAGGCTCGATGACTGCCTTAGGGGACAGTTTCGGAGACCTTGGCCGTAGGCCAAACAAACAAGAAGCAAAAGGATTATTTGCCGGTAGGACCCAGAAGTTCTTTTCATTACATTGGACATTATGTACCAAGGTGTTGGGAAGAAAGCTGTTGGCAGGAAGCTCAGGGAATGCAACACTGATCTAGAGAAATAGCTTTGTAAATGTCCCATTTATTTCTTCTGCCAGCACCAAGTCTAACACCATCTCTGAAGCCATCAGTCGCTCTGCAGAAAATGGTTTGAATAGGGCTTTATCATAATCAGGACCCACCCTATTTTCATTAGCAGCCTGATGAGATTCTACTGGTTTAGTTTCCAGGCATCTTTCACTACCTTCTGCTCCCAACTTTTAGCCAGCACCGTCACAGACATCACCTGGGACTCAAGAATCCCAGGGAAGAAGTGTATTTTCATATGAAGCCTGAACACAGATGATCTTCATGTAGGTTTCAACTGGCCAAACGCATACCTAAAGTTGTTTACATGTAAACAGAAGTGTTTGGATAAGGGTAAAGGTTCCAAGTAACTTTTTTCATGGGCCATGGGAGCAAAGGGTCAGGAGGTTTGCCGGTTACCTAGGAGACATGGTCATCATATTGACCACATTGACCTGGAGAATGCCTTGGTTGAAGGAAATGTATCTCCAGAAATGTATATCCACAGCTGAATTCTTTAATGCAATGTCCTGAGCCCTTGCCCAAGTATCTACTATTAACAGGTAGGGATGGTTCACAGTTAACAGAGGAAAAGCCCTTTGCATTGGTGTAAAGTGGTGGTAGTCAACTGATCCAGAAATTAGGCTATGCCTCTACCATCCCAGCACACCTCTGTGAAAATTGCCAATGACTTGGTAATACAAGATGGACCACTTTCTGAGGACCTTGCCTGCATTTTGAACTATAGCTGTGGCTACTGATCTCTCCATATCACTTGGACTAGCTACAAAGAACTGGCAACGGTGGCCTGTAACTGCTACTACCATGTTCTCCGCATGTTCTCCTGGCTTTCATACAGTGGTTGATCACTTTGCTAGACACAAAATGAACTTAGCACAAACCTCCAGTAAGGCCTGTCACATCCTTATTTTTTCAACCTACTGAAAATCATGCTCTGCTTGAAGACCAGCTCTCTCCCGTAAGTTGTCACTTGTCAGAGACTCCTAGCTGCCACTGAAAGGACAGTGGCTCCTCTGCCAGGCCTTGCTAATTATCCTGACAACCCCATGAAACAGTCAAAGATTTTTGTCTGGTCTGTAGTCATCTTCTTATTCACCCTGGCAGTAAGTTGACCAGCAAAGATACTAGTAGCCACACGTACTAAACATTGGGACCTGCAGAAGACTCCGTATAGCTCCACACCTCTTGCTTTTAGAAAGCAAGGGCTGGAGGGGCTGCACCTTTTGAGGCTGTACTCAAAATTGTGTTGTCCTGTGCAGGCTGTAGATAACATTTGGTGTAATATTTTTTTGCAAGCAAACTGTTATATTGTCTGTTTGGTTTGCTCCAGGCCCTTGGTTCCTTGATCACCTACACTGTGTACACACTAGGTTTTGCCAGGACTCCCATCTGGAGTTAACCAGTTACTTGGTTTTGAAAGGCTTATAAGAGAGGGTAGTTTGCTTCAGGATCCACGCCCTCTAGATAATGCAGGTGTGGACTACACCAGGATTCATTCTTCCTGACCAGAACAATCGTCTTACATATTCATATCCTGGGGTTGTTCAGTCTGAAGAAGAGGAGGCTGAGGGGAGACCTTCTCGCGCTCTATAACTACCAGAATTGGGGGGTGTAGAGAGGTGGGGGTCGGTCTCTTCTCCCAAGTCACAGGAGATAGGACAAGGGGAAATGGCTTCAAGTTGCGCCAGGGGAGGTTTAGATTGGATATTAGGAAAAATTTCTTCATGGAAAGGGTTATCAAGCATTGGAATAGGCTGCCCAGGGAAGTGGTTGAGGCACCATCCCTGGAGGTGTTCAAAAGACAGGTTGACATGGTCCTTAGGAATATGGTTTAGTAATTTTTATTGCTTTTTTTCTTTTTTTTCTCAGTTAGGTTGATGGTTGGACTAGATGATCTTTAAGGTCCCTTCCAACCTAGACAATTCTGTGATTCCCAGTGTACTCACAAGTCCAGCGTGCCCCAGCACATGCTTGGCACATCTTTGTAGCCATGCTACAAAATAGAGAATTAGCAGTCTCCAAAGCCCGTCCCCACTTATTTCGCTGTCTCACGCCTTATGCAAGAAAATAACAGCACTGGGGTAGAAAGGGCCCACGTGGGGACTGGAGTGACCAGGATCCCATCCCAGGTCAATGTTGCTGAGACTGTAGCTCAGCATCTCCGTCCTTCCAGTACTGAGCACCTGCACCAGATGCTTCCCTGGGAAGCCACCACAGAATGTATTCTATAATATGACCTAGGAAAAGGCTCAGTATGATACCGGGGCTGTTGAGAACCTGCTTTCTCCTCACAGCTTTCTCACAGGGAGGATGTGGGGGAAGAACCCTTCTCCAAGGACACGACACCTTCCCCCTGACACATATACACGCTCAAATTATTCCTGGAACCTTTTGTCAAAATCTCCCAGGAGACAACCAGGTGTGCACACAGCTTTGTTGAGTACCTGCATCTGCTTGATTACGCTCGTCTGCAGGAAAGAGCATGGCTTCTTTGTGCCATGCTTTCAAGACTAGACTACATAATGAAGCAAAGAAAGGAGACTTCCACCACAAGAGCATGACACCCGAGGGTGGAAAGAGGCTTGCACCACACACAGGAACTCTTTAATTAGCAGGCTGACAGATCTGTTTCTTTGACAGTCAGTTCTGACAAGCAATATTTGCACAGAACAGCCAAATATGTCACCGCTTGTCTTTGGTAGCAAGGGATGGGGCATACCACTGGGCATCCCCAGCTCAAGAAGGACAGGGAACTGCTGGAGAGGGTACAGCAGGGGGCTACAAAGATGATGAGGGACCTGGAGCATATCTCTTATGAGGAGAGGCTGAGGGACTTGGGTCTTTTTAGTCTACAGAAGAGAAGGCTGAGGGGGAATCTGATCAACACCTGTAAATACTTAAAAGGTGGGTGTCAAGAGGGCATGGTGTCATGGGGCCAGTCTTTTTTCAGTGGTGCCCAGGGATAGGACAAGAGGAAATGGGCACAAACTTGAACATAAGAAGTTCCACCTAAACATGAGGAGGAACTTCTTTACATGGAGGGTGGCAGAGCCCTGGAACAGGCTGCCCAGGGAGGTGGTGGAGTCTCCTTCTCTGGAGACATTCAAAACCCTCATGGACACGTTCCTGTGCAACCTGCTCTGGGTGGACCTGCTTTGGCAGGGGGGTTGGACTAGATGATCCCCAGAGGTCCTTTCCAACCCCATGTGATTCTGTGATACAGTTGAGGAAATGGCAAGGGTACCTTGGAATGTGGAAATGGCCACTTCCCAAGCAGAATGGGCTCTGGCAGCCGTCCATACTCAGCTGCATACATGGGCATGCCCCAGTCACCCATCCATGCTTCAGCTGCATCCCACTGCCTTCTCCAGGCCTCAGCTGACTGCTCATGGTTTTCCAGAGCTGCAGAACAGCTCACATTCCACCTGAAGGAAGAGTTATCCACCGAGACAGCCTGCTTGCTTTCCTTGTCCCTCAGGTGCAACGAGCCAGAGGTGAGGGGGGGTGGTGCGAGTGGGGGGAAGTGTGCTAATGAGCACCCCCAAGGAGCCATGGAGTTGTCCCCCCTTCCCACCTCCCCCCAAGAAGCAGAGGGAGGCAGCAGCTCAGCAGGAAATCTTGGTGGCAGGAGACAGGGAAACAGCAGTGGTAACTCATCTGGGAGCGGCATCTCCTGCCATGGCTCTGTCTAGGAAAGGCCTGCTGGAAATGGAGCTTCTTCCCTGGACACCACCCCAGACCCTTGCTCCCCTGGTCACTCTGATGCCCCGTCACATGCTGGCATGACCAAGGTCATACCACAGAGATACTTCGCTCCCTCCTATCTATATGTGGCTGGTCGGCCTCACTAAAAAGCATTTCCTGGCACAGGAAGGGCTCGGTGGTTTTTTTTTGTTCACACTCTTCTAGTGTTTTAGTCGGGGTGACCTAATTGCATGCGCATGGTTAGAGTGGACTTGTGAAGTATGTACGTGCGTGTGTGTGTGTGTGTCTGTGTGTGTACACCACGCAGCATTTCCAAGGTGGGATTTGAAGACCCGCTGTGAGACTTTTCGGAGATGGCAGCGGCTCTCTGTAGCTGCTAAACAGCTCCCCTTCCTGGGGAGGGACACTTCCGAAGCGTGCTTCCCACAGCGGACTCAGTTTCGAAGGGAAGCAGCAGAAGGACACCACTTATCTGCCCCGGGCAGCTGGTTGCTCAGGGGCTTCTCCAGGAGAACTCGTGACCTTGGCAAATGGCATTCGTGACAGTTTCACGGATGCCAGAGGATGACTGGGCTCACAAGGGCTGGAGGCTCCGCCGTCCCCAGCACAGCTCTCCGTGTCTGGTCCCACAATGGGACCGGAGCGCTCCAACTCAGAACCGCTTTTTGGTCAGGAGAAAGACAGCTCTGTGTACGTCATGGCCTCCACAAAGAGTGGGAGCAGCAACCATAGCAGGTGTCAACCGATGCCAGACGTAGCCTTTCACACGGAGAACACCCTGCAGGAGGGAGCACACCAGGAGAGGGCTGTGCCGTGGTGATCCTAGGAGAGGTCTCACCAGGGTGCGTTACATCCCCTGGTCTGTACGGATGTGGACCATTTACTGCAGGTGGCCCTGCCCTGGACAGTATTGCAGGTCCAACCTCATCCATACCTCTTGGCCTGGGGACCAAAGTGGACCCATTATATATTCCCAGCTCTTCCAGTAGGCCTGGACGTAGCATTTAACAAAGCACTGGGTAAGCTTATGAGTAGCATCTTAGCATTAATCAATAAAATGTGGTGGGACTAAACAGAATGTGTATGATTAAAGAAGTGTGAGAGACGCAACACAGGTACGTGTTGCAGAACAGAACTTCCCATTGGTTAGGAAAAACATGGACTCCTACGTGGCAACACTAATTATTCGCTAACTCACACTGAGATAAGATGGCACTAATTGATCTGTTGATATGGATGGAAATTACACAGATGCAAGACGTTTTACATTATTAACACAACTGAAGCACCCTGTCCAGCATCCAGACTGCTCTCCTCTGACCTTAAACCTATTGTTAACACAAAGATTCCCATCTGCAGCTACCCCATCCCTCTTGAATCTAGGTAAGATCTTCTGCCCGACAACTTTTAATTTCCTGTTAGTGTGCACACAAATAATCCTTCCTTTTGCACTCAAGGGCTTATTTTTTTTCTTCTTTTACATCTATTTTTATTTTCATTTTATAGGCACCTAGCCACTGCTAGCATACTCCTCCTTTCAGTGCAGTACATGAATCTGCCACATCGCTTCTGTATGGCATTATTCTTTATTCACTCATTGCATTACACAGCTGAATTAACAGCGGAGATTCCTTACATCTGTCTCCGTGAAAACTTAGTCTTTCTGAGGTGGGTGCCTTGAACTCTAAAAATTTCTGAGCTTTGATTTGATGGCCAGTACTTCCCTCCTGTCACTGATCTCAAAGAAGCGCCCAGCTAGAGCTGCATGTTCTAAATCCCTCCAGCATCTGCTTTGTCACTTCACCCACGGTACAAAGTAGCATTCACACCACAATATATTCCAAAAATACCAGATCACTCTTTTCATGGCATGGGACAGCTGAAGTGATTTATGCAGAGGACTGCTGCTAATTCTAGAAATTACAAGGTCAAAGGTGTCTTCTGGCGCAACAAGTTAAGCATACCTGCTGATCCATCTCTGTACCCAGGTAGCTAAACACCTATTCAGGACTAATATTTTGCTTCAACTAATGAGGTTGACTACAACAGTGTACATCTCAAGGCACTAATTTCCTTCTGCAGCAGAAAAACGTCTACTCTTCCAAGCAAAGACTTGCATGAAGGAAGGTTGCTAGCATAAGGAGATTCTTATTTTCTTTCCAGAGGAATCAGAACTAACACAGGGAAGTTAGTTCATCTTCATTTCCCATTACGAAAGCACAAACTTTAAATCCACTCTATGGAATCAGATTCAAGGTTCCCCCTGTGTGTTCTGATGTATTCTGATTCACGTGTCCAACCTGCTTAAACACTTCTCTGTTTCAAATTTGTTTCCTCATAGTCAGGAGTTAATACAAAATGCCTAAGGGGGTCTGCTTTTCTTTTTCTTATTCCCACTTTGCTTGATGCTTGATGCTTTTGCATGCCCTCATGAGCTTTTAACATCACCATTGCCGGTGAGACAATCAAACATGCAAACATCTGGATTTATGGGGACATGACCAGAAAGTATAAGACAGCAGATTTTTTTTTATTTTTTTTTTTTCATATTCTCTCAGCACTTTTTAAATCTCAGTCTGAGACATTCTTTGTTTTCTCTGGAGCCAGGGCTAGCCCAGGGAACAGAGACAGAGGTCGGGCTGATTGTGTAAGTTGTGCCGTTCCAGAATTTGGTTAGCAATCCCACAATGAAGTCTTTGTAGCTCAGAACCGAGCACCTTGACCTGAACGAGGGGGGAAGAGATTGCCTGCACTAGAAAAGCGACAGCGTGAGGAGACACAGCACCCATACAAGAGCTGTATATCCCTAAGTGATTCACAGCTATAGAGCAATAGGTCCACAGCTGCAGCTGTGTAAGGAGTGTGACACCGAGTGCTACACATCGCTGTGGGCATTGGTGGCATTTTCACCCGGTACGTGAAAACAAAAATCCTCACAGAGGGCCCGATTTTTTCCAGCTGTATCATCTGGTTAAATAAAAGATGCTAACTCCTCGGCACAAACCTTGCTTGTAAAATGAAAGATTTGTTTACACTTAATTTCTTGAGCCTTGATGAGCCTCTTTGCATAGCTCTCTCGTGGGAACGTTCTGTAGCAGCCCACAATGGGAGTCTAACTGGTGTGGCTTGTGGCTTACCCACCCACCTGTGAGTAAATCACCAGCACCAAAAGGTACCTGTGCCCATAGGTAAGTCTTAGGAGGAGACAAGCCCCAGATCTCCTGAGCGTTACGCAATACATTTCCCAGGGAATTTCTAACCGTAGGGGGTATTAACCCCAATATCAAGGCCGAGTTCCAAAATCCAGTGATTGCGCCAGGCACAGGAATCCCGTCTTCATTGCTATCCCTTCTTCCCGAGAGGCTCAGAAGCAAGGAGAAGGTGAAAAGATCGGGGTTGAAAATTAGATGCTCTTTTGTGTTGGGTCAGACTGTCCCTGCTGTAGAGCGGGGATGAACCCCCAGCCAGCAGGGGGATTAAAAATTAAAACCGATGCGCAGCACAGGGAATCCAACACGGCCATTCCAGCGCTGGTGTCTGATACAAAACAGTTCAGCGTTTGCCTTGCAGCCAGTGCAAGGAGAACAGGCCGCTCTTCTGCGCGGTGGAGTCATCTGATGTTTGCTTTAATTTCTGGAAGACCGGGGGAGCCGTGAGTCAGATGTTCTCGCAGCTGGTTCGCGGAAGCAAGAGGCCAGAAGGGACCCTGACTCACCAGAGCCGCTAAGCATCTTCCTCAAGCCCAGCCTGGCGACGGGAAGCGGAGCCAGGGGCCGAGGGGGCAGCTCTGGAGGGGGGGGATCT
>JAHREE010000140.1:521711-550001 GCA_033628505.1 Tringa tobata
AGATGCTCCAATCCTTGAATCATCTTCGTTGCCCTTCGCTGGACTCTCTCCAGTAGCTCCCTGTCCCTCTTGAACTGGGGAGCCCAGAACTGGATGCAGTATTCCAGTTGTGGCCTCACCAGTGCAGAGCAGAGGGGGAGAATGACTTCCCTCAACCTACTGGCCACACTCTTCCCTATGCAGCCCAGGATTCTGTTGGCCTTCCTGGCTGCAAGAGCACACTGCTTGCTCGTTGTCACTTTGTTGTCTACCAGGACGCCCAGATCTTTCTCTTCAGAACTTGTCTCCAGCAGATCCATGCCTAACCTGTGTTGGTGCCTGGAAGCGATAGATACTCTTGCTGTAGAGGCTGGCGGGTTCCAGAATGAGATAAAACAATTGTAAAGGGATCTGAAAATCCGTAGTATCTCCATTAGGAAAGGAGCCAGGAAGGCAGTCCTCCATTGCACTGATGCTGGAGGAATGTAATGGATTTTTCGTAGTATTCCCTGGATGCCTAATTGTGTAACTGCAGGCAGTTTCTGGCCGGGAGGTTGACCCTGATGGTGAGGAATCGTGCCATTCTCCTTCTTGTTGATTTATTTTGGCTCAAGTTGGTTGTCTCTGACTGTCGAGGTCCTTCTCGTGGACTCTGCAATTGACATCTTTGCTGCTTAAGAGGCGGGGGGGAAGAAATAATGGCGTGAAAAAATGGTAGAAGCGATCATAAACAGGAAGTGAGACTTAAAGTTTGTAAGGCTCGTGGAGTTTTGTGCTTTTTCCTAGTGGCTTGGGTTGGGTGTGTTTTCCTGTGTAGAGTGACTTCTTGTTTTAATGTTGTTTTCTTTTCTTTTTCTGTCTTTTTTTTTTTTTTTTTTTTTTCACAATTTCTTGTGGTGGTAGGATGGGTTTTTGTGGGTTTGGTTGTTTGGGGGGGGGGTTTTGTTGGTTGCTTGGTTTTGTGTCCTCTAAGAAGCAGCAGGTATACCTGGTGGTGTGGCTCCCTCGTTGGCATCGATCAGCGTGGAGCTGCTGGAAATTTCCCTAGGGATTTCTTGCTGATGTTTGATGCTGCCTGTGGCCCACAGACACTATCAGGGTGCACCTCAGTCAGGACACGCGTGCTCAGATGATGATACCTGCTGTTTAAATTTGCTGTTTAAAGTTGTCTGGCGTGTAGGCTGTGCAACACTGGTTGCTACACAACGCTAGTTCTAGGTTGGCATGCTAAGTCAGCGGGCAGCTGACCTGATGGCAGGAAGGCTGGTCCCGTGCGCAGGGGGGACAAATTATTAAGTCATTTTTTCCATTTCTTGAGTCACAAGGTCCTCGGAATGTTGGTGCTTCTGTCTCCTAGAGTTGTACCAGCCAACTCTGGTGACCTTTTTCTCATATGTTGTTGGCTGGAGTCTTGTGTCTGTAATCCAAAGTCCCATCTTGGGCTTTATGTGTTTCTGCTGTAGCTGTGTGAATTAGGGATGTGCCCATCAGGTCTTAAACTGACACAAATACATTATCTGAAGTACAAAAGTAGATGGATGGATGTTAAAACTTATTTTACAGCGTGCAGTGCAAGTGGAGGATTGGGTGTTGTTTTCTCTGCTGTGGAGGAACTATACTTGACAGAAACAGCAGCAAAACAACCCGTTTGGCTTAAGCTGCTGTGTCACCAACGGGTGAGGGCTGCCAGCAAAACATCTGAAGTACAGATGAACGACCAAAACTCAGTCATGAGAGAAATGTGTCTGATTTGATCCTTCCCTGATGCATCTCTTCAGTCTCTTCAAAATCTCTCCCTTTCCTAGACATTCCCAAACACATAGTGGTAGAACATAAAGCCATAGAAATTGGTCTCTTTGTCTTAAATGACAGGATGGCTAAGTTAGTATTGCTGTAGGAATATTATGTTTAGTATTGATCATTCTATAAATCTGGTATAGTGACTTTGTGGGGAGCTTTTTATTTGTGTGAATAATTCATAAAATAGGCTTTTAGTGCGTCTGAAACAATGTGACAGCAGATCAGGGCTTTGTTTCTGCAATGTTCTTTATCATTTCAATAAATCAAAAGGCAAGCGGACACAAACTTGATCCCAAACTGTAGTTTCAATGAAAAAACACCAGCCCGGTGTTAATTCCCCCCAGGCAGGGTTGCCACGACACAAGAAGGCTTGGAAGAGGTGCTGCATGCCAGTGCAGTTTATGCACGTCACCCGTTAATAAGATTTTGGCTTTAATTTTCTGAAAGGCCAATATCCTCTCCCTCAGGTTACAGATGAGAAGTCTTTACGAAGTCTGTTGGCAACAGCTGGATATAAAGATGAGACAATTTGATTAGCGCTGTTAAAAGCTGCACATGGTGTATCAAGAGTGGAAAAACGTGGTCTTTTCACCCTACAGCTTGTTGGGGCTAGCTAGGAAAAGAGGTGGGTGTCCAGAAGAAGGGGTGTGCCTCCTTGGCATCTTCAGTGTTCTTTGCTGTTTGGATGATAAGAGAACGACTTCTCCCATACATGGTGAAGAGAAGAGGATTCACATTTATTTCACTGTATTGTCATAGAAAAATGTCTCTTTTTGCCTGTTCCATACCTTTGGGCAGATACGAGTAGGTGGAAGGAAGCAATGGGGGTTTTCTCCTAGGAGATCGAGGTGCCGTGGTGCTTTTCAGCCTGCTTAAAAGGGTTCTGGAAAACTTCTTATGTACTAATCTGTATCGAGGACATTTTAGCCTCTAGAAGGAAAGCTGTTTTCATCTCCCCCCCAAAATTAAGCAGCTTCAAAGATTCCCCGTATGCGTAAAGGGAAGTTGGTCCAACTTCCTTTTTTTTTTCTTTCCCCCCACACTTGTTGGTTACAGCTCTTCCTAGCCAGCTGCGAGGTGCAAGATTATTTTCCTGTAGCAATGCAGGCTTTTGGGGGCCCTGGGTTGTCCTCTGGCATTCCTTCTAATGCTGCTCCCAGCTCAGCCCATCTGAGCCAGCTACTGGCCAGGGAAGCGTATTGCTGAGGGACCAAAGAATGAGAGGAGGGGATGGAGAAAAAAAAGGGGCATGGTAAGTTATGTTGCCCAATTATACGAAGAGTCATTCCCAGTGACTAATTGCAGTAGCTGCTGAGGAAAGTTTATAGGATGGCAAATAGTTTTGGATAAGGTGAAAGCCAGCCCGCGGAGCTGATTTGTCCTTGACGGGCGCTGAGGTCCCCTGGGTACTGAGGAACTACTTGCTAGCTTCAAGATACCTTCAGGGGTTTGTGCTGGCTAAAAGTAATAAATGATCCAAACTTGCTTTTATTCTCATTCTTCCTCGTAGACCTGCCACCGCCACCTCCCCCCCCACCTGGAGAGGAGGCAAGTTTCTCCTCAAACTGTGCTTTTCCACCACCCCCACCACCCTTTGAAGAGCCTTTTCCACCAGCCCCAGAAGAAGTTTTTCCTTCTCCTCCTCCTCCTCCTCCGCCGATGTTTGATGAAGGTCCTGTGAGCGTGGTGCCTGCCCCACAGGTGAGTGAGGTCGAGGGGAAGTATGGTTTCTTGCGATGCTCTGTGAGCTGGGGCAGCTTCTCCCTGCTCTCCGAACTCAGCAGCAGGAAGCCCTGAGATAGCTGAAAACGCTGCCACCTGATGGACCAGCGTAGGTTAGGGTGTCAACTTGGCTGGGCCGCACCTCTGGAGATGAAGGGCCTGGGGTTCCTGGTGGACAGTGAGATGAATGATAGCCAGCAATGCGCCCTTGTGGCAGTAAAAGCCAACCACACGCTGGGCTGCGTCCATGAGAAGGTAGTCAGCAGGACGAGGATGGTGATCGTTCCTCCCTCTTCGGTGCTAGTGAGGTTGCGTCTTGGAGGACTGTTTCCAGTTGGGCTCCTCAGTGTAGCAACCCCAGAGGAATACTGAACTAGGTGCAGTCCAGCAAAGGGTCTTAGGGATCATTTTGGGGTTGGAGCACATGATGGGTTTCTTCAGCTGGGTTTCTTCAGCCTGCAGAAGAGAAGGCCAAGGCAGGGACCTAACTGCAGTCTGCAATACCTAAAGGAGAGCTGGAGAGACAGCAGATTCTTCTCGCTGGGGTGTAACAAGAGACAATGGACACAAGTGGCAGCAAGGGAAATTTCCTGTTGGACAGAAGAAAAACCTGTTCCCCCGCAAGGGTGGCTCGACACTGGCACAGGTGCCTAGAGAAATCTGCGTCCTTGGGGATGTTCAGAAATCACCTGGAGAAGACGCTGAGTAACCTGGTCTAGTTTAAGAGTTAGCCCTGCTGGGAGCAGGATGTTGGACTTGAGACCTCCAGATGTCTTTTCCCACCTAAATCTTGTCTCTGAGCTCCTTTGGGCTGTGCATTTTCCCACTGTTTGTAGAACTTGGAGACTGTATCCTCTTCATCCTCACCAACTTGCTATCTACTCAAAGCAAGGAGCAGATGTGTACCACAGTCCAAAGTATCAAAATCTGCTATTTTAAGGGGCTACGCCCGGTTCTCTGGCTGTTCCTGTAATGTACTCTGCTCCCTCTTTCCTCATGGATGGTGGTGTAGGTGAGTGGCAAGATGAGCAGCGTTGATCTTGAGCTTGACTCACTGTCCCTAATGTTGGATGACATGGAGAAGAATGACCCCTTCAAATCCCGGGTGAGCTCTCCAGGACGTTGCAGGTGGAAGGAGAGATGACTGGTTTGCCGAGCAGAGGTAGTGAGAAGGGTGCTACTGGAGATTAAAAAGTCTGGATTAAACCGTAGCACAAAAATGTTTGTGAAGGACCAGAAAACGTAGATTTTGAAACTTACCAGGACTGCTAAATATATAACTGTGGGAACTCTTAGCATCCTGGGTCTGGGATAGCTGCCAGTTTACTGCTATACACAGCATATTTTCTCTTTCACCTTGCTGATAACTGCCTGTTTCTCTCTGCTGCTTCCTTTTACAGATACCTCCAGCATCCAGAGGTTCTCCGGAGAAACCATCAGCCCCGAAAGCCTATGTGGAAATACCATCTGCACCCAGAGATGCTCCTCAATCCTTTCCTTCCAAGTTCACTCCAAAGTCCGGTGGAAGCTTACCTTTCAAGCCCCATGGAGTGGATTTGACCCCCTCCCCGAGTGCATGGGTAGCCCCACAGCAATGCAAGGAGCCTCTAGCACCGGTCCCTCCACCCCCGTCTCTCCCTCCTGCTCAGCCTACCCCTAAATTTACTCCACCTGCTGTTGCTGGCTCTCCGAAGTCTGGGTCCAAATCGGGTGCCAATGTTCCCATGGCTCCCTCAAACTCTTCAAGATACCCTACCTCCTTTCAGACTCAGTTCACAGCCCCTTCACCTTCAGGTCCCTCCTCACGGCTGCAGCCTCCCAATTTCACCTATGCCCAGCAGAGGGAAAAACCCCGAGTGCAGGAGAAGCCACGTCCCACAGAACAACCTGCTGCTGCAAAAGACATGGTAAGGGATGGAGTGGGGACCAGCATCTTTGGAGAGGCACAGCATCGCTGGGAATGGAGGATGAGGAGGGGGGGGGTCTGTCCCAGGCTAGGGGAAGCTGTTGCCCATCTGAAAGAGAGAGATAACTAGAGGCAGTGGTGGAGAGGAATAGGACTCCATGTAAAGGTAGAAAGAAGCAAGCACAGTGGATGGCAGATTGTTCCCTAGAAAGAGACAGAGAGGAGAAGTAAAGATGAGAGAAGTAGGTTTATTAGTGACGGGGTGAGAAGGAGGTCTGACTGTATGTGTCCTAAATGTTTCCTCTTCCTGCAGCGTAGACCTACAAGCTCCAGTGCAGATCCACCTAGGGGAAACTCCAGTCTGACCATGAAGGAGGTAGAAGAGCTGGAGATGTTGACCCAGAAACTAATGAAGGATATGGAGCATCCACCCCCAGCAGAGGCTGCTACTTCTGGTGTGTTCCCTCAGTGGACAGCAGTAGGACTAAGACTGTGATGGGTTTTCATCTCTCCTAATCCCTTTCTTCTTCCATTGTCAGAGCTCTGCGGCTTCTGCCGGAAGCCCCTCTCACGAACCCAGCCAGCTGTGAAGGCCCTGGACTCCCTCTTCCATGTGGAATGCTTCACCTGCTTCAAATGTGAGAAGCAGCTGCAGGGGCAGCAGTTCTACAACGTGGATGAGAAGCCCTTCTGTGAGGACTGCTATGCTGTGAGTCACTGGGGTGAAAGCTGCTGGAGAGAGCTGAGCTTGCTGTGGTTACTCTCTCTTGCTTTCCCTTCCTCCTTCCGTCTTGCCTGTCTCTAGTGTAGCCTCTTAGGGGCGAGGGCTTGTATTAATGTGTCTTACTTGCTTCCTTTGGGCTCAGGGGACCTTGGAAAAGTGCAGTATCTGCAAGCAGACCATCACAGACCGGATGCTGAAGGCCACCGGTAACTCATACCATCCCCAGTGTTTCACCTGCGTGATGTGCCATATCCCTCTTGAGGGGACCTCTTTTATTGTGGACCAGGCCAACCAGCCTCACTGCGTGGATGACTACCACAGGTATGGAGGGAGCACGTGCCACGTGGTGTCTGAAAGAAGGCAGATCCCCCTCGCCCCTGTTTGATTTTGCTGCAATACGGGGTTGGGTTGCCCATGTCATCTGTTGGACATGAGATTAAAAATGAGCCAGCGATGAACCTCGTAGCAATTGAGGTCTCTTTCCCACCTAAAATTCATTGTGGTTTATTGTTCTTCTGCTGTTAATACTGATGTACAGCAGTGAGAAACTTGCATTGAATGTCGTGATGGTGGTCGTGATCTCCTCCCTGTTCCTGTGTGTTGCAGGAAGTATGCTCCACGCTGCTCAGTTTGTAGTGAGCCTATCATGCCAGAGCCTGGAAAGGATGAGACGGTGCGTGTGGTGGCATTGGAGAAAAATTTCCACATGAAATGTTACAAGTGTGAGGTAAGCCTGGTGGCCCCGCTCCTCCCATCTCTCCCATGCCCATCACCAGCAACCTTTGTTGTCTACCCCTACCAAACACTAAGGCTGTTTTGAATTAATCTGCAGCGTTTTTGAAGCAGGTAGAGGAAGAGATTAGGTCATAGCATCGTAGAATATCGCGAGTTGGAAGGGACCGGTTAGACATTCACAGACCACAGGTCCATAAGCCAGGACTGTGCAGGGTTGTAGTCTCTGACATCCCTAAAACAGCAGCTGGGCAACACGCTGGGGTCACAGAAGGAGCGTGCTCTTCCCTCCCTCAAAATAGTATCTTCTGTGAAGCGCCATCAGAGACAGAGCGGTGGGCTTGAGCCATTGTCCTGATCCGGTGGGGCATGTCCTACGTCCTCGCCCGCGTTTGCCCTGCTCTTGGCTGCCATTGAGCTCCTTCCCGCTTCTCTTTCCCCGTCCAGGACTGTGGGAAGCCCTTGTCCATTGAAGCAGACGAGAACGGGTGCTTTCCGCTGGATGGGCACGTGCTGTGTATCAAGTGTCACACTGTTCGTGCCAAAACGGCACGCTGAGGAGCTCGGAGAGGGTGTCCCCTCGAGACCCCTGCGCTCAATACTCTTCCCCTCCCTGTCCTTGTCCTGTCCCTCCGCCCGACGGGGCGGATTGCTACCGATGGAGAACTCTGCCAGAGCAGTTCTTTAATCACGTAGGATTCACCGCTCCTAGACTTCGCTCTGCACGCCCACCAAGAAGGAACCTCTTTTCTCGTCACCGCTTCCTGGCCACCACGTATTCCAGGCTGGGGGGGCTATGAGCAAGGTGAGTGCATGATCTCTGTCCTCTCAAGACTCTGGAGGAGGAAGACTAGACCTCCACCACTGCCCGGTGGAAGTAGCAAGAACAACCTGGTGGCAGGTGCTGGGAAGGGCTGATGAGTGTTCTTCTGTTCCACGGAGCCAAGAATGACGATTTGACCTTAGAAGGTGGAAGCCTCCATCTCGGCACCACATCTGTCTTTGATTATTTTGGGTTTTTTTTTGTTTTTTTTTTTTTTCTCTTGTGACACCTCATTATCAGGATGTCTTCCCCTGCCCCCTCCCTCACTCCTGGGTTAGAGCGTGGAGGCAGAACATATTGGGAATCTGTCGTTGTTGCTGGAAAAAGTGAACCTACTATAGCTTTTCTGTCTCTAATGGATTTTAATGCCTAACTGTCTTAATGCCTCTTTTTTTTTTTTTTTTTTTACCTTAGCCAGATTAAACTGGCGTTGTTTGGAATCCTACTCTATTCCTGAGTTTGGAAACTTTTTTTAAAAAAAAAAATAATAAAAAATATCTGTTTCCCTCCCCCAAATTGATTGTTGCCCAGTGTGGTTTCTGGACAGCCAGGCTGGGCACCGGAGTAGCAAAGCAGTCCAAAGAATGCATGTTTACAAATAAAGACTGTCGTAAGGACAGGCAGCACATGGTGAGGAGGCATCTCGGGAGCTTGGATGGCGGTTGAACAGACTGAGGAATGTCTCCCTGTTCCACTAGGGCTTCTTTTCACTGCTGTAAGTGAAAGCTGCAGTGTAATTGCAATGTACTGTCTGGCTCCGAGCTTTAGGACACTGAGCCCCGCTCCCTGGACTAGAAGCTCTCAAACTGAACAAACCTTTTGAATAACTACACTGTCCAACCACTGTTTGCATTCAATAAAACGTGGGGTTTTTCCATTAACGCGTGTCTGCTGTATTTGTTCAGCTACCCGTGAGAATTGCTGTCCTAAGCAGTAGAGAATGTATGTGTAGTTGCTATTCCACCTACCCTCCAGAGATGATGAGTCTGAAAACGGCCTTTCCACCTCTTGCTCTCCTTTTCAAACTGTTTGGTTTCCTACTTTTCTGTGCCTGAGGAGTAAGCTCTCACTTAAAGCAGTGGAAGACTGCGTTTCAGTAGACCCCAAGATTGCAACCTGCTCTAGTGGGAGATGTCCCTGCCCGTGGCAGTGGGGTTGGAACTCTATGATCTTTAAGGTCCCTTCCAACCCAAACCATTCTATGATTCTGTGGTGTCACTGGGAGGCAAGTTATTACAGTCTACTCGAGTCAGACTGGAACAAAGTGGTCGATCTGCTTGCTGTGCCTTAACTATTGCTGCTCAGAAAGTGTTTGTACTTGATGTTTATGGTTTTAAGCATGGTATTGTCTTGGTCACTGACGGTGAAACTCCTATTTGTGGTGAGCATCAATGATTCTACACTTCAAAGACACGAAACCTACTCTTGTTCTCTTGCTGGCTTTGACTCCTCTTTAATGACTCTTTGCAAATGGATCCAGTAAATGCTTTGAGGCTTCCTATGGGATGAGCGAAGAAGAAACAGATTGTACATTTGCTTTCTTTTTCTTCTCTGAGTTCTTGCTGGTTTGTAGGCATTGTTTTGAGTGGTTGTTTCCAGGTTATGTGATTAAAAGCTCATGCCCACGAACACCGAGGAGCACAGAGAAGAGAAACGACGACGGGGGAGAGAAGCACTCTCACCCAGCTCCTCCCAGAGGTATCGGAGGACCTACAGCCCTGGTGTCTGGGTATGAAACCTGCCCAACAGTGTCAACGGGAAGGGCTCTCCGGATCACCTTGCAGATAGACTAAGAGGAGGTTAGTCCCCTCTGAAGGGCATGGCGTGCAGGGGAAGAGCAGCTGGGGACTGTACAACACTTGTTGTGGGATGTGTAGGGGCAGGATCAAAGGCAGGAGAAGGGATTGATCAAGGAGAGTGAAGCAGCATGGGAACTCTGGTGGGGAACGGGGCACAGAAGGGGTTGGCTGCACATAGACAGTATTCTTGTCTGGCCGTGTCCTCTGTGTCATTGGTGTGGTCTGTCATGTCTTCTTACTAAACTCTTTTTATTTTTATTTTATTTTTTAATTTTTTTTATTTATTTTTTTAATTTATTTTTTTTATTTTCTTATGTGAGGAGGCTTGGCTCAGTGCATGTGGAGGTCTAAGCACCAGCAACTGGAGCTACCTGGGTGCAGGCACATCATGCAGGTGTGTATGTCTGTGTGTAATCACTAGCAAAAAAATCCAAGTCAGAGTAGCCGGTGAGTGAGTAGGGCAAGAAACTGGAGAGCCATGAGTTGGCGTGGCTGGGAGTCTGGCAGGATGCTGGAGAGACGACTCTGAGAGTCAGCTGCTACGAGCTCCCAGCAGGACCAAGCCAACTACTCTTGGGTCTGGAAGTCAGCTACTGGTAAGCCGAGACCAGTTTACATCTGTGTGTGAGGTGACTGGGAGACCAGGGAATCCTAGGGCCAGCTGCTGGGTGGAGCCAATATCTAAGGCCAAACATCTAGAGCTAATTACTGGAGGGGCTTTGCCAGCTTAGGCTCCGGAACGTCAACCCAGCTACTGGATAGCTGGTCTTAGACCCCAGAGGGATCCATAGGATATATGTATATATTTCCTGCTAACAGGTTCATCCTGATCAGCCAGAGAAGGGAATAGGATCAGGTTCTTTGTGCTGTGTTACTGTGACTGCAGTGTTTTCTGCCTCCAGCCAGTCATGTGCAGTGTGTGTGCATATATATATATATATGCATGTCCCATATACAGGTATATTTTTCCGTGCGTGAGTACCCATTGGGGATACCTGCTCAGGCTTGCTACTGGCTGTACCCCTGGACGTGGAACTGAGCAGCCTCTTCTCTATCAGGCCAGTTGGTTCAGCAGCTCCTCACAGCTGAAGTTGGAAAGGACCTCCCTGCTCAGGGCAGGGTCAAACCACAGCTCAGGAATGTACCCTGTCAGTTTTTTAATACCTCTAAAGGTGAGAGCTCCACAGCCTCCCTTGGTAACCTGGTCCAGTGCTTAACAACTCTCAGAGTTAAGTTTTTTCTTACCTTCAAATGGAATTTGCTGTATTTTGATGTGTTCCCACTGCTGCTTCTCCTTTCATGGGACACCACCGAAGAGAGTCTGGATCCCTCTTCTTCATTCCCTCCCATCGGGTATTTATATGCAATAATGAGAGCCACCCAAACCATCCCGTCTTGAGGCTCGTCAGTCCCAGCTCTCTCAGCCTTTCCTCACGTGTCAGATGCCCTAATCCTTTCAGAATCACAGTGACCTTTCACGGGACTTGCTCCAGTAAAGTTTGTGCCCTTCTTTGTACCGGGGAGCCCAAAATTGGACACAATGCTCCTGATGGCTGACCAATGCTGAATAAAGGGGAAGAATTGCCTCCCTCCAGCTACTGGTGATGCATTTGCTAATGCAGCACAGATACTGTTGGCCTCCTTTGCTACAAGGCCACCTTACTGGCTGAGGTGCAGCTTGCTGCTTGCTAAGACCTCCCAGTCCTTCCCTGCAAAGCTGCTCTCCAGCCAGTCGGCACCCACCATGGACTGGGGCTATTCCTCCCTTCCTCCTCTCTGCCTATCCCCTTTGTTCAGCTTCAGGAGTCTCCTCTCTTCCCCTTTCTCCCGTCTATTAAGGTTCCTCTGAAGGGCAGCACAACCCTCTGATGTTGTCAGCCACTCCCAACCTTCTACCACCTGCACGCATAGGCTAAAGTTTACATATGCGTGACACAAGCTCATAATCCTATGCCAGCCTCAGCAGGGCTTATCTTCTAGCCTGGATATCTGCCATGTAGCAACTCTATTATCTACACTTCATGTTAAAGACACCTAAGAGTGGACTGATAGACTAACAAGACTCACAAGAAGAGCTTATCTTAGCTGTAGCCCTTACTATCGTTGCAGTGACACGAGTAGCTGATACATGTGTACCGTGGTTCCTCGTGTATAGTCCACTGCTACTCGTGTTGAACGGAAACCAGCCTTCTTGCTTACAGCTGCAGGTCTTAAAGAGCTCTGCTTCTTGACTCCTCTGTCATTTATGGTTAAGCAAGACCTTCCCAGGAGCAGGAGTGTTAATTTATAGGCTTAAGAATTCGGAGCATTGTACAATTACACAAACGCTGACAGCTGTCTACAGCAAGTAACTGATTGCTGCATGAGTAGCACTCACCTTCTTCACCAACCTACACTTAGCTCAAACACTGAAAAATACACCTTGAGGTGACTACGCTTCTCAGGTATAAGAAAGACACAGGAACACTGGAGAGACTTTTTTCCTTCCCCCCTCCCCAGAAACACTCTGTTCTGCAGCAGAAGGAAGCAGCACTCTCATGCGTTTCATTAAACTATAAGCAGTAGCTTCTAATATTTCTCATGGTAAACTATTTCTCATGGACTTGGCTAATGGATGGATACAGCTGTAACTGGGCTTACAGGAAAAAGTCTAAAGTGTCCAGCTGCATATGTATCTTTTAATCCTAATGCAACTGCATTTCCACATGAAATCTGCAGTTAAATGGCCAAATACCATTGGCTGAAACAACTAAACCCTGCTGGAACGTGTAACACGCTATAGCAAAGGTCCTGATCGTATTTGAAATAAGTCAGAGAACTCCAACACAGCCTGCCCTGCCACAGGTTTATTTACAAAATATTATTTACAGTCTATAATTGTCTTGAGCTCTGATAAATAATAACATTTCCTCCATAGAGAAGGAGTAAGACAGACCACCTACACATTCTTCTGTTACAAATACCCTATCCAGCCAAACAAGACTATTCTCTTTTTTTAAAAAGGGGCAGAGGAAAATGAGTATCTAAGGGGCTTTCTGTCCATGGCACAAGTAAAGGTATTAAGCAGGTTGGAGAGACGTCCATCTCCCGGCTGAAGTGTGCTTGTGCAAAACAGCAACGTGCTGAGCTTAACAGGATCACACAAGTTACAGCAGGGTGTGCTGCTACTCCCAGTTTCTCCTCCAAAGAAAGAAGTACACCACGAGTTGGTGTTTAAGGCAAGAATAGCTGAATTAACAAAACAAACCAAAACAAGCATATATCCCTTACCAGCAGCCTTGTGAAAGACTGAATGGTTTGTTGGTGTCGTAAGACAGAAGGCTGCTGAAGTGAGAAGGGATGTATGCCAAGGAGCAAACGGGCCCAGTCTCTACGTCTCTGTGTCCTTGTGCATGTTCTCTGAATGGCCCAGTCTACCTGAACCCTCATCTCCAATCCTAAAACATCATCCAGTGCCTCCAGCTCACTCTGTATGTATCCTTACGTTTCCATGTGATATGCTGAGGGTCTGAAACTCCAGTATGTGGACTAGAGGGATTACTTATTGCTGCACAGAACGGACTACAGAACACAGGGCTGAGAACACTTTCTAAGACCAGTGCTCTGAAACGTACTGGTGGCTGCTGTAGAGCTAAAGCAAGGGGCAACAGAAATGAGAGCAGGTGGTGTTGCCTCATAACCCTTTTCAGTTCTGGTTGCTTTGCTTTGCTCGTCCCAGTCACTCATTTGGAAGCAATTGCCATAGGAATGATTCCAAGTGATAGCTGGTAAGAATGGGCATTTAGCAAGCTCAAGAGAGCAACGGCTGATCACTCCTTAAAGCCTTGGATGCTACACAGGATCCTCTTCTGGTGGCCTGGAAGTGACACTCCCATCTGTTTCAAGTCCCTGAAGGAAATGGGAAAAGAAAGGAAAAAATTAATTGCTGTACTTGTTTCTTGGGGGTTGGGATGTGGATAAGGGCAGAAACAGTTACCAAGCATCAGTTCAGAAAGCTTACTTTCCCTCAGTGCCTCCTACTATGCCTACCTTTTCTCTAGAGGGAAGAAACTTCTAGAAGTTCCTGCCCTTCTCTGGCTACTTCTGCCCACCCACTCAATTGACTTGTCCCACCTCCTGACTAGGCCTGTGCTCCCATTAAATCAGGACTGTGTCCATGTCAGCTTGTGAAATGGGACATGTCTCAACCCTTTAGCAGACCTGTCCCTGCACTGTGCCTGCTCATTTGTTTCATGTAACTGCCCTGGTGGGAGCTGGCTATACAACCCCAACCCACAAGAGAACACGGCTGTGTTGGTAAAGCATCTGACCTGAGGCCTTCTAAGGAGCCCAGAAAGACTTTATGACAGAACAGTGCCTGACTGATGGTGGGGTAGAATAACACTACCCCATCCTGAATTCAAGGCAAGAAAATTATCTTATGAAGTCCTACAAGGGTGAGGAGTTGGTTCATGTTAGAGAACTGTCTGGCATCTCTTGCTTTCCCTTGCTGTTTGTGTCTGATATGAGTTCAGAGCAGCTCAGACCCCTGAAGAGCCTCAAGCATGGACAGACAGGGAATAAGTCTCACAGTTTGGGCCGATTCTTCTCTTTTAGGGCAAGAAGCCAGCCATTTAACTGTATAGAGAAGGATGGAGAGAAGCCTTCCAGGTGTGCCTGTTGAGATAACACAGGGACAGACACAGCTACTTGTAGCATAGCCTGGGGTGCCTTGTGGGACCTTAGCCTGTCCTTACTCAGCAGTGAGCTCCAGAATGGACTCCATGGTGTCCAGGCCAGCGGTGCGGAAGTTGGAGATGTAGCGCTTCATGCGAATGGATTCCAGCCACTCGGGGATGGATCGATAGGGGATCCCATCAGAGCCGCTGCAGCTGGGGAGCCGGAGCGTCACCCTAAAGACAGACAAAGCCACCGTTAGCCAGGCAACTACCTGAAATGGCCATTACTATGAGAGAGTAGCTGAAGGGCAAGCACCTCTGCCAGGGCTAGGCCAACTTATCTGCTCTCTGCACAGTGAGGTCAGACTGCCCAGGTCAATGGCTATGCCCCTCTGTCACCATGAGAGAGAGATGACTACTATCTTCTGCCTCTTGCCAGCCTGCACCGCTAGCACCACCTCTCCTCCTGCTGGAGACAGGGAGGTGAAAGTCTCCCAGTTAACCTCCCCTCCTCCAGTGATAGCCTGCTAACCTGGGATCAAAGTCTGCAACAGGCCGGAGAAGATGGGGACTTGAGATGAAATGTTGCAGCTGTGCCCGGATTTCCTGAAAATGAGGCCTCCTCATCCGATCGTGTGACCAGCAGCTCTTCATGAGCTCGTAGAGGATGGATGGGCAGTCGACGGGCGGGGGGAGCCGGCACCCATCCTCCAAGCTTTTCATCACCTACACAGAGAACAGAGAGAAATCTGGCTGAGAACAGAGAGTGCGAAAGAGGAGCAAGAGACCTCTGTAGGGCTGGGAGCAAGCAGTTCAGGATTTTGCACAGCGTGCAGTCAGGGAGGGGTTGAAGCAGATTGCACGTGTAGGAAGTAGGGTTTGGGCAGCACAGCAAAGGATCAGGACACCTAAGGGATGTCAAAAAGTGAAGTGACATATACATGTACTTTCAACCCTACTCTAGCTTAGCTCCCATTTGTCATTCAGGGCACACGTTCATGAGAATCATAGAATCATAGAATGGTTTGGGTTGGAAGGAACATTAAAAACCATCTAGTTCCAATCCCCACTACCATGGGCAGGGACACCTCCCACTAGACCAGGTTGCTCAAAGCCCCATCCAGCCTGGCCTTGAACACTTCCAGGGAAGGGGCACCCACAACTTCTCTGGGCAACCTGTTCCAGTGCCTCACCACCCTCACAGGAAAGAATTTCCTCCTACTATCTAATCTAAATTTCCTCTCTTTCAGTTTAAAACTGTTACCCCTCATCCTATCACTACACTCCCTCATAATGAGTCCTTCCCCATCTCTCCTACAGGCCCCTTTTAGGTACTGGAAGGCTGGATAAGGTCTCCCTGGAGCCTTCTCTTCTCCAGGCTGAGTGAGGCCCAGAAGTGAGGACCAAATGATTCTGGCACAGGCCTGGTGAGAAAAGGGGAACCAGACTCTGAGAAATAATTTCAATAACATGTGCTAGCCTCACAGATGTGCTGAACCTAGGATGAGACCAGACGTAACACTCCAGAGCCCGTGGACAGAGAAAAAGAAACCAACAGAGAACATCTCCAGACCCAAAGGCCATGGCTTATTTAACCAGTTCAGAGGCCCAGACACTTACTGCCCTTGACTTGGTTGCATTGATTTTCAGCAGGGAGGGAAAAGTAGCAGTTATGCATTCAAAACAATGTCAAGACTGCAGGTTGAGGGAACTCTACAAAAGCTAGGTCTATGTGACGTGTTTATTTTTTTAAATCAGCACTTGAGGTCAGTGTCTGTTACCTCTTGATTGGTCATGTCCCCATATGGCTTGTCACCAAACGACAGCACCTCCCACATGACAATTCCAAAGCTCCAGACATCACTGGCCGAGGTGAAAATCCGATGAGCAATGGCCTCTGGGGCTGTCCATCGGATGGGAATCTTACCACCCTGTGAAAGAGCAGAGACATAGCGTATTCAGCCTGTATCATTGAGTTGTACTTCTCCAGTGCTTTCACACAAGGAGCTTAGAAAGTGGTTCAAAGCCTGAGCCTGCTTTAACCACCCCTGGGGAAACTTCTCAAAAGCACAGAAACATTCTTGGAAAGTAAATGAGTTTAAGCCTTCTGTTCAGTTGAACACTATGCAAAACCACTGCTGTGGGACTGAGAGCCTGACACCAGTCACAGCCCTACTTTGAATGACGCTAGACATTATAATCACTGGAACTTCCACTGAAAGGGACCTTTAGATGTCTCTATTCCAAACCCCTGATCACAGCAGGGCTATCTTCAAAGCTAGATTTAGTTAATTGAGCCCAAAAGACCAGATCTCTCGTTTTGCTTGTCATTTTAAAACCACCATCCCTCTCAATCTCTTAGTCAATAAAATCAACATGGACTCCAGACAGAAAAGTACCATCTTCTGAATCATCCACACTGTGACTTGCAGTTTTACTATGGATTTTCCTCAGGGATTTTCCATCTATATCTTCCCCCAGCCTGGTGTTTCCTATTGTGAAGAAATTCTGCCATTCCTATCTGGCAGAATGCCAATCCCCCTGAGACTACAGCTCATTTACAGGACTGAGAGATTGCTTCTGCATTACCTTGGTTTCATAGGTTCCCTCTGAATCATTCTCTAATATTCGGGAGAGACCAAAGTCAGACACCTTGCACTGAAGACTACGTGTCACCAGGATGTTGCGAGCGGCCAGATCCCGGTGCACATAGTTGTGTTCTGAAAGGTAGGTCATGCCAGAGGCTATTCCCTGCAGCATGCTCACAAGCTGCACAGGGCTAAATTTTTCCTCATTCTCCTGCATGGAAAAAGAAGGGAGAGAAGATCCCGGTCAACTGACATCAATCTACTTTGTTTCTAGTTACTGGCCTTATCAACTTGCAAAAGTGGGCATTGGTGAACAAGCAAAAAAGGCAATGCTGCAGCCCAAAGGACCCAACAGGTTCTCAGTAGGAGACTGGTGGTGATCTCCAGAGTCATCATTAGGCACCTGCATTTCAACTACCAAAGACAGCACTCTGGACACTGAGCAAACTGGCTGGCATCAAGCTTCAGCCGCTGGAAATGTTAGCGAGAAGAATATAAGTGGATGTCTGGATCTTATTTCTAGTCTTCTCTTAGAGTCCTAAATCCAGGTCAAGTGCAAGTTCCAGCAGCACATAAGCCAATTACAGATTGGAATATCTCACCCGGAGGAAGGTATCCAGCGCTCCATTCTCCATATATTCAGTGATGATCATCATTGGTCTCCCTTGAGGAAGACAAGAAGGTGTCAGCCTTTTTGCAAATCTACTCTTGCTTTTCAATGCTCTCCACATTGCCCCAACATAGAAAATCACATTCAAACCCAGCCAACATCCCCACTCCACTGGCACAGCTGGCTGACCCTAATATTTAGACCTCCCCCAATGATTTTGTATTCCTCCTTGTGTTATATGTATATCTTTACAGCATCCCAACTTCTAATCCACTCACCAACCCAAGACCTCTCCCAGCACTGCCTCATGAACTCCATTGGAAATCCACACCTCTCCTCCCTTCCTCATTCTCTGCCATAGGGTGACATGACAATGTATGTCTTCTCCCAACACAACCTCTCTGACAGCATCCTCTAAGAAACGCCCGAGAAACGTGCCAGTTTCTGCTCTCATTCCAGGACTCTCTCCCACACACTCTTACTTTTGGTGACAACTCCTTCCAGACGCACGATGTTCGGGTGATTGAATTGCCCCATAATTGTTGCTTCGCGCAAGAAGTTCCACCACTGTGAGTCTGAATATGTTGACTTCAGGGTCTTGATGGCAACCACGATACGTTCTTTCCCTGGCAGCCGCAGGGACCCCCGATAAACCTCCCCAAACTCCCCTGAGGACAACCAGAGGCAAAAGGTCACAGAGGAACTCACAATTAGGGAGCAAAATAACAGTGTGGGAGAACTGAAAGATGGGGAGAGCATCAAGTAACTCACCCTCTCCAATCACATTCTCCATAGTGACACAAGAGACATCCAGTTCCTTGGTGAACTCCAGCACCCCCCTGCTGGGGTCATCATATGGTTGCAGGTCTACATAGGGCTTCAACCAGACCTTCTCTATTGTAAAGGGAAACAAAAGAACAAATTAGCCTGTCATGTCTTTGGCAAGCTTTGTAGGGCAAAGCTATAGAAGCAGAGGTGAATCCATGGGATTCGAACAGTGGCGGTAAACAAATCCACCAAACATGCACTGAAGACTAGAGCTGTTATGGGAAGAGGCAAATTACATCAGAAAATCCATGCCAGTGTCTGGTTTTAAACTACTGTTTCTTTTGCTTCCTTCCAACCCATTCCAGGCTTCTCCCTGGTTCTACTCGTTTGAAGCTCACCTCGATCAAAGCCTGAAGTATTGTAATCTGGCCGTGCTTGTCTCCGACGAGCCCGCCTGGAACATAAGAAGCAGTCATGAAAATAAAATGGTCTGCAAAGAGAAGACTTCCAAGGTGTCTGCTCTAGCTGGTCAGGGGCAGAGTTCAGGGCAGTGCAGAGCAAAGTGGAACCAGACACTTCACCGACTTGGTAGAGTACAGCTAGCAAGAGAATGTGATGCTTCTTTTACATTTAGAAATGGAGCTTTGTTTCCACGCAGGTAGCTTTGTTCATCCTTCTGCTTGCTGAATTACAGATATATTTCTATTTATTTTATGTTTTCTATATGCTTTCAGTACAATACCTGATCTCCTTAAAGCAGAGCAATAGCAGCCTTATAGACATTTAGAAAGAAAGTAGAATTTTGTATTTAGGTAGAGAACCACTAAAGTAATGGTATATGGAAAATGTTTTTAAATGAGTGGATACATGTATTTCCCACTTAATTGATCAGCAGCTATAGAAATGATTGTACCGTAACAATATTTTTATTAATCTGCCACGATAACAGTATGAGAGTGCTGGATTATAAACTGAGAAATCACCACATTTTCCTCTGTCCTCAGCAGCAAACATTATCTTACAGGCATCCTCCAAATTATCCTCCAATCCTGATAATTGAAATTAGTTATAAGACTCATTCCATCTTGCCACAGCACACTGGTCTTACTCTTTCTTCTCTAACCAACCTCTACCTATCCAATATCCTGCGAGGACCTCCCTCCCTTTCTCAAGCTCCCATACCTCCGTTATTCCTACATCCACACCTTTTTCACTACCAAAAATCAACACTTACTTTCGTTGAAAGATGAAAAGTCCCACAAGCAGCCCAATAAACAGTAGAACTCCGAAGATAATAGACACTATGACTCCACCAGACAGAGCTCCCGTGTCTGTGGAAACAAAGAGAAAGGCCATATCACTTAAAAGACCAATAACTACTTGTCTGGAATGTAGGAACCAGCTTCTGCCAGCACATGGCATTAGGTAAGCTATGGCCATTTGTCTTCCAAACAGCAGAGCCACCAGATGTGAGTCCTATTATACTGCTATTTGTGTGCACAGAGAACCTTCTGGTGGGTATCTGGTTGACTCTTATCTACAGTTTTGGTCTTCTAGTTGAGTAATTTATCCCTATGCCCACATAAATTCCATGACACTTTCAAAAATGAAGAACAGCTGTTCTTTTCCTCCCGCTCCTCTCCAACTACTCTTTCAGATCAGACCCTTCTTCCTGCTCAGGAGCTGATTTAGACAATGGCACAGCAAAGACATGATTTTCCCCAGCAGTTTAACTTTACCTTCTTCTTGTTTATTAAGTTAATTTCCTCCTTCACTTACATCAGTATCCGGGGTTGGTCCTTTGCCTAATTACCTTCACAAAAGGCCCTGTCTGCTTAGGACTTTTGAAACAAGCAGGTACTGGCTTCCGAATTTGCAGTCTAACATCATATTCCTGCTTTCTCAAAACTAAGCCTCATGTGGTTCCATCTTGTGACTGGACAGCGTTCAGATAGTGTTCACATAACAGGGGTTGTCTTCTGCCATTTAGATTCTTAAGCTAAAGCCATCCATTTCTATACAGTACATATTTGAATTCATCAGAGGAAATGCTAAATGACCTCTGTTGGTAAACTATGTGTTTTTAAGCCTTATTTCCCATAGCTTAAAAAACTATTTAAAAAAATCAAAAATACATTACTGAAAAGTGTTTATATCCATATCTAATGAGAATCTACATTTTTTAATATTTTCCGTTAAAGAGATTCAGGAAAAGATTCAAAAGAAAGAGTATTCCTAAGGAAATTGTGTCAATAAATGAGCAGATTTTAAAGAAAGGAACAGCTTGTGTGGCACAGGCAACTACGTCTGGAAGTGTTTCCTAACATCCAGTCCAATGGTCAGCATCCGTAAAGCCTAATTAACACTTGTTATTCTTGCTCAATTTGATGCTGACTCATCCCACTAAAATTATTAAAAATGAGTCAAGCAGAAATCAAGAGGCAGAGCTAATGTTCTTTTTTGTTAAAATCAAAAAGTCAAGTTTTCAAGGTATTTTATTAATAAAATGGACAAGCTTTTAGGTAGGTAGCACTTCTGCAGGAGATTAAGGGACCTACATTCTCAAATCCGTATTTTTTTTAAAAAATGCCTCTCCCTGCAAAGCTTGTTCCACTAATATCCCTAGCCTATTACAGCTAAACAACGCCTACTATTATCAAAGAAGGACTCCCACCAAATGAAACCTTGCTGGCACTTCCTTTTAATCCCGTTCATATTCAAAATACCTTTGTCTTGGCACGATAAGGTGATCAACTTTTATGTTAAAAAAAGCATAATCTTGATGAAAGTATTTTCTAACATGTCCTTTTATAATCAAAACCATTTAAGGTTCATGTTGACTTAGGTATTTTCCACAGAACCTTTGTTGTAAATTATTCTGTTGGTTAAATATCACTTATGTCATCATCATTTGGCATTGTGACTTCATGAAAATTTTACCAAACTCTCCTGGTGCCAAAAAAAGCCCAATCTTTAAATTATATTTGAATCATGGTATCACAACCACTGTATCAGCTTTTACACAGTTAAATTAACTATTTAGTTACATTAAGGTATGCCTTTGCTTTCTTCCATGTCCTTATTTCATTACAATAAAACAGCACCATTCAATGGTGCCACTCAAAGGCATGGTTCCAACGGATGTATTTCTAAAATTATCCATAAGGTCAATAGGAGGATATGTGAATGTGTGGAATGAAAAGAGAGCAAACTCTATTATAGAAAACTTTATCTAAAGGGGAACTCTCTGGATAACTCAAGGAAACAGGAGGTTGGATGTGAGGGCTGTGTGAAATGTTCTTTGACATAGGAGAAAGGTCTTCCTTGTGGCCTCAATAGCTTGGCCTTCTACATTTTGTGCTTTGGCAGAGAACATTTTTCAGCAGCACATACCATCTTTTTGGGCAGAGTTACCTTCAGGGGCTTCCTACTTACAGTGGAAATGACAAAGCTGGAAAAAATAGTGGTGAGGTCCTTGTAAGTTCTCCTTTTCACTAGTAACTTTCACACAAAAGGAGGCATATGGTAATCATTTTGCTAACACTCAAACTCAGAAACATTAGCCAGAATCAAAATGTCTTTCAGGAGAACTAGATGAAGAGTTGGTAAGTAATTTGCCAGTACCACACACAGACCTGAGACTGATGAGTTCTGAATGGGAAGGTACACGTGGATTTTATATGACACTAAGGAAACAAGACAAATGTCTCATTATTCTACATTTTTACAAAGCAGCAGGCTTGGCCCTGGTGACAGGGAACTTAGGAGTGTGGTATCTGTGCCTTACACCTAACAAAACACAAAAAGAGATCCACATATCACGTGAATATACAATCTGATGGAGAAGTGAGTTTCCCCCAAAGGAGATACCAGTGGTTGTTCTTTACCTGGAGGAAGGGTGCGGAATTCCTGCTCCGGGGAATAGGGCCCAGGCCCCAGGGGTGTGATGGATCTCACACGAAGCAAGTAGGCTGTGTCTGGCTGCAGGTCCGTCAGAGTGACATTTGGCTCAAGAAGGTGCTTCACTGTGTAACGTGCCTCCTCTCCCTGCCAAAATCACAAGAGAGTAACAAAACACACGTTGGACGAAGAGGACACTTCCACCCCTCTGGGTGAAAAGGGGAAGAACAAATAAGGGAGGCCCCACCTTCTCAAAGAACATGACCTCATACTCCACTGAGGTCCGGCTGCGCTGCCGTGGGGCAAGCCAAGAAACAGAAAGACTACTATCATCTCTTTGTGTCAGGATAAACTGGGATACTGTCACCGGAGCTGCAGGGGAGAGAACAGAGAATATCAGGAAGAAATATAAATATAATGCAGACTAGGCACTCTCTTCACCAGAATCTCACTCTTTCCTTCCCTGGTCATACCAACTGGAACTGACTCTCGCTGCCACTGCCACTCCCTTGCCTTTCTCTTCTGTGGTGAAAAGGGAAATGAGGTCTCTGGTTGTAGTTAATTGCTTTCCGTGAATAGTTTGCTTCTACCCCAGAAGTGGAAGCATAATTTCGTTTGGCCCTCCAAACAAAATCAGTGTTCCAAGAAATTATGTTTAAACTAGCACTGCACTGCAAGCGTTCAAATTGAAATAAAATTGTTAGGATTTTATGCTCTTGCAGCAGTAACACAACTATCCTATGTGATTTATGAATGCAGCCTCATTTTCATAAGGGTACAGTGAAATTCAATGCTCCAAATCTCTCAGCTGACTGAAACTGCGTGCTGTTCATGAATAAAAAGATAATTCTCGAGAGTCCGCAAGGACTGAAGAGTCAAGCCTGGTTGTCTCCTTGTCCTTCGTCACCACCAGGAAGTGATGAGGCAAGCCAAAAGTAGCTCTGCTTTTCTAGCTCAGAGTTGTGCTGCCCCCACACAGTGTCAGGAAGAAAAGTTGTTGTATTTTGTCACTAAATCAGAACTTGGGGAAAGCACCAAGGGCTGTTGAGCACTGCGATGTCACTTTTCTATAATCATGTTTCACAGCACTCTGGAAAGTATTCACGGGCCAGCCAAACTAGCCACCTTGAAGTTAAACTACAGAAACTTGCATGTTTTTAACATCCTTATTTATCCATGCTTTCAAAGTTGCTTGCTTTTCTTTTTTTCCAGTCACAGATTGTGTTAGATTGTGAATTCGGTCAGATTTTTTGCAATAACTGAGTCATGGAAAATATTTCAAGCCACAGTCCCTGTTCTTCCTGTCACACAGGTAATACTTAGACTGGACTACACTAGTGTATAATGAGGAGGGCTTTATCCTCCTCATATCTGTTAAGTCCTTGGTGGATTCATAGCTCTTGATGGGTAATGATTATTGCTGCTTCAACTTGCAAGGAATACAACTGATGGACTTTACATGCAAGAGGCAGTATCTTAGAGTTCTTATCATACCACACCAAAACGCACAGCAAACAGAAGGAGAAGATGGAGAAAAGCTTAAACATTCACAGAGATTCCTCTTCCTCTTCCTGATGAGCAGGAAGAACTTCTCTCTGCTTCTGCTAACCTGCATGTCCGACTGCGACCCAGACAGCCGGAGCAGTTCTCTGTGGAGCAGGTCCCATTCCTGAGACACCATTATGGGCTTCCACAGCAAATGTGTAGTTGGTGTAAGCTTCTAGGCCGTCCACATCCACAGTAGGTTTAGTGAGACCAGAAGCACTGGGGGAGAACACCACACCAGCCTCACATGGCTCACACGACAGGAAATGGCAGCGCTGACAGAAGACTGTGTAAGTCAGGTCCTTCCGCCCACCGTGGTCACTGGGTGGCTGCCACCACAGACTCAGCTGCGTGCCAATAAGGGAGAAGCTGACATTGTGGGGAGCTGAGGGGGGGCCTGCAAGAAGCACGAAAGAAAGTATTAGATCCAGGTGTTAATACCCAAAGTACTGTGACAGCTTCCCATCTGCTGATGCATTTCGAACAGAGCCTTCTGTCCCACCAGCCTCTCCGTCTCTGATCTCTCATCCCCATTTCCCAACATTTTGTTTTCCTCCCATCTCCTTGTTCGTAGAAGCACAGAATGATTTGGGTTCAAACGGATCTTTAAAGATCATCTTTATAGATCAACCCCACTGCCGTGGGCAGGAACATCTTTCACTAGATCGGGTTGCTCAAATCCCCATCCAACCTGACCTTGAACACTTCCAAACATGGGGCAGTCACAACTTCTCTAGGCAACCTGCTCCAGTGTCTCACCACCCTCAGTGTAAAAAATTTCTTCTGTATGTCCCATCTAAATCTACTCTCAGTTTAAAATCACTGCCCCTTGTCCTATCACTACAGGCCCTGGTAAAAAGTCTTTCTCCATCTTTCTTATATACCCCCTTTAAGTATTGAAAGGCTGCAATAAGATCTTCCCAAAGCCTTCTCTTCTCCAGGCTGAATAACCCCCACTCTCTGAGCCTGTCTTCATTAGGAGAGGTGTTCTAGCCCTCTGGTCATTTTTGTGGCCCTCTTCTGGACTCACTTTAATAGGTCCCTATCTCTCTTGTACTGGGGACCCCAGAGCTGGATGCAGCTGGATGGTGGGGTCCATGAGAACAGAGTAGAGGAAGAGAATCATCTCCCTTGACCTGATGGCCACGCTGCTTTTTATGCAGCCGAGGATGTAATTTGCTGGTCTTGGGCTACAAGTGCACACAGCCAGATCATGTCTAATTTTTCGTCCACCAGAATCCCTAATCTTCTTTGTGGGGCTGCTCTCAATAAGTTCATCCCCAATCTGTATAGATATTGTTCTTTCTACCCCCAACTCACGGGTGCAAGCAACGTTCTGGCCCTCTGAAGGTGCTCGGTAGAAGCCTGCGTTGCAGGGACAAGACGTAGCCCCTGACTCATTGGACAAGCTGTGGGGGGGGCACTTCAGGCAGTGTTTAGTCTCCAGGGAGTGACGGTAGAATCCTCGCTGGCAGGCTGTGAAGAGGCAAACAAGTCAACATAAGATCAACAATAAACCAAGATCAATAAGAAACCACCCACCAGTTTTATTCAGCTTCTTGAACACTCCTTTATCTGCTTGCTTTTCTTCCACTTTCTTAGCTCACTGAAATACTTAGGTTGGAAGGGACCCCTGGAGGTCACTTAGACCAATCATCTTCTTAGAGCAGACAGGGAAGAGATGCAAACTCAACGTTATGATAGGACTTGTAGACTGAAGAAGGAGGAATCTCATTCTTCACAGATGCTGTATAGATGCTCATCAATCTCAGAGACTTCTTTCAACATAAACCCAGACTGGTCCCCACCTTGCCTTTCAAGGTTTCCACACCATAAGTAGGAGCTGTAAACACTGGCTCCAAGTTCTTGTACTTCTCAAGAGTTCTCTGCTTGCTGACTTCATATGGGATAGCCAGTGGGCTTTTTAGCAGAAGCACCTTTTATGATTTCAGGTGTTGTACCAGAGCATCACCTAGCAGGGCCCTGGGGAATATTTAGATAACTATCGGTTCACCTAACAGCACTGAGTGTAACCGGCTATGGAACCAACAGACTGCAAGAGAATAGGTGCCACATGCTTTCTATTTCCAGTTCTACAAAAATAAGCAGTCTCATCTTTCCCTGAGTATAACATCTGACACTCTTTTTGATGCATTACTATTAGTTTGATCTACAGGAGCACTGGTCTATCAGTTATCTCAAGGTCAATGCTTCACCTCTATAAGCATGTACCCAGGAGGAAATGAGTGAAGGAGGGTGAAGTACTCCATGAATTTAATGCTTTACTGACCTGTGCTACATGAATCTAACAAATGTTCTTAAACTAAAGAAACAAACAACCTATCACTAATCACATAATTAAGGAACCCATACAGTAATTTTCTGGCTACCACCTTGCATTTAACTTGAGCACTAAGGGAATGACCCTTTTCATATTGCGCTATAAAAGCAACAACGTCCCGTGTAATCCCTCAGGAGATCCCAATGGAGAACACCCCAAAGCCATCTACTCAAGAGCCTGACATAAATGGCTTACTGTGGTGGAGCATAGCATGGGAAATGATCCTTTATCCAGAACACAAACAAAAAAATCCAGCCATTCCTACTATGTGACACAGAGGAATCCTGAGGGGCCTAAAAAAGTTTCCAATGGGCAAACAAGACTCTTCACCATCACTGTCAGGAAGAGTCATCATCCTCACTGTACACCGAGATCTCCCTCTAGGTTGTCATCACAGAAGTACCTTAACCTCATTTCTATTGGTCCTCCTTCTTGCCCTGGGATGGCAGGCAGACTGTCCCATTAACACTGGATGAGGTCAACTGGCCTACCAGTTGCACAGTAATACCATCACACGGCTGTTTGGGGATACTATGACAGTACACAGGTCAAAAGGATTTGCAGCAGTTAAGCCTAAAGAGCACAGAGAAGATAAATACAAGAAGAAGAAGGAGCAACCAGCACCTGGTTTCAGGCAATACCAGAACCAGTCAGGAACAAGTCTGTCATTCTGAGCTACAATCACACAACTATGAGGTCAATGACAGCAATGACAATTCTTGAAAGAATTAAGTAAGAGGCTCAAGCATTGATTGTCACCAGCTCAAAGAGATTCCATTTACATTCAAGACAAATCACCTCCTTCAGAAATAGACAAGATGAAGAAAAGTTACTGCGATCTCCAGGCTGCTCATGACTCAGAGCACTTCTACATGCTGGTGTGAAGATGAAAGCTTTGTGGCCTCCTACCATTTTGCTCCAGCACAAGATTTCAAAATTCCTGACACTGGACCAGTTTGCTTCAGGAAAGATTTGACAGCAACGTGAAAAACAAAGCAAGTGCAGGACCACAGACTCACATAACACAGAGGCTCTGATGTTCCCTGGGCAATGCTACCCTCCATAAATATGGAACAACATACACACTCTCTTATTATCAAGGCTGAGACAGCCAGCAAGTAAATCGGGGAAATCTGGGGTTGGGGACCTTTGCAAGAGCAGTTAGCTCTGACCCCAAGAGAGCCGCTGTTAGGCCTCTGTTCCTCCAGCCCCCAGGTCATGCTTGCTTTACTCTGTAAAGTGGTGCTGAGGTCCTTCAAGCAGGAGAGCTGCCTGGCAGGGGAAGAGTACACCTGGCAGGGAGAAAGAAGTGCAGGGAGAGAACTGCACAGGAGACATCCGAGTGAATGGACAAACCCAGGTTATGGGGCAGGAACCGGACGGACGGACCGAGGTCACACCCCCTGAGGCCGTGTCTAGACCAGTAAACTGGTGGATGAGAAGCACAACATGAGCCGCAATGTGCGCTGGCAGCCCAGAAAGTCAACCACATCCTGGGCTGCATCAATAGAAATGTGGCCAGCAGGTCGAGGGAGGTGATTCTCCCCCTCTACTCTGATCTGGTGAGACCTCACCTGGAGCGCTGTGTCCAGATCTACAGTCCTGAGCACAGCAAGGACATGGACCTGTTGGAATGGGTCCAGAGGAGGGCCACTAAAATGATCAGAGGGACTGGAGCACCTCTGCTATGGGGGCAGGCTGAGAGAGTTGGGGTTGTTCAGCCTGGAAAAGAGAAGGCTCCGGGGAGACCTTATAAGCAGCCTTCCTGTACCTAAACGGGGCCTACAGGAGAGGTGGGGAGGGACTCTTTATCAGAGAGCGTAGTGAGAGGATGAGGGGTAATGGTTTCAAACTGAAAGAGCGGAAAATTAGATTAGATATTAGGAGAAAATTCTTTCCTGTGAGGGTGGTGAGGCATTGGAAGAGGTTGCCCAGAGAAGCTGTGGATGCCCCATCCCTGGAGGTGTTCAAGGGGGGCTGGAACTGGATGATCTCTAGGGTCCCTTCCAACTCTATCCATTCTATGACTCCATGAAAATGCAGGGGGGCAGGAGGTGTAGGGAGGAGGGGCAGCACCCAGCTGCCTCAGCCCCGGGCCCGCTGGGCGGGATGAGGCGCAGCGCGGGGGCAACAGGCAAGAGGCCATCCCGCCCCGGGCCGGCGGGACGCACAGGCCCAGGCCGGCCCCGACCCGACCGGCGCCCTGGGAGCGGCGGGCACAACGCAGCCCCGCAGCCAGGGAGAGCCCCGGGGCACCCGTGAGGGAGCGGTCCCGGCGCCTCAGGGCGGAGCCCCCGGCCGCCACGGCCCCCCCCCCCCCCCCCCCCCCCGCCCCCCCCCCCCCCCCCCCCCCCCCCCCCCCCCCCCCCCCCCCCCCCCCCCACCCCCCCCCCCC
>JAHREE010000140.1:550274-601535 GCA_033628505.1 Tringa tobata
CGCACCCGCCCTTGCCGCCAGCCGCCGGCAGGTGGCCGCACAGCACCGGCGAGGCGCCCGGCGGCAGCAGCGCCTTGCCGGGGGCCGCCGTGCCCGTCCCCGCCCCGGAGGCGGTGCGAAGCCTCCCCCGGAGCGCCCGGCTGGTCCGGGGGTGGGAGCAGCAGAGACCGGCGGGCCGCGGCCCGGGCCTGTAGTGCGAAGGCGCCGCCCGGCAGACCGGGGAGCCCGGCTCCCATCGCTGCCTGCTCTCCTCCCTCCTCTGGGTGCCTCGGGCTCCCTGGGCAGAAGCGGAGGAGCGGCTGCCCCCCCGGGTCTATCTCCCCCGCGGGAGCGCAGCCGGCGGGGCCAGGCCCGCAGCCCCAGCTCCCGCCCAGCCCCTGGCTTCCCCAAGTCCTTGGGCACCCGGCTCCGGGCGACGAGATGGGAAAAACAGGCCTGGGAAAGGGCCCAGGCGCCAGAGGGCAGAGAGGGTGGCTGGGTCCTCCCTCCATTCCTTCCTTCCTGCCTCCCTCCTACAGGTGCTCATGGGGAGACTGCCAGCAAGCAGCCTGCAGCTGCCAAACCTGAGCTGGCAGGGAGCTGGGCACCCCCACCCACCCTGCAGAGCCCATCGAGGAACCAGAACACGGGCCAGGGGGCACATCAGCCTTTGTGTTCACGGTAAATGGCAGACTTGAGCAAAGTTAATCGTGGGGCTCTGCGTTTATCCGCAGCGAAGTCGGCGCTGCGGTGAGAGGCCGAGATGCAGTGCTCCGGGCAGGCACAGCTTTTCCTGGATCACGGGATGGCTAAGCCGTTGTGTGCCCGGCAGAGCTTTATGCAGTTGGGAATTCACCCGGGGGGGTTGAGCGAACTAGTTCAGAACCTCAGCCTCTGTCTTTCTGTTGCCTCCTGTCCTGTAACAGAGATCAGGCTCTCCTCCCTCTTATGAGGCAAGGGGTTTTTAGCTTTCTTTTTTTTTTCCTGTTCCTATGTAAGGCAAAACTCAGAACTAGAAGACACTGCCTGGAGGTCTTCCTCCGTCTTGTCCCCCTTTTTTATGTTTGAAGGAAAAGTCCTTCATCTTCTGAGGACAAAAGCAGAATCTCTGACCTTAGTCTTTATCCTGACCTGGATTGTTCCCTGTCCTTTGCACAACACCCGATCTTTTCTGTAGAAGGAGAGGATATCCCGTAGCAGGCATTCACCTTCTCTGATCCTCCAATAAGACACTGCTCTGGGCATGAAATACCTCTCCCTACCCATTCTAGGTTCTCCCTTCTTCCCTTCCTCTCCTGGTAGACACACACCCCCCCCCCCCCAGTCCCTACTGATGATACAAAAGACACTTCTGGCTGCAGCTGTACTTGGGCGGAGTGGGATAAAAGCATAGATGTAGAATGAACCTGTGCTGTGATAGCAGTCAGGGCCTGTCCAGACATGACAGCTTCCCTGCCCCTTCCCAGGGGAGTGCTCTCAGGAGGGCGGGGAGAGAGCTCGGTAGCACCCAAGTGGAAAAACTGGCTGGGCTGCGCGAGGAGAGGGGATTGCTGGAGAAAGGCAAGAATCTTGTGCTTCAACCTTCACCAGCTCCCCAAGCGAAGGAAGCAGCAAGCAGTGGGGGTTCATAGGGGCACCAGATCCTTGTAGCAGGGCAAAGACAGAGCAAAGCAGAGAGACAGGGCACCCCGCTGACCCTGAGAGCAGTCCATGAATTCCTTTTTCTTTATGCCCTAGCCTTGTGCCACATGGCTCTGAAAACAAGAGCTGAGACATGCTGTCTTTTACCTCCCTCCCTGCAGTAATACATGTCCCCCAGAACATCACACATATATTCTCTCCTGACAAACGCACAAAGTTGCCCTAAGCAGCTGGATCCTCTCCCCTCTGTGGCAAAGGGAGAGCCCTGTAACTGCCTGCTCCAACAACCCTGGCTTGCTCTGTGGCTCCATTATCCTGGTGACTCCTATGCTTGCTAATTGGTCTTCCTCAGAAATGAGCCAGGCGCTGAACGCGTTGTGCAATGTGCTTTACACGGTTTCCCATGGCAGAAGAGCCATCCCAGTCCAAGCAGAAGGGGACACACAGGAGAAACTTGCCTCCCTCCGGCTCCCAGCTTTCTAGTCACGGGACAAATACACTGTTCCGTGCGTCTGACCTGCCTGCCCTGAGAGAACAAGGCTGCCATTTAAGGGTTGGGAACCAGTTGTTGAGTGAGTCAGTGTCAATCACACAGTTAGAGCTCGCAGAAACTAGCTGCAGAGCTGAAGGCTCCTGGATGAAGCCCAAGAGGGAGCAGAGAGGTGTGTGCAGCTCTTACACCTGACACATGAGGGGAAAAAGAGAAGCGAAAGAGGGGAGGAAAGGTGTAAGATACACCTGGCTGGCACAGAGGGCAGGCAAGAGAGGCAGACCACACTAACTCCCCTGATCCCACTTTGTGCTTACAGATGCTCTGATCTCCAGCTCCCTGGAACCTCTCCCATGGCCTACAGCCAGTGTCTGTCTGCGTACTCACCTACGCAGCTCCCATCGACTTCCTCAAACCCCACAGCACAAAGGCATCGGCCCATAGGTACCAGCCACTCCCCGTCGGTGCTGCAGTGCATCCTCGGGGGAGAGCCCTCTTCTTCAGCCGCGTGCTCCACGCAGACCCCGGGCACCTCTGTCAGCCCCTCTGAACCCGCCAGTGTCTCCGGGAAACGGGCCAGGCCCCGTACTGTTTCTGGGCAAGTCTTGTAATACACTCGGACAGACACCATCGCTACGCAAGCCCCAGAGTTCTGGAAAGCCAAGTAGAAGCCCCGGCGAGACAGCTTCCCAATGGGGCACACTTCTGTGTTCAGCTGCATGGCGCCCGATTCAATGTCTCTGCTTGTGAAACTTCGATCTGCTGCCACGGTGTTGAGCTAAGCAGAAGAGAAAAAGACAACAGCGTTAACATCGGAGAAGGCAGCAGCGGCTGAGATACCCCTGCCTCTCACTCTTCCTTATGCCAAGGCTCTTTAAAGGCTGTATGGTCAATTGTTTCTAATGCTAGTGCTTTCTTTGCACGCGGAGGAAGTGTTAGCAACAGGGTCCACATCCCTTCTCGCCTCCATGCTTTCCACCGTCCCCTGTCAACTCTTTTGCAGTCCTTCACTGGTCTTACACAGTACCCTATGTTCTGGGTCTCTGATCTCAGAGGTCTTTAGGGAACTGCCCCAAAGCAACCAATTCCTCTTCTGTGAGATTTTTTTCTTTGTTTGCAAATTGTATGCAGTAAAATCACAACAATGCTTAGAGCTGTGTTGTAAATTGACCAGTGAATTACAGCCACCTGTTTCTAGGCTCTACTTGATGCAGATCAGATCGTCTACTGCAAGGTGCTTCTCATGCAGCACTCAACGTATTTCAGCACTGTAGACACTTGGGTCAAAAATGCTCCCATGCTCTTACATTTCCACTGCCTCAGCAAACAAAGGATGAAAGGGAGAGAGACATGCTTGCAATGCTTGGGCAAATGAGAAAGGCCTCCACGGCATCATGTGATATGGAAGAACTGGAATGCAGGTGGGGTGGCCTTGCTTCCTAGAGAGCATGATGGTAGGGTGGCCCTTCTTCTGAGAGCAAGCGCCTGATAACCGATCCTCTTCACCGCAGGCCCTTCCCCATTGCATGACACCACCTGCTCTGTGTAGCTGGGTGGCAGATGAAAGGATCTGCACAGCAGCCACATCTGGCAGTGAGATCCTAAGGCAGCTTTAAGGAGTTGCAGAGGTACCGCACAAATTCACCCGGTAGGTCCCAGCTGCAGGAGAGATGGAGGAGCACTGGGGAGGGAAGGGAATCCATCACCGGAGCCCTGCTCTGCCTGTGGCGGCTGATTCTTTGTTTTCATCATATCATTTAAAGTGCAGAGGAAAGGGCAGTCAAATAATTTAGGTCTGTGGCTTCTTTTAGGACAGAATTGGGGTATAGAAGTTCCTTTACACAAAATCTGAGGTTCCCTGTTCTGCAATTCAAATGTTTCCATTGCAAGAGGGCACTATGTTGGGGGAAACAGCAGTTAAAATATAGCAGTGTTCTAAATACTTTCACACAAGGGAGAATTTCATTATAGCAAGCCATCACCTCCAGTTTTAGAAAAAAAAAGACCCCATATTTCGTAACAATCAAGAGTAAATGATCAGGAGCACAGAGACCTGAAATGGACTCTGTTCTTCATTTGGTCTAATCTTGCTTTGTTACCTATGGCAAGTCAAATTCCTTCAGTCTCTGCTTTATTATTTCTAAAAATTGGTGTAACCATCTAGCATTTTAGAATCCTTACCTATATGGTGTTGAGTTAAATATGTGTTTATGCAGAAAGGAGGGCTGATCTCATTTGAAAACCCCTGTGCTTCCTGTGGGAAAGACTGCTTAGAGCATGACAGAGGGCAACAAAGGGCAAAGTTTATTCTAAAGACAGCACTTACTATCCGTGCCCCTCCCTAGATGATGGTTCTCCTGGCCTCCCCCAGCCAGCAAGACACACCTGGTTTAAGCTGAAAGATATGACTAGTTTAAACTGAAAGATATGACTCAGTCTTCACCCCCAGCACTACAGACCTTGATGAACAGCGGGCGGCGGAACTGGATCCCGACATCTTGTTCAGACTCCATGTAATAGAGATTGAAGGTCTCTTTGCAGGTCACCACTTCACCTCTGAAGCTCTTGCAGTCCCTCACAGTAAACTTTAGCTCCACATAAACGCGGGAGGCTGCCTCACCCCGATAAATCCAGTTGGTGCGAAGCCAGTGATCAGTGTCACCCTCGGAAAGCACACTGCAGTCCTGGTACATATAGACCGGGGTACCATTTATCATCTGCTGCACTTCACTCCACTGCTCCAGGGTAGAAGAAAACACACATTGTTAGACAGATGTGAGGAAACAAGTTTCGCTTCAACTATGACAAAATCTAGCCTAAAAGATCCATTCCCATATAGCATTCAGGGCTCAGAGCCTGGCTAGTAAAAAGGTCTCTTACCCTGAGCCCCATATCTGCCTAAACTCTTTCCACGGGGAGCAAAGAGGATGCTGTAATCAGGTTCTGACTTGTGACAAATTGAAGGGAACAGCAGTGCATGGACCCTTGAACGTGCCCTTCATCCTATCTCGGTTCCAATATCTTTCTTTCATACACTGTCTTATCTTAGATTGAGAAAAAGGCCCACTACTCCCATGTATTGGCCACCACTTACATTCAGTGTGTACAGCAGGACATCACACCATTACCTGCCCCTGAAAATAATGCACAGCACTTTGGAGTAAGAGAATACATGGCCTGACACAATGGGAAGGTCAGCTGCAGAAAGACTGTGCTAGAGCAGGCACTCATTAATTTGGAGTTCATGCTTCTTTATGTGTGATATTTTGCAAACCCTAATTTAACTATTAAAACTCAGTTGATTTTCCTGACTTCATACTGGGTTCTGCTTCGTCCCCAGGCAAATCGTGGCTGAGAGCAGGACACGGGCCCAGCTGGTTATATGACCTCACTGATGCTGTTTGTATGAATCCAATAGGGTTTGACACATATTTTAACATACACTTTTGCTGAATTTTATGTGATTCTAATTTTGTTTCCTCACCACAGGTCAAATACAAAATGCAAAGAATATTCACTTTTGAGTAAGTCGCACATGAGAACTGAAAACTTGGAAAGCAAGGTTTTGTCCACAGGGAAAATAACTTAGATCCTTTTTTCCCCCTGTACTTAAGACTGACTTTCTCATTATGCTTTAAGTGTTTAATCAAATTAAATTGAAACAAGTGCCCACATAGGTATTGGCACAAGTTTAAGCATCTTGGTTTTAAATCACACCCCAGGTTAAGATGCAATTTAAACAAGGCCTCAGTCTCTATATTACTCTAGGCTTGTCAAGTCTCATGGGTTGAGCGTGAGACTCACACATGTCTCCAGCAGCACCACCACCACCTCCTGTTCTCCCAGCACAACCCTGCAGCCTCTTCTCCTCCCACAAACCCAGTCACTCTGCTAGTGGAATACAAGAGATGGACCCACAGAGTGCCAAAGGAGGCCTCTGCTTCCATGCCAAGACTTTGAGCACACCTCCTTTACAGCCCCACTCTGAAAACCACCAAGAGTGCTTTCTCCGAGCTAGCAAGCCCTGCTGACAGCACAAGCTTCTATCTGGCTGATTTCAGGCGTTTACCTAAGTGCATGCTAACAGTCTCCTCCCAGGAAGTTCTCTGGATGATATCTATGTGTCCCTTCTTGTTTCCTTTTTCTCCATATAATTAATCTTCAGCCTTACCCCACCCTCTTAATCTGATCCAGCTGGCATATACCTGCACCACACGGGATTTACACTTGTTTCACTTACTGGAGGTCAAAGGACTTAAGATAGTGAGAGAAACGCACTGATCAGTCCCAGCTGATCAACCGGAAGGGGCAGTCACCTAATCACCCCTTGCACTGAAATATTGAAGAACTTCTGGAAAAATGCTACATAACTGAATTTACAACACATCCTGAAGCAGATTGAAATAGAAGAAAAGAAGATGGAAAGGGGAATAAGAGCAAAGTAGCTTCCATAAGAAACTGCCAGTGTTTCATGCTTTCAGAAAGCATTTTTCCATGGGTGTCTGCCTCCACCAACCTGATGGGAAATGCATAATTGCATTTGAAGGCTGAGAGTCAGACAAGTTTCCATTAGCAGTTTATCCTAAGGCAATGCCACAGACAAGTGTCACCAGAAAGCGATTTTTGCATGTCTCACCAAAAGACATAAGCTGTTGTGATGCATGTCCTGAATATACCATTTTCAAAACTTAAGTGACACAGGACCAAAATTTCATTTTCAATAGTGACAACTCTAGCAGAAAAATTTTGTTTGAACTCTACTGCTGGAAAAAATCCAGCTAACTACTATATTTCTTAGCTCATCTCATCTCAGCTTCTTCCAGACTGAGCTCTTCAGGGCAAAGATGCTTAGCACTGACTATTGCACAGTTTCATATGCAGTGTGGTAGAAAGAAATAACAAGGGAGTCAGACTTGGGTTTTCTAGACTCTACTGCTGTTGGGTAAAGGAAGTAAAATGAGGATATTAGTTATGCTAACAATACAGAACTATTGTTAAATATGCTTGTGACTTCTTTTCATTATTCAGTGAAGCTTTTAAATTCAAAGTAGTAGAGGAAAACTGTTACATACAACACTTAATGAAAGGGTGAGGAGTCCAGAAGTTGCTAGGCAACTGTCTCACATCCTTAAAGAATTTGCTGCAAAATCAAAACGTATGCCTCAGATTTTTAATGTAATGTTCTTAATGAGCATGTGTGGTAAAGTCTGGCTCAATCAATATGAATTACTTGGCTCTCCAGTTTGTCTGCCAATGACATTGAGTCAACCTCCTTTGATAATACAACTTTCTACCCATTTCATTCCAGAACTGTACCCTTACTCCAGCCACCAGTTTGGCCACAGGATGGTAAACATGCTTCTAGGAGAAGTGGGGACCAGTGAGAGTCAAACTTCCTCATTTTAGCAGTGAGCAAACTGTGATTTTATGATGCTACAGAAAACTTTCTCGTAAGATTTAGAATCACAGAAAGACTCAGGCTGGAAAGGACCCTTGGAGACATCTAGCATATCACCAAGCAAGCTAAAGAGCTCTTAAACTGCTCAAATTTTAGTCTTAGAAACTCCTTTTAAACTCTTTTAAATTTAAATTCTTGTTTAAACTGTCTTTAACTAGTCTTTAAACTTTTAAAACCTTTTCAAATTCTTTACAAGTTGCTAAGAAAACAAAAGTGAATGCATTCAGGAGAGGGCCTTAAATTAGTAGCTTCACTTTCTAAAAAGTCTAAGGATGTAGCCACTGGATTTAAGAACAAAAGGGTATTTGTCAGGAATTTATTTCTCAGGAATCCATATTTGGGAAAAAAGGAAGCCAGCTTTCCTCCCATTGCTAGATTGCATTAAATATGAAGAAAGCAGTGGTGGAGACAAGCTGTCTTTATGAAGGCAGTTCAGAATGACTTGAATGACAATCTGGAAGGGCGCCAGTAGATATTTGTAGTAAACAGTATTGGTTTGGTCTGCCTTGTGCGTAAAGATCCAAAGATAAGATAAAGTACATGCCTTTTAGTATCTGCCTTGATCAACTCTGAGTTGATTATACAGTTTGAAGCTCTGAAGCCTAAGAAAGGCTTACTTTGCTTTTTCTATAAATGAGCCTTCTCTAGTGTCAAGTCTGTGTCAAGGAACCTATATAGGACAACCTACAACTCCTCCATCCATCTGTGGGCTACTCTTCCCAGGATCTGACATAAGGTATAAAATAGAAACAGAGACAGTTCATATGTCTTCTTGGAGCTACTGTCTCAGGCTCCGCAGGCATCAATAGAGCAGTCTCTTTTGGGTTTAATCTTTATGTGGAAAGAAAAACCCAACAAACTTTTTATGATGATGAATACAGACTTCATCGTTGGTATAAAAGAGGTAGGCTACCAGTGACAGAGGCAACAGGCTGTGACAGTATTGAAAACCATTAGGCTCAGAAGAGCTTGTGGTTCACAACAGTAATGCTGTCTCCATCTCCAGATTGAGAGGGACTTGCCCCATCTCCTTTCAGATAAGAGCCTGCCTGCTGTGGCCTATATTTCATTTGCCTTCACATCAGCTTAGGACAGTGGCTTCTAATCTGTGGCCTGCAGACCGCTGGGGAAAGGCACAGTCCTACTTTCGAGAGGCTCACCGAAGGCAACAACAAGGCAAGCATCTTGCTAGTTAGCCTAAAGTTACTAAACTAAGATGTGCGTCTCCACTGGAAAAGTTAGGAGCTCATCTACCGAAAACCAGTAACTCGCTTAACTTTGAGTTAGACAGTTGCACTAAGATGAAAAGACCTGCTGAGTTAGTACAGCCAGCGACAGCGTACCCGTGCTTACCCTGTGCATCTCTTTCCCACTTAATTTGCAGCGGAACTCAGAGTGCTATTTTAATCCATGGAATCTCTTCCTAAAGAAAAATTGCAGAGCCCCAAAACAGCAATCTTTTTCAGCAAGCCTGAAACCACCTAGTAAAACGCTGAATGGTTTCTGTTTCCTTCCCCTGGCAGCACTTTTGCCTATGGAGTCTATTTGACTTTTGCACAGTAGCATTTGCATGCCACCATAACCAAAAAACTCTCCCTGGAATAGATTCAGAGTTGAAGGCAGTAGTACGTTACAGGTTCAGCTCTACAGCATTCTCAGTCTTTCCTCTGAGGCACTACCCTATGACAATAGAGTCATCTTGTGATACCTGCCATAAGATGAGGAACAGCTTCTCCTCAGCTAAAATACACCTCACAACAACCTGTCAATAGGTAAAGCTAGACCAGCCAGTCAAAAATAACAGCACCACAGTGGTGTTTTGACAGTATTCCAGAATGAAGTTTCCGTGACCCTTCACTGAACGTTTCTCAATACTCTTGCAAGTTCTTTTGCTGGTGTGGAAGACAATTTAGATGATGATGATGAAAGAAGTGTGGTGACATCCTGACACTTAACTACATGAGTCCTAACTTTAGATCTGAGAACAGCAAAGAGGCTGCTTTTATTTCTTTGATCTTTTGGCAGTGGTCAGGGAAATTTGATTTCATCACATCATCATGGAGTCTTTGACACAACTGACCATAGAAATGATGTTTACTTGCCTACAGTATCTTTCTGGGTGAGACGATGTACTTTTTCCCCACAATGATCAATTGATTATTGTCAGGGAGGAGCAACTGCGTTGTGTAATTGCTTGTCCTTTAGGGCACTAGCACACAGGTCTCCATCCCACCCATCTCCTTCCAATTCAACTCGTACTCAAGCTCTTACAGGAAGATAGGGTTCTAATGCGAGCCACAGAGTTCCAGTGCATTGATTACAGAACCTGTTTATCAAACCTAGATTCTGCTGTCTGCTCATTCTCTGAAATGTCTGGCCACATTAAGGTCTTGCATGAAAACACTTCTGGTCACAACAGATGCTATTAGGTGAGGGATAATGATACTCCAACATTTCATCTAAGTATTTTGGAACATTTATTTGATATATACCCATTTTGCTAACACCTGCTAACAATACCAATATCTACAAAAAGGACAGGAGTGGAAAATCAGATGGTGCATCTTAGGAGTTCAGCGTTCTCAGCTAAAGTCATATTACCAATAAAGCAAATGTTAGCACTCATGTTATTTTTGCATTACACCATCCATTGCATAGGATCCATTGTAAATGAAAGTGATTTGTTTGGGGTTTTTTTGGTATTTTTTTTCCAAGGCAAAGGTCTTTGTGTGGTATGAGTTATGGTTTTGTATGGTATGTGAAACATACTTCTACTGTAAATATATTTACAGAGAACCTGGGAAGTTACGCTAATGACAGTGGGCAATACTTGCTCTGTTCATATAGGTTCCTTTAAAAGACAAGTGACAGATCAGGTGGAATCCCACACAGGGACAGGGTAATTGTGCCTTTTCTTTGAGATGATCAAACCTGCTGGGAGAAAAGAAGCTGCAGGAGATGGCAGCATGAAACTCACAGTGAGGAGCTAGCAGGCTGCAGGTCAAGCATGGAGAAGCCAGGGACTAGGCCTTAGAAGTGACTGAAACAACCTTCCAAGATGTCAGAGGGAATGGGAACGTTTTTCTGCAACTTTGCCTCTGAGATGGTAAGAATCATACTTCCAAGTATAGATCCATCCAGCAAGGACACAGCAGGCAACAAAACATATAAAGCCTTTTCTTTCTAACCTGCCTGCCTGCAAAATCACCAGTTCTTTGGTTGGTATTATAATAAAAGGTGGGGGTTTTTGTTTGTTTGGGTTTTTTGTGGGTTTTTTTTGTTTTTTTTACTTTAAATAGCCTCTTACTCTTCTCAAAGGACCTTGCAGACTCATCTCAAAGCTCCATCTGACTTGCGGTACTTTTGTGCTGACGTGAGAACGTTCAGTGAACCTTGTCCACTCTCATTCAGCAGCTATAAAAGGGTGAATCAGCTTCCTGAAGCTGCTAGGCAACAGTGCTGTCATCACTGTGGTGCCTGAGCAGCCGTGGTGTTCCGTGTCATGGTTGTACAGCATCGTTGCATTGGCTCAGTCTTTTCTGCCCTTCAGGTCACAACACAGAGTTCACCAGCTGAGATTGCTGCTTGGAGCTCTGGCAGTGACTTCAGCCTCAGCTACCTGGTTGGTGGCTCATGCAATCCAGCCTACAGTACAGTGATTAATTTACACTCCCTCTCATCTCACTTTTTTTTTACTCCCCTCTCTTACTTCCTTGAGTAAAGCATATCTGAATATGCATAACTTTTTTTTTTTCTAACTTCTCTCCCAAATCCACACAAAATAACTAATTTTGGAGTACTGCATCCAGTTCTGGGCTCCCCAGTTCAAGAGGGACAGGGAGCTACTGGAGAGAGTCCAGCGAAGGGCAACGAAGATGATTCAAGGATTGGAGCATCTGCCTTATGAAGAAAGGCTGAGAGAACTGGGGCTCTTTAGTCTGGAGAAGAGAAGGCTGAGGGGAGACCTTATCAATGCCGATAAGTATCTAAAGAGTGGTTTGAAGGAGGAGGGAGCCAGACTCTTCAGCGGTTGCCAGTGAGAGGACGAGGGGTAACGGGCACAAGTTGGAACATAGGAGGTTCCACTCAAACATGAGAAAAAACTTCTTCACAGTGAGGGTGACAGAGCCTTGGAACAGGCTGCCCAGTGAGGTCGTGGAGTCCCCTTCTTTGGAGACTTTCAAGACCTGCCTGGATGCAGTCCTGAGTAACATGCTCTAGCTCTAGGCAATCCTGCTTCAGCAGGGCAGTTGGACTAGATGATCTCTATGGTCCCTTCCAACTCCTTTTCTCTTAACAGAATATCATCAAGTACCTCCACCAGTCTGCACATCAACAGCAATAGGGCATGTCAGGATATGAACCTGAAGCCAGAGCTGTTCCCATTTCCAGTTAGTTGTGGACTTTACTAGGCGTTTGTCCCTTATTTCTATACAGATGCTGTGCCCTTGGAAGAGCTAAACCCCTATGCCTGATACTTAAATTGAGAGGAGGCTGAGGTACATACTGCTACTCTATTTCAGGTTCAGAGGTGATGACATCCCTTTGAGTTAGATCATAAAGGACACACATTGTCACCAGTTGTGGGAAGAGATGCACACAATAGCATTTCTGATGGTTATTTTTCACACCACCTTCAGATGCTACAAACGGATGGTTGGCTGAGACTCTTCCCAGGTAAGACTATCCGAGTAAGATACCAAGAAGTCTGATCAAGTGAACTGCCCAGGTTTAATGAAATAGGAGTGCTGTGCTGGAATCACTTGCAGGTTGAGGGCTGTGTGGCCCACAACACTATTTCCTTCATGACCAGTAGAGTAGAATAGAATGGACTATTTCAGTTGGAAGGGACCTACAACAATCACCTAGTCCAACTGCCTGACCACTTCAGGGCTGACCAAGTTAAAGCATGTTATTAAGGACATTGTCCAAAGGCCACTGACAGACATGGGGCATCAAGCACCTCTCTATGAAGCCTGTTCCAGTGTTTGACCATCCTCTCAGTAAAGAATGTGGGGTGCAACTTTGAACCATTCCCACGTGTCCCATCACTGGATACCAGGGAGATCAGCACCTCCCTGTACACTTTCCCTCCTCAGGAAGCTGCAGAGAGCAATGAGGTCGCCCCTCAGCCTCCTTCTCTCCAAACTAGACAAGTCCAAAGTCCTCAGCTGTTCCTTATAGGACATTGCTTCCAGCCTTTTCACCAGCTTTGCTGCCCTCCTCTAAACACATTCCAGGACCTTCACATCCTTCTTAAATTGTGGGGCCCAGACCTGCAAACAGCACTCGAAGTGAGGCCGCACCAACACTGAATACAGCAAGATAATCACCTCTTTTGACCAGCTGGTGATGCTGTGTTTGATGCACCTCAGGATGCGGTTTGCCCTTGTGGCTACCAGGGCACGCTGCTGGCTCCCATTGAGCCTGCTGTCAACTAGCATCCCCAGGACCCCTTCTGCAGAGCTGGTCTACAGCCCTCCTCTCCCATTTTCTACTTGTGTCCAGCATCACTCCGTCACAGGTGCAGAACTGCATTTGGACTTGTTAGATTTCATCCCATCAATCACAGCCTAATGCTCTAATCTATTTAGATCCCTCTTGCAAGGCTCCTTGCTCCTCAAGAGCATCACCAGCACCTCCCAATTTAGTGTCATCAGCAAACTTGCTAATGGTGCATTCAACTCCTGCAACCAGGCCTATCTGTCTGAGCAGAAGTGGTGGGAACAGAAACCAGCCACCAGCTGTTACTAACATCTAGGACCTCTTAGTCTGGTGGAACAGTCTCTCATCTTCCTAGAACCCAAAGGCACATAAACATTGTTGTGACCTGTCAGCAAGTTTTATATCACCGACCACACAAGTACTTGATCTAGTCTATTACCTAAAGAAAATAATTGAGCAGTGCAGAATATGTACTACGCCTGGGACTTAATAGAAAAATAACAGCATAAAATAATAAAAATCTAAGCACTGCCTTACTCAAATTGCATTCACATAACTCTGACAGCTGCTCTGTTCACAATCAGGCTTCCTGTGAAACGTGGGGTGCAGAACTGCACAAGAATTACCACATTTCCAATGTTTTTCAAGTGTTTTTGGAGCCACAATAGTTGCAGTTAGTGGCTATTTATGAGTATCATCTGGGATACATTAGATCAATGGGATTAAATGCAGATCCTTAGTCCTGTGTGAAGGCAGACTTTGAAAAAAAAATGAGCATATCAGGTGCCATCCACACTGGGAGACCTGGTAGAAAATTTGAAACTGATAGCAACACTTTGAAGTATGTGTGGAAGCAAGCAAGGGTATGGAATACGCAGAAAAAATTATGTCCTCCACCTCACCATGCACAGGATTGGGGAGCCCTAAAGAAAAGTCAGAGCAAGTGAATTCTAGACTCCTGACGCCCTCAAAGCTATCATCATTCACTAATACATGTTAAAAGGAATCTATCACTAGTACTGTCATGCACCTCCCCATGCCCAACTGGTATTGCTATCTCAAAAGTTCAAAGACAAAAAAATTAGCAAGGATTTTGTTAGATGATAGGGGTGGATGGAAGATAAGGAAGTGATTACAGGAACTAAAATCTGCCTTTTTAAGGGTCTTGTGCGGTGGGTTGATACTGGCTGATGCCAGGTGCCCACCAAAGCTGCTCTATCACCCCCCTCCTCAGCCAGACACAGGGAGAGAAAATATAATTAAAGTTAGATAAGGACAGGGAGAGATCATTCACTAATTACCATCGTGGGCAAAACAGACTTGAGTTGGGGAAATTAATTTATTACCAATCAAATCAGAGAAGGAAAACCAGAAATAAAACCAAATCTTAAAACACCTTCCTCCACCCCTCCCTTCTTCCCAGGCTCAACTTCACTCCTGAATTCTCTACCTCCTCCCACCGAGCAGTGCAGAGGGACTGGGAATTGGGGTTGTGGTCAACTCGTAACATGTTGTATCTGCTGCTCCTTCCTCTTCATGGGAGGGACTCCTCACACTCTTTCTGTGCTCCAGCGCGGGGTCCTTCCCACAGGAGACAGTCTTCGATGAACTTCTCCAACATGACTCCTTCCCATGGGCTACTGTTCTTCACGAACTGCTCCAGCATGGGTCCCTTCCATGGGGTGTTCCCCATGTTCCTTCAGGAACACACTGCTCCAGCATGGGTACCCTTTGGTCACAAGTCCTGCCAGCAAAGCTGCTCCAACGCAGGCTCCTCTCTCCATGGGGCCACAGGTCCTGCCAGGAACCTGCTCCAGCTTGGGCTTCCCACAGGGTCACAGCCTTCTTCAGGCACATCCACCTGCTCTGGTGTGGGCTCCTCAACAGGCTGCAGGTGGATATCTGCTCCACCATTAACCTCTGTGGGCTGCAGGGAGACAGCCTGCCTCACCGTGGTCTTCACCACAGGCTGGAGGGGAATCTCTGCTCTAGGGCCTGCAGCACCTCCTCCCCATCCTTCTTCACAGACCTTGGTGTCTGCAGAGTCGTTTCTCTCACATATTCTCCTCTCTCCAGCTGCCACTGCTGCGCAGCAACTTTTCCTCCTTCTTAATTATGTTATCCCAGAGGAGCTACCACCATCACTGATGCCTCAGCTGTGGCCAGCAGTGGGTCCATCTTGGAGCCAGCTGGCATTAGCTCTATCAGACATAGGGGGGGCTTCTAGCAGCTTCTCAGAAAAGCCACCCTGAACACCCCCTCTGCCACCCACTACCAAAACCCTGCCACACAAACCCAATACACCTGGTTTCCGATAGCAGCTTAAAAATGAATGAAACCCTTTCTGAACAGCTACTACAAAGCAAGCTAGCACAAATCTTTCACCAAACAAACTTCTACACACACTTTAAAGTACAGACACTTTCATGTAAAGACTATCTTTAAGCTTAGGTGAGATTTCACTGCCAGTTAATGTACTCTAAAAGTCCAGAGAAATGACCCGTGCTGTCCAAAAACTGACTACTATGCAGATCAGTGTCCTCAGGCTGAGCATGTGTTAACAGAAGCATTGTCTATGCTGGATACAGACCGTGTCTGACCACGACACAATCACAGACATCGAGCCGCTCCATCCATAGTCATTGGCTAACAGTGAGGAGAAAACAAAGGCGTAATTCTGCCTCCACAGAATTATCCAACCTCTTTCTGGGCTATGCCTCGGAGACCTTGTCCATATAAAGCATGTAAATCCCCCACAGCAAATTCCTCCTCTATGTGATAAGCATATTGACACAAATCCAGCTCACAGATAGGAGATCTGTGGCATCTGAGGTTAGGTACAAGTAGCATTGTTAGACGAAATACACCCTTCAGATCTGTATGCAATACAGCCCAGGTGTCTCCAGCCTGTTACTAATCAAGCTAGTCAGATTATTCAGTATTAACCTTAGCTCTTTTGTGTCAAAAAAAAAATATGTCCTGAATTAATCTGTTCTCCTTCAAACATATTTACTTCTTCATTTTGGAAGAATCTTTTCAGAAACAGTTGTTCAAAGTTCTGATTCCAAGAGAATCACCCATTGTTCCCTTTTTGCTTGTGGCAATTTGTCAGCCCTCCACCTAACAGTTATTGGGAAATGACGCAATCAGACAAACCCCTGCAAAAGAGTCGCTCCTCAGAAGTGAATGAATCTATTCTTCATCCTCTGCCAGTTTATCAGTCATCAGTATCCTGATCTATTAGTTTAGGTCACTCTCAGGCCATGTTTTCCAGCATCTTCTACAATTCCCCAGTTACTATATTTTTAAACATACGTATTTTAAAAAGCAGATGTAGCACAAACAGAAGGGTATGCCAACTCCTAGCACTGCTGTGAACCTACTGTGCAAAAACCAGATGTTCTGTAACAAAGGTTTTGTCTTCTTTCCATCAGATTATTTTTAGAATGCCCTTTTCAGTGGGTTTTATTTTTTTCCCCCCAATCTCTTCAAGAGGCAGACTTCATCCTGAACATGCCTGCAGCCTAGTATTAGGTTAAAATTACCACACAGACAGTTGATGGGGACAACAAAGGGAACAATGGGCAAAACATGATCTACATGTATGTCTCACTAGGGCATCTGTTTTGAGTAAGGTATAATAATAATAACCACCGAAACAGCTGTATGAATGAAACAAATGCAGTTACGCCAGTACAGGAGAACCACGCTGTCTGGCTCCAGTTCACCCAGCAAGACTACCAGGAGTAGGAGGCTGGGATGAATTTAAACCAGCCACAGTGCATTACAGAGGAAAGTTATGAAAATGAGTTAGGAACAGGCTGAACCCAGGTCTACTTTATAAGCAGCAAAGGTAAAGACTCTTTCTCCATAGGAGAGCTTGGGGCTTGCTAGAAAGACAAGAGCATGAATGAGGTACTGGAACTATATATTAACATATGTCCTTCTAAATACTGCAACATCCTTCTAACTACTGCAGCATAGCCCCTGAATTCCTTTTTTCTTTGTGCCTTCCTTCCACCACTCCCACAATCCTGCTGTTACAAAGGAAACCATCTTTGATAACGTAAGCTGTGACGCTAGAGGGACTGCTCAACTGCACTTCACACAAAATAGCTGTACTTGTATAAAAATAACTGAGAACTCAGCTGTCTTTTGGGGTCCAATTTTGTAGTGGTTTCAGGAGCAGATTCTGAAGCACTTCCGTCAGCTCAATTTTAGTCATGAAACAAAGAGAAATGCCTCTCTCATTATCAGCTGTTTGGGCCAAACACAGCGTTAGGGCTGGGTGTAAAGTCCTAGGACCTTGCAGCACACCCAGTGCCCGATGCTGCCCTATGAGTTAACAGTTATTCCTTCAGTCAGCTGCTGAGTTAAAAAAAAAACGTGTAACTGAATCATTCAGTTCAGTACTCAAGAGGAAAAAAAGACAAAACAACCTAAATAGATAAAGATTCTGAATTCTTAAGAGACTTGGAGACAGAAATACTTCTCCCATGGCTATTTGCCCAGAAAAGGAGACATAAGATGTATTTGCAGCATGTTAGGATGAAAAACTGGGTGATGATTTGATTTTTCCCTATTTCTCCATGAAGTTTTAGTACTTCTTGGAAACAATGCATTTGAGGGACACATCTAATCACTGAGAGCTACTGGAAGTCAACAGGCATCAGAAGAGCTACTGGAAGTCAATGAGGCATTAGACCTCAAACAGCTGGCTAGTGGGTGAGGCTGCAGAGGTGAAGGGGCTGCAAGAGAAGTAGATTTACAAAGCATGCAATATCCAGAAGAGATTGGAGCTGCAGAAGCCCAATTGCAGGAGGCAGGGTGCAATTTCAACTTAGATTATGCTTTTTCAGCATTTAGTACTCCCAGTGGCTCCCCTTCCTTGAACGTGTGTACTCACCCCTTCTTCTGGAGGGTCTGGAAGCCAGCCCAGTTCACCCTGCGCAGTGCTGGTATCAAGCAGATCCACTGAAAACCAGAAGGGAAAAAAAAAATAATCAAATCGGTGACCCAACTCATATGGCCTGTGAAATGGTTTCATCCTTGTCCTGTCACAGAAGACAAAGCCTGCACTTTCTTTCTCAGCCCGCAGCCCCCATACCCTTTGTGACCTTTTACCATCAAAAAGGATGGGAAGATACAAGACAGTGCAGCTACTCAGGAGTTAAAAGGTTTTCCTCCTATAAGAGAACCCCTTCCCTTCCACCCTTCTCTCAAGTAACACCCACACACATCCAAAAAATGCAACCCCGACAAATTTTTTGCTTCCTAGAGCGGCCCCAAAGCTGGAGCAGGAGGTTGAAGCCTATTGAAATGGGAACCCAGCATTAGCAAGCTGAACAGGTCTTTGCTTGGAATGGGACGAAATGAATGAACAGGCAGAAGATCAAATAAATTACCAACACAAAAGATCAATCGGGTGTCGCCTAGAGGTGCTATTCAGTCCTTGAAGCACAGTGGGGAAGCTACCGGTGAAGTCACAGAAGGGACTTTCCACCCTCACAGTACCCAAAAGCCATGAGATGCATCACTTGCTTAAACTGCTGGGCGCCCCTACCTCTGACCCAGGCTGTCCACTATCTGATGGTGGCCTGAAGATCATTCCACTCCCTCCCCCCCATGACTGTTTTAGCCAGGGCAGCAAGAGAATAACTACGGCTCTTGGCCATAGCGTTGAGGTCTCTTGCAGAACTGGCCCGCATGGCTGTGTTAAGCCTTGGCTCCTGGAGTCACGTCACGAAGGAGAAATTCAGCGGCACGTTCGCTTTTAGCCCCTCGGAGAAATTTGAAAACGCGATCAGAGTTTGTCCTCAAGTCTAGATCTGAAGAGAACTTTAGAAAAAAAATAAAATAAATTCATCACTCTGTAGGCAAAGGGGGCGAAGGGAGAGGAGTGGGAATAAGTCATACAGCGGGATGCGTGGCTTTGTGCCTGCCTTTGGGTCTGCCAGGACAGACCGCTGGTTTTGGCACACCTATTCGCAGCCCCGCTCCGGGAACATGGGAAACGGGAAAAATTCCTCCGATTCCCTTTGAGATTCCTGTGGGTGTATTCCGAGGGGTCATTCTAAACACCTCGGAGAAGAATTTGGGGGTGAAAGGTAGGAGGGGGAAAATATTTAAATGGTATTTAAACAAGCAGATTCCCTCCCCCTCATCTGACTGCTTTACAAACGCTGCCTGCCAAGTACAAGTAATAGAGTGTAAAGTGCAGATCAGCAAGAGTCCTGTGGAATGAGGAAGCAGGCTGTGGGCCCAGAATCGGAGATAAGAGGGATTGCACTGCTGTTCTCACCTCTGAAACACCCCTTCGGGATCGGGAGAAGGGAAGGGAAAAGCAGGAATCCAGGTTTTGCAAGTTCGTGGTGTTCACAGCGTGGTCATACGGCAAAACCTTCCTAGCCACAGACTCCCTGTCCAGACAGGGCTCCTCGCTCGCTTCCCTTCTGCTCTCAATCTCTCTGCTTGAGATACTATTCTGGCAGTGTTGGCTCCAAAAAAAAAAAAACTCTTAGGGTGAGGTAGTCTGTCCTTCCAGAACCGTCACCCAGATAATATCTATCCCACGCACTTCAGGCCTGAAGCAGTGATGTGGAAGGGAGAGGGGCTGAATGGCAAGTTCTAGCAGAGCAAGGGAAAAAGGAACCCGGCAGCAGCCGGGACGGGAACCTTGCAGAGCCCGTGTGCCGTGCCATGCCGTGCCACTGCACTGCCAGCAGCAGCTCCTTCAGCTGCCGGGCACCAACTGGAGGGGGCAAAGTCCACTCTCGGGGAGCACCTCTCTAAAGTGAAACCCCACGGCAGGGATCCTCCAAGAAAAGGAAGAATGAGTCAGCAAGACTTAACAAGAGGACAGGGAGTTGCTCTGGGGTTACTTAGCTCTTTGGTCCGGAACCTCACTGCTAGGAATCTCACGTGGCTGCCCAGCCCCATGGGAGGAGGTCTCCCCAAAAAGAAGAAAGACTTCAGATAAGAGAGGAGGACGCCAGGGAAATGAGCTGTTCCCAGATGGACGCGTTAAGGAAGACTGGATCACAGACACAGCCCAAATGAGACGGTTGAGATAGATAGGGGAGAAGTTGGGAGAGAAGTCGCCGAGTGTTACTGCCAACTACTGGTCACGCACTTAGAGAAACCAGAGCCTGTGTGGAGCTACCTTATATTACTTCTCACCTGGGTTGGCCTTCTCCACATTATCTCCCAGCTGCGTCCATGTAGCTGGATCCTTAGTATCAGTGTGCTCTTCAAGAAGGCTTTGGTAGAACACACAGCGCTCACAGAGTCTGAGAGGAGCCCATGGCTGAACTGCCGGTTATGACTAAGCCCTCTCAATCGAGAGCCTGCAGCAGCAAAGCAAGAGGGCTGTCCTGGGGATGGAAAAGCCCCAAGACCTCTCGCTGTGTAAAACAGAGACTAGAAGTCTCCGGCAGGAATTAGCTGCAGGAGGAGATAGGGAACGGGACAAAGATTTACTCTTCCTCACCTCTCTATTAATAAATTCCCATTCCCTAGGTATTTCATAACCGTCGTGCAACTGCCAAGATGGAAGGAAAAAAGAGGACTATATCTAGTGAAAGGGACTAGTGGAGTAGAGGAGGGAAGGAAGGGAGTCTCAAGAGTAAGAGGTGGAAGAGGAAACTGTGAAGCCCAGCTCTACCTTCCAACACTGGGGTAGGTGAAAGAGATTATCACACCTTCCGAACCTCCAAAAAAAAAATAATAAATGACTGTCTACTTGCTCACAAGGGTTAACCTCCAAGAGGGCTTCCTGAGGAAACTGCGGGGGTGTTGGGGGGGGGGGAGAGAGAGAAACTTTCCGAGTTTGTGTTTAAACTTGTTATCTGCAGCGCTGGTGTTTAAGGCAAACAGAGCCCGAATTCTCTTGGATCGCTGGAGAGGCAGAGGCATTCCTGCTTCAACTGGGAGAGGGGGAGCACACACCTGGGCTCAGTTGACTGAGGCACCAGGAGTCAGTCAGAGGGGGTTTGCTCCTGGCCTCTGTGTGTGTGTGTCTGTGTCCCCCCCAACCAACACCCACCAGGCCTCCCCCCAGGCACCCCGCGTCCTGGTGCCCCTGCGGCCTCAGGCCTGTGGGGCAGGCCCGGGTTCCCTGCCCCTCAGAGAGGGGTCCCCCTCCCCCTGCCCGCCCCCAAGCCCAACCCTCCAAGCGGAGGGCCCGTCGGGTCCCGGGGCGCTTACCTTCTTTCCCAGCCACCTGGGGAAGGAGGAGAGCCCCAAGGAGAAGGAGAAGGGAGAGCTTCTTCATCCCGCTGCTCCAGGTCCTCAGCTCCATGCCGGTTGGGGAGGGGGGCTGGCTCCGGGCCCCTGCCCGTTCTCCTCCCGGCTCAGGCCTCCGAGGCCGGGCTCCCGCCGGCACCGCATGAGCCTCTCCCGCAGCCTCCTGACGGGAGCGCACACATTGCACAACCTCCCTGCCCGGCCCGGCCCGCAGTTATGATGAAAGATCAAGGCGAGTGGGTGGAGAGGCCTTACTGCTTTTACCTGTTTTAAAGGGGCTGGTCACAGACTTCCCATCTGGCAGGCAAATAAACCCACCTTAAAGGCAGCCTACCTTTTTGGTTTTGGGTTTGTTTTTTTTTTCTTTTTTCTTTTCCTGGGAGCCTCCCTCCACCTTTGCTCCAGTCCCGTAGGAGGCTCCCGGTTGCCACCTCCCGGGCAGCACTCGCCACCGTCCCCGGCCAGGGGCGATTCTGCGGGCAATGCCCGGCCTGGCCCCGGAACTCCCTCCTCCTCCTCCTTCTCCTCCTCCTCCTCCCCCCGGGGGCCACCTCTAACTTTTAGAGATGAAAAGAGCCCAAACGCTGCGATGGAGACGGCCCGGTCCGCTTCACTCTCCGATAATGTGGCTAAAGCCACCCAGCCAGCCACCCACCCTCGCTGTAGGTTTTTAGGGAGTCCATGTGGAGGTAGCAGTAGCCACCCATTTTGTTCCTCAGGCTGTGACAGCCATTAATCTGGCAGAATTACTATTTTCCTTTCAGCAAAGCTCCTCAGCATCGGTGGAAGGAGCCTGCTTTTCAAGACAAAAATCATGGGGGAGCAACCAAGCCAGAAGGGTACTTTATGTAGGAAGACCTTCTTACATGGTTCTTCCTTGGAACCAAGACGTGTTTCGTCTTTGAGGGACATAAATACAAAAGAACTTGCTTTTGTGGTATCTCTTCTGCCCTTCATCAAGGATGTTACTCCCACCCATACACAAGCTATTACACCCCTCTCCATCAAATACAGGTGACATTAATCCTCCATTAGGCTGCTTTCCTCCTGCTCTCTTCCTCCTCCTCCCCAAGGAAGGCTAAAGAAAGGACTTTTCAGGCTGTGTAGAGAAGCTGGGGGATCTCCACCCTTGGAGATGTTCCAGACTCAACAGGACACAGTCATGAGCAACTTATCTAGCTTTGAGTCAGCCCTGCTGCGAGCAGGCGTTGGGACTATGGACCTCCCGAGGTCCCTTTCATCTAAATCAGTGAGTTCTGTGATTCTCTAACCATACATCTTGGAAAACCAAAATCTACCCCAAGACATTGGAACACAAGCAAGAGAGAATTGAGACCAAATGGTTAAAATACTAAGCTTTAAATTTTACATAGCACAAGAAGTAAAATATCAATACAAATAATTCAAACATTAATGTCATTCAGAGTATTTATATCTTAAATTTATTCCAGTTTAATCCCATCTAAAGTGGTCTGTCTCGGTCTACAGTGCTAAGTCTCAATTTTTTATGCCCACCTTTCCCTCACATTTGACTGACTCCCATTGCAGCACCAATACAAGGTTTCCCTATGTCCCATACCTTAAGTTTGCACTAGTGCAACGTGTCCATTTCAGTCTTCATCTGTACAATACTGTGCCTTCTTCAGTCTATGATGTAGCAATGGGGCAGATGGGTCAACAGCTAGCTTCTCTTTTGTGATGGGACAACATAGGCGAGGCCTACCTAGGCACAAATTGGGAAAGAACCATTTGCAACTGGAGGGTAAGGCTCTAGGGCAGTTTAGGAGCTCATATCCTTCCTAAGGCAAAAAAAAAAAAATCAGTATTACAGCCGTACATTCAGTTCCTTGGGGCTACCTGAGTTTGCATGTGTAGAATCTCAGAAGTTCCAAAGCTCTGGGGTGAACACTTGGGGATACTCTGTCTCTGATTTGTTACTGGGCAGATACTCAGCACATTTGACCTAAGCTGTTTGGAATAGGCAGGAACAGACTTACTAGGGCTTATTGGAGAGGATGGCCCAATTTCTTTTCCTCCCTTGGCTGATGGGGTCAGAATTCCAGCTGACAGTGGTCAGAAATTGTATGCACTACTTTGTTATTTTGTAGATGGGAGTTCACCTACTGTAGATCCCAGTAAGAATGTGTACAATGACAGTCAAACAAAATAGTCTAAAGTTACAGCAAGATCAAAATCTGCAGCAAATCTATAAACGAGTGGAAATATATAAAAAAAGCAGGAAGTCCAAATGCCTGGAACTTTACTGATATCTGCAACAGTTCTGCTGCATTGCTTTGCCATGGGTCTTCTGCACCGAAATGCAGATCCAAAAAGAAAAAGAGAGAATCTACACAGAAGCTGTTCGCGGCTGTTTTGCCCATTGACATGGTCAACAGAAAGGACACAGACGCCAACAGAAAGAGTAGGCTTATTTTACTCTCTATTTCGAGGTAATACAAAAACAAGGTAATGCATTTAGTTAAAACAATAAGCTTATTATACTCTAGTTTTAAGCAGCAAGAGGAATATGCAGGGTAATGCACCTAATCATGAAATAATATAGCAAGAGTAAAACAAAGTAAGGTAATGCACCTAATCATTACTACATAAGGTTAACTACAGTGATTAAGAAAGATACATCACAGAGAGGTTATCCTGCCCCTCTATTCTGCCTTGGGGAGGCCCCATCTGGAGCACTGTGTCCAGTTCTGGGCTCCCCAGTTCAAGAAGGACAGGGAACTGCTGGAGAGGGTACAGCAGAGGGCTACAAAGATGATTCGGGGCCTGGAGCATCTCCCTTACAAGGAGAGGCTGAGGGACTTGGGTCTTTTTAGTCTGGAGAAGAGAAGGCTGAGGGGGGATCTGATCAATGCTTATAAATACTTAAAGTATTTATAAGGGTGTCAAGAGGATGGGGCCTTTCTTTTTTCAGTGGTGCCCAGTGACAGGACAAGAGGAAATGGGCACAAACTTGAATATAAGAAGTTCCACCTAAACATGAGGAGGAACTTCTTTACTTTGAGGGTGGCAGAGCCCTGGAACAGGCTGCCCAGAGAGGTGGTGGAGTCTCCTTCTCTGGGGATATTCAAAACCCACCTGGACATGTTCCTGTGCAACCCACTTTAGGTAGACCTGCTTTGGCAGGGGGGTTTGAGTAGATGATCCCCAGAGCTCCCTTCCAACCCCATGTGATTCTGTGATTCTGTGATCACCAGTTGCCCTAATGCTTTGCCATCATCCAGTCGCTGGGGAGCCCTGATTGCAGAGAGGATTGAGAGAGCCTTTCCTGGCAATTGGGAGGTCCTACGTGGTGCATCCACTTGTAGATGTGGTCTCCAAAGTCGCTGCAAGAGGGTCCAGCTTTTATACAGTTGAATAAACAATAAACATCTTTCAAAACTTCAAGTGCGGGAACATCTGGTGTCAACCTCCCTGTTGGATTCTGCCCAAAGCCTGGCCAGGGCTTAAGGAGGAACCCATGGGAGTTTTTCTATCTATTTCGGCTTTGACCACATATCTCTCAACAAGTAACGTGCCTCTAAATAAAGAACTTAGCAAGGCCAGACACCTGGTTTCACCGCCTTGCAACATGCCTCTAAATAAAGAAAGATTGTTCTGCTGGTTACTGTTACACAATAAGCGTCACAGCAAAGCTTTACAGAGTGGCATCAAAATATATATATATTCATACTAAAATAGATCAATAATACATTGCATATACGGTTAAATTGCATATACGATTAATATTGTGCATATTATATATATAGTGTTGGGTTGTCAGGTTCGTCTAGAGGTCAACTTTAGTTTGAGGCCTGTTGTTCAGGCCTCAGTACTTCGCCAGTAGAGTGGAGCACTACAGGTGAATTATTCATACAACGCTGCTGAGTATTTCATTGACAAGATCCTTTTGCTCGTGCATCCCAAGGTTGAATTTTTAATTTATAAACTGTTGGACAAAGCTAACTCCCTTAGTGTCTAGTGGAAAAAAAAAAGAAAAGAATCTGAGATAACTTAATTTCAAAAAATCTTTATGTTTGCTATCATATTCTATGATTTACACCTCCACAAGCTTTTCACTGTTGTGGGTTCACAGTGAGCTTCCCAACTCTGGCATGCTTTTCAATGGTAAGAAGATAACTGCATCTCTTAAACTCACTCTCAGCATGTCTTTGAGTTGAATCTCATCCTGTGTTTCTAGTCCCTCTGAGTATTTCTGAATTGCAGGGCGTATTTTTTCCTTCCATTTCCCAGTATCCTGTTTTGTGTATCACTGAGATTAGGTATCAAGGTGGAAAATATCACTACACAACACACCTGGGATTTCCTCCCACAGAAACGTGGGCTTGTGGTGAGGGAACTGAGGAGGAATGGTATGCACCAGGTCTTTTCTTGGTATACTTTTGGGACAGTCAAAGCACACTCCCAAGACTGAGTTGGGACGTGCTTCTTTTGAACTGCAGTTCAGACAGAACCCTTTCATCTGTTTCTTATAAATTGTTTACTGTGTTTGCTGCTCCTCACATTTTAGAAAGAGCTGAGTTTCGCCGTTGAGCTGTTAAATCTCCTTCTAGATGGTGAATGAAACTGAAGCTAGAAACAATCTCTACGGTTCCTCACTTGATGTTACTTCCCAAACTATCAAAGCATCCCTACATCTGGCAGCCTTTAGTATTGATAACTTGAATCTGTGCATCTTGAATTGTCTTTCAGTAAGATGTTATAGTAATATAGATGTATAGGGCTCGCAGGGGCCCCAATCACATTCAGCAACAAGCCCACTTCAGACTAAAGGAGACATTTGCCCTTGTTGTGCGGCCTCTGATTCATTCTTTTCATCCACTTATTCTCCAGCTCTAAGAAAAATCTGTGACAACTCCGTAGAGCATAGGGGAAGCTCTTTTTCAATGTTTCATTCCCTGTAGAGAATTCGTGGACTCCCTTTTATTCTGACCTCCATGACCACAGTTTAATATTCTGGTGGTTTTGTTGTGTTTTGTTTTTTTGGTTTGGTTTTTTTTTTTTATCTTGGAAAGTTTTCTGGCTCTACTCCACCAGCAATTATCTTAGAATGTTTCAAACAGCTGACTTCAGACAGTCTTTCTGCAGAAAATAGACTCCTACCATCTAGTGGTTTAAGCCGTTAAATTAGTTTTGCACATGGACCTTTTCATTCAGAAACTCTCGATTTATTTTGAACTCCTACCAAGGAGCACAAGTGACCCCTCTTGGTCATAAAGTGGCCACCCCTAGCTTAGGGATTTGAGGACTTGAGCACGCTTGACGGCCAGCATACTACTGGAAGGGACTAAACATGGACTATAAGTCCAGTATCCCTGCGTAAAACTCCACTTACTTGTTCATCAGCAACATATGCATAGGTGTTTCTTTGTCTACTGGTGCCCTGGCTGGGCACCTGTTTAGGCACAGAAGTGTATTTCCACTGTTGGCTGGTCTAGAGGCTTTCTGGCTTTTGTCTCTTGATAAGCTACCCTGCACAGGGTCTGCCATGCTTTTATTTGGCTTGCAAAACAGGAGGAAATTAAATAATTGTGCCATCCTGAAAAGGCGGTGGAGGAGGACCTTTCTTTTCCCCAGAAATTACCTGAGAAAATTCTCTTGCCTTCCTAGCCCAGTTCTGCTCCCCCTGGTGGTCTGTCTCATGTGGAGCCCAAGAGGTCCAGGAGCAAGCCCATGCCACCCATGGGGACCACCCGTAGTTTGAGGGTAACACAATCAGGTTTTTTTCTCTGGTGATGGCTGGGATTTTGTTTCTTCCCAAGTTAACACTTTTGGTCCACAGTGAAACCATGAGAAACTGAGGGACCTGTTGGAAAAAAAAAATATATATAAAAAAAAAAGATCTAAGCAAAACATGGCTTCGCTTATGTCAAGAGGCTACGTTGTGGATAGGCAAGTGGAAAGCAATGCAAACCCAGCCATAATATAATCTGATTCATATTCCCATTCGTAAAGCTGCCCTACATGGTACAAGTCTGGGTCACAAGAGTAAGTTCCTTTCAAATGGATACCATAGCACATTATATACTTATTCATCAAAAAAGTACAGTTCTACACTTACCGCTCCTCTTTGAGAGCACATGCTTCCTGGGCACATTTGAATGTATTTATTTATCTTGGTGGCATTAATTTTTCACTTTTTTATTACTTTTATTACTGAGCTCAGGGAAAAAAAAAAAAAAAAAAACAGAAGAAAAAAAGCACAATTCAATTTCTCCTTGAACATTACCAACACAACAGCATATGTATGATAAACATAACATCTAACCCAGAGAAATTTGATTTCTGGTAGAGATGCTCAGGACTTCTTCAACTAAGTTGTAGAAAAATGGGATTATAAGATTTTCAGCAATTGAATCACAGCTCAAAATATAGCAATAGTAGTCTCTGCATGGCATGTACATACCTCTCTGTAATTTGTTCCTATTTTTCTAGTTGTGGTTTCCCACTCTTGGATTAATCATGCATAAGTGTCAAAATACCTCACTAACATTGAAAAAAATCATTAACATTAATAACATGCAGTAAGCACCAATATCACTAGTCACTTTTATAGCGTCATTTTAAATTTCTTTTTTCTATACTGATAGTTGATTGAGTTAATATGTTAACTTCTGGATTTTTTAATAGAAATTTTAAGGCTTTTAAGTGTATTTCAAATCTGCAGTTGTATTTGTGGTCATCTTCTTGACAAATTAGAGTTGCCTCCACAATCTAACACCCTTATTTCCTGCTGTTGTATCTTAATCTTGGTGTTGCTGTATTGCTGTCCTGTGCAGAAATGAAATAGTTGCCACTGGTCTCTGTGTTAACAACCTATGTTCATCCTGAGTGGTTTCAGTGTTGACATCAAGAGAAGATGTTTGACACAGACACCTTGCTGTCTTGCAGGTGGAAAGAGGACATTGATCGTGGTAACATCTTCCCAACTCACTGTCAGCTTTATTCCCAGTTCAACCTCCAACTTGATTTATGAAACTTGAACTCTTAATTAAACCAAAGCGAGTGCTGAGAACAATTGTAGACCAAAACCACAATGAAACGCGACACAGATTTTAGGTGACCTGGTTTTCAGCAGTGACTAGGCTAGAGGCCATATGCTGCTGAGCCATCTGGTCTTCCCTCAGCTTTACATACCAATTTGTAGAACCAGACAGTCTTATATCATTACATACCAATTTGTCAAGCCAGACTGTCTCGTATCTTTGCACTTAATGGAGATAAAGCCAAGGGTACACAGTGGGTGGGTATTGACCTTCCCATTCTCACTTTTTCCCAGACTTGTCTAGAAGATAACTGAGCACGGCAGGATCTTTAGAGCCAAGAGCTTTAGGTTAGGGATACGGTGCTGGGATTATTAATAGCACCTTCAGTCAGCTTTTTGATGTGGAGATGATGGCAAGGCGAAGTGAAACTGACTCTGAAACCAACCAGCTGGCATGGAGCTTCACCTCATTCCTCAACTCCACTTTGGTCTCCTGATTATTTCTTGTCCTACGTTCCTGGTTGCTTCCTGAGGCAGTCCTGTAAAGGGGACATAATGCCTGGACAACAACCCAGATGGAAAATGAAAAGCTCTTAGATTCTAGAAGTTTTTGATTCTGGGAGGGGAAAGGCAGAATATTTAAGCATCTTTGTTCCCCATTAGCCTGTTTATAGGGGTGTGGACTTTATTTTTTTATATCATATAGGATCCTATCACATTTTATATGCTGGGTAAGTAATTTCATATAATGTCACAAAACAATCTCAGGAAGGACTTATCCCCCTTCTTCTGTAAATCTTCTATCTATAAATATCTTAGAGAGACACTCCTATAGCATTCTAGTTTTTATCATAATAAAGTCAATATGGCCATTGTCCTCGGCATGTTGAATAAGAAACATAGGGAAAACAGGGGCCTTTTCTCAATAAAGCAAATCGCCACCGCTGAAAGCTTTTCACCTTCATGATATTAAAGTCTGCTTTCCAGCTTTAATCCTATCCCTACATCCATTTTCACTGGCTACAACTCCATTGTTGTAAATAGCTGTATTAATTTCACCTTGATGCTTTCTTTCCACTTCAGATCAAAGGACAAAAGAAGCTATTTGGGTAAATATAGGATTATCTGCAGGTTTTCTAAGCTTTGAAAGAATCCAAAAAAAGGGATGCTGGTGGACTCACTTTCCACATAAGCCAAAATGGATAGGCTGTGATACCATGACTCTGCCAAGGGGGAGTTGAATACATTGAAACTTCTTCATGTTCTGAGAATTAAACTTCTGGCAGAATTTTAACTTCCCTAATCCGTAACAGAAACACATCCCCTTAGTAAACCTTTTTGCATTTAGACTCCTAGAAAAGTAAGGAAACATTTTTAATGTAAGTTGATTTAATTCTTTTAGTATATTGATTATATATAGAAACAATTTTTAGGAATGTCATCCCTGGATTACCAGCAAAACTGACAGTGTGCATAAAAAAGGAGCTTTCATTGGTTTCTCTATTCTAAAAAGGAGACTTCACTGGTACCCTACCAGTATCGTTGGTATTAGTGGCACTCAGAAGAAAAAAAAAATTGGCACCCAAGATACCACTTTGAAGGACCTCCTTGGGTACCTCTTTGAGTGGTGTGTATTGGACCTTGAGTACCCTGGATATCGCTCAGCGTCTCTGCCATTATCCTCCAAACCCTCTTCATTTTTGAGCACATGGACCACACTGATGGGATCTTACGGGCCTTACAGGTTGAGCTCTGGCTCTCAATCACTGATGAGATCTGTATTCTCATCCAGTGCCTTGCTCAGGGAAGCCTTTACAAAATTAATTGCAAGGATGAGGACTCTGTTTTTATGGCTGTGCAAAGCATGAAGGGACTCTTATAGAAGGCTTAGCTGGTTTCACTGGAAACCCTCATGACACCTGTGTTTGCCAGATCTCAGACCCCTGCAAATTTTTGGATGTATGCATCCTCTTTCCAAGAAAGGACAGGACTATTTGTGGTGGAATGCAGGTCCCCAACCTTACTTATTCACTGGGGGGTCTTGAGACCCTACCCAACCCAGACAGTTATGATGCCCATGGAAAGATCTTTGCCCTATCCATCTTTGGAGGTGGAGTATGTAGTGGTCTAATTCTGCACTGCCTGGCTGGATCTTGCTGTTCCCAGTGAAGTTCTAAAATGGACTTAAAAATTTTCATATTTTTTCTGTGCTCATGCCCTGCAGAAGGATGTTGCTGTCTTACTTCACTTGGGCACTCTCCAGCTCTCAACATACAGTGCACTGGGTCAACAGGACTGAAACAGCCACTTGTAAAGAAGGGTGGGGGTGGGTGGAAAAGGGACCTCAGGCAGTCCTGGCAATTGAAAGCTAATATTTAAAAAGAGTTCTGACATCTTGTATATATTATTGCCACTCTTATATCATAAGCTTTGCTCTTGCCACCCTTACCCCTGAGTCCTCTCTATTCATCTATACAGTCAAGCCCCAAGCACTCAACACAGCCGGGCATAGGAGAGGGGCAGAGTGTGCCATGAGTAGGTGTAGGAATATCTATGGGGATAGGATGAGGGATAGTCTTGGGCGCTGGGATATCTCCTCACTCCATTCAGCTGCAAGGACATTGAGCAGAGAGTTGGCAGAAAGCCTCTGTTGCTCATTGTGCTTCCCACACGTATCTCACAACTAAGGAGCTTCAGTCATGTCACCCCTCCCAAAGGCATCATCCATATCCTTGCGGCGAGGACAAGTCTGCTGAAGTGCCCTCTCAATCAGCAGTTGTTCATGAGAAATGTCTGTAGTTCAGGACACAGCCCTGCTGTCTCCTCACAGCCAGCAGCAGATGGTAGTTGTCTCTCCGCTGCCCCGTGCCCACAACTGCCAGAAACACGTGAGGGCCTCCACCAAGGTTTTGATCAGTATTATAAACCTCAGTGTCTTTCTGTCCCTTAGTTTTACTGCCAGGTTTTTGAGCATATCAATACCTTCTAGAAACCTCTGCTGTAGAATCTCGGAAAGGACCTCTGGAGGTCTCTAATCCAGCCCACTGCTTACAGCAGGATTAACTTCAAAGCTTGATTTGACTTGACAGGATTTGGAATTGATGCTTCGGTTTTGTCTTATGGTCTTTACAGTTATTTACTATCTTCAAATCCCTTAATAGCATTTGATTCAAAGTACTTCTCTAATGTACTTCTAAAGTACTTCTCTATTAGTAAATAATGTGCTTTTATTGAGACCCCCCCTACTCATTTTTGGAAGACTTGACAGGTGATTAAAATGTTCACTACAGCTTTGATCTTTTTAAATAATGCAGCTAAACCTTTGCTCTACTGCAGTAATTAGGTATTCATTGACATGAGAGCCAATATTCTGTGTTAATGTTTTAGCTGGGCTATACTGTCAACTTGAAGACAGCTTTTAAAGTGAGTTCTAAATTCTACATCTCTCTTTTGTCAGATGGCTCCAAGTTAACTTCCTTAGTTAAACTGCCGTTTTTTTTACATTAATCAAATCCACTTACCATAATTTTTAATGTGTTTCTTTTCCCAGAGAAAGCAAATAAGAAAGAAATTGCTCTCTCAATCTGCCAAGGAAGAGAGCTGAGGGCATCTGGAGTGCCGAATTTCCTTTGGATTAGACAGAGAAACAGAAGCAAGCCTTTTAATTTTTCCTCAACGATTTGATATGTAAGAGGTGGGTTCTGAATCATAGGGGCTGTTTGGGCCTTTAAAGAGCCATGGGGGAGTGAAGTCTTAAATAAAATAATGAAGTTGGTGTCCCCTCCAGCCCCGGCCCCGTTCCTGTCCAACACTGATTTTCCCTAATTTGACTGAATCATCCTGTTCCACCTACATGTAGGAAACACACAAAATAACACTCCTTTGCACCTTTCAGACTCTTACGGCTGCTGCAGTCCAGCTTGTGCTGTAACTCTCACTGGTTTTGCTAAAGAAACGACTGCAGCAGTGGGATTATTAATTTTGCGATGTTAGATTTTAACACTCGTTCCTCAATCATCCTTATTTATATGACACAGTCTTTCCTGATAAAAGTCACATGATAAGACCAGTATCTTAGCCTTTATGTTGCCATAGGAACAATCCAAACCTAAAGTATCTCCCTGTAAAAGGAAAGATTGCTTCTTGCAAAACAGGAGTAGGAAAGTCATACTCTTGTCGAATTGATGGCACTTTCATTTTTGTTATCTAGAATAATTCAAAGAGGAATTTGCACTAATGATCTTTCCACTTGTGATGGGATGCTGGAACACAGCCTTCTGCTAAACTTGGAGAAGACCACAGCTTAATTTCCATTTCTTTCTAGGCATGGGTTTTCTTCTTCTAAACTTCCAATAACCCTCTTTAGATTTTTTTTGGTGCTGATAAACTTACCGATCTAAATCTTTTTATTGAATCCCCAGTTTCCAGTTTCTACTTTCACCTTTACAGAAAAATAATAAACCCAATACAGCAGCTTTAAATAATTTTGTGTTGATCTTTTGATCATGCTCAGATGACCATGAATGTAAGCATGAGTATGTACGTGATCACAGAAGCAAGACCACAAATCAATCAAAGCTCTTCTTCCTCACAAGTCATTAAAGCATTTTCCTTTAGGAAAAGTGCTATGGGTTATAAGAAAGGTTATAAAACCTTTCTTAGGTTGGGTTTTTAGGTGTTTTTTTTTAGCAGAGATGTCTTTTTGTCACAAATGTGATGCATCTTGAATTCTGCCTGGATATTTGCCATAGAGAAGTCTATGGAGAATCTGGTCCTAACATGGGTTATGGGGCTGTTTTCCAACAAACGCATGCTTCTGCTAATAAAATTTACCACACACACACCCCACAGCCCTGATAGTATCCCAGTTCAGCTGAGCTATTTTCTTCCTCCTCAACATTTTCCTGAGGACCCCTCTGATTTCCTTGTTCCTCAGGCTATAAATGAGGGGATACAGTAGTGGAGTAATGTTGGTGTAGACCAGAGACACCATCTTGTCTCGGGTCGGCGAGTAACTGGACTTGGGACGAATGTATATGAAGGTGGCGCATCCGTAATGCAGCAAGGTGATGGCCAAGTGTGAAACACAGGTGGAAAAGGCCTTGCCCCTTCCCGCGGAGGAGGTGACGTGCAACAGAGCAGCAGCGATGCAAACGTAGGAGGTGAGGATCAGGAGGAAGGGGAGCAGCAGCAGGAGCACACAGGCAGCCAGCAAGGGCAGCTCAGGGGTGTAACTCTGGGTGCAGGCCAGGTGTAGCACGGCAGGGACATCGCAGAAGAAGTGGTTGATACGGCGCGACCGGCAGAAAGGTAGGCGGAAAACGGCCACCGTCAACCCCAGGGCAACGGCGAAGCCTCCCAGACAGCATGCCACGGCCAGCCTCAGGCAGAGCCCCTCGCTCATCACAGCCACGTAGTGAAGGGGCTGACAGATGGCAACGTAGCGGTCATAGGACATGGCCACCAAGAGGAAGCATTCAGCCCCACCAAGGGCCACAAAAAGGTGCATCTGTGCAGCACAGCCTATGAAAGAGATGGTGCTGCCCTCCACCACTACCAGGCTGAGGAGCGCCTTAGGGACAATGACTAAGGTATAGCAGAGCTCAATGACAGAGAGCTGACAGAGGAAGAAGAGCATGGGAGGACGGGAAGGCTCCATAATCACTGCCATGAAGATCATCACGTTCCCTGCCAAAGTGACCAGATGGACAATGAGAAAGGTAAGGAAGAGGAGGACCCGAAGACAGAGCAGCTCGGAGAAGCCGAGCAGGAGGAACTCCATGGTTGGATCAGTGCTCTTATTGTCCCTCTCCATGCAGCCTTCACATGGCATCTATGGGGAGAGAAACAGAAGGGAGGGAGTTGAATTTGACCTGATGCCTGGCAATCAATTCCATATACGAAATAGTCTTGCAGTACTGTAGAACCAGTGTAGTAGAGCTCATTCTGTGGGGAGGAAGGTGATTTCATTTAAAAGCAAAAAGGATTTCACTCAGTCACGTTCAACGCACCCTCAGACCTGTATTCTCACAAGCAGCAAAGTTCTTGGGCCCAAATCATCTGCCTAGGATTCTTTGCCGTGACATTGATGACAAGGAATGTCAGCTGTTGAGTCTACATCACTTCTGAGTTGTTCTTAGGTTGGCGACCAAGTGCAGGTTTTGGAAAAGCATTAGGTACCCTTTAGGAGTTGACACTGGTCAGTCTCTCGCTCCTGTTCTGCTTTTGAGAGTCATCATTGCACTCTCCCTCCTGGTCTGAGTGTCCTAAGAAGCTGCAGATGGGTGTGTTGGGGTCTTGATGACCATCAACACCCAGGTCTTTCAGACACTGCAGACATTCTGCTACTGCTCCTTCTAGTGCTTCCACTCCCAGGCAGACCCATTTGTTCTCTATTCACACCAATATTGCAGTTTTCTACGTCTGTGTCAGAGATGTACAGGGACACCCAGACAGTGAGCTGAAGCTTGTGCTCTACAGTCTGACTCCAATAAATGGGAATTTGAGGTGTTCACTGACTTTCTTCTCCCTTCCCTACAATGGATCTGCCTCAAAGCTCATTTGGAAATAGGGTTTCAAAAGGAAGGAGTCAGTGATTAGGCATGAGGATTCCAAAACTGGAGCTGACATTTTCGCTGCTGATATTTATGCCTGGCTCTGCACTATGGCATCAGAGTTAAAGTAAACAACTTCCAAACTCAAACTCAAACCCAAGATGTTCGCAGCAGCATACTCTGTGTAACAATTTTAAAAAGAAAATACAAGGCTTCTGTCTTGGACTTAAAGAGAATGAGAATGTGTTTTGCACAGGAAGAATGGCAAGTTCCTAGGAATGTGGGGTGATGCAAAGTTGTTTAAGTTGTAAAGATCTAGAAAAGATCTTTAGATCTTTCGAGAGCCGTATCATAATAAATTACATATACTGGTCATAGGTGAACAGTGCTCTTTGCTCATGTGTTCATCATGTCCTGCAATATTTAGTACAAGGAGTAATTCCAACTCTACACTTTACTGTAAACTAGGAATAAAAGCAGAGATTCCTTGCAGACTTCTGCTCACATCAAAAACCAAGCAATATTTAAGTATGAAAAAAGCTGGGAAGTTACATTAAATATTTCAATGCCATCAAGAGCAAATAGAAGGAATGGAAGTTGATGGAAAAAATTCTTAGTGGAGACAGAGATTTCCTGAACATCTTAAAAAGCTCCAGAAACAAATAATAAATAAAGTTGAGGCGGTGAGTCTGATAAGCCTACATGCCCTTGCCTGTATTTTTGCCACTTCAGTTGCTGGAACTTGCTGCCCCAAGGTTTCCTTGCAATCCAGTTTCTCAGCAGGATTCAAAACATCTGGGGACTCAGGTGAATGACGAAAACACCCACAATTATATAACCTCAGGTGTAAAACTAGGGATTAAATCTGTGTTTCAGAGCGTAAGTCAGCAAAATGACTGAGTTAGGAAGAAACTTTACCATAAGCTCCAAGACAAAAAAAAAACAGACAGTCTGTGAAGATCAAGAGGAGCTCTTCAGAGAGTGTAGATGGAGCCGTAATCTTGCAAAAGCAGGTAACTCAATGAGGACTACTGCTAGACACAGTTCCCAGTGGTTATAAAGCCATGGCTAACTCCTACATCCACTTTTTTCTCCTGCAGGACCTCCCAGACAGCTATTCTGAACAGTCTGGCTATAATGCTTTCTTGACACTGTATGCAAGTAGTAGGTCTTCACAGATAAAAGGAGAACGGGGTGATACATGACCTCAAGACTGTGGACTCAGTCACTGGGAACCAGCTGGGGCTCCCCTCACTCCAGGTACTGAGACTTTCAGGGGATTGTGCTAAGCACAACAAAGCTAAAGAGGGGGGAAGAAGCAGGGCTTTCCCTTCCTTCTGTTTGGAGCTGATGACTTCAATGGCAACATACCGTCTCTGGGTTAGAAGATAAGGAAATAGGGACTTCTTCCTCTTGAGGATGTGTGTGGTTCAGTCTGGGCTGCGATTCTGTTTCTTGCCCAGCCTGGGTTCCCTCTGGCTGTGGGCGTCCCTGGAGTCGATGTTTCCTTTCAGCATCTCGTGGTCACCCTCTCTTCTCTTCTCCAGGACCCAGTTCCTTATATACAATTTGACACAGAGGTCTTTCCTCTTCCCCCGCTGCCTCTGCCCTCCCCACGTGAGTGACAGGCCGTTCCGTTCCTCCCGTGAAAAGGGAGTTTCCAGTTTTTTCTCTAAATCAAGCAACAGAATGTAATTGCACCTTCAGAGGCAGGCAGTGTTGTAACACCTGCGTAGAGGGCTCTTGCTCCTCTCACTAAAGCAATTGAAAGGAGCTGATTATTCACTGGGCTGGTTTGTACCCAAAATGGCCTCGGTTTAATTAATAGAATGCATTGCTCCTCTTCTTAAATAGAAATAAATCTGTGGGTCTTTCAGTAAGTTTAAACCAAACTCACACTTAAAGGCGAAGCAAAACAGATATAAAAACTTTAAACCCGTCTGTAGAACTGCGTGTGGAGTTCTCACCAGTCCAGATAATCCATTATTTCTTATTGACTCAGGTGAAATCACTGTTCAGCAGTGGATGGGACTGAGATTATTCAAGCCCAATTTATTTTTTGTTACCATTGTTACATTCATTCCTGGCCACTTGCACTGAAATCATTAGAGAGATCCGTAGGCTTATGTATGTAGAAAAGAGAGGCAGAGTAAAGACTTTTGACTGCTGAAATCAAACTACTTTCCATTAAACCAGCCTGACAGGAACATGTAAATATGGTAGCTTAAGATTTTTCTCAGAATATGGTTTAGAGGAAGTCTACATTGCAAAATATTCTTCTATAATATTTTATCTATATGGCATGGTCATTTTGGGAAAAAAAACCCACCCCATTTATCAATACAATCTGGGGACCAACTGTTTTGGGAGCAGGTCCGTAGAAAAGAACCTGGGCTTCCAGTGGACAGCAAGATGAAGATAAGCCAGGAAGACGCAACACAGACCAACCACATACTGGGCTGCAAGAGCAAGAATGTGGGAAGCAGGTGATGGGGAGTGATTATTCCCCTTCATCTGGCATACATGAAGCCACATCTGGAACACTCTATCCACTGTTGCAATTCTCCATACGAGATATGACAAAAAGCTCAAGAAGAGCACATGATGTCCAAGGAGAGGCTGAGGGAATTACGTTTGTTCAGTCTGGCAAAGAGGAGGCCAAAGGGGGATCTAACTGATGACTTCAGCTAGCTATTGGGGGGCGGCAGAAACATCAGAACCAGAGTCCTCTCAGCGGGGCACAGTGAAACAGTCACAACATTTGCATCAAAGAAAATTCTGATTGGCCATAAAGAAAAAAACACTTCTTCTCACAAGGGTGGTTCATCACTGGAACAGGTGTCCTGAGAGGCTGTGAAGTCTTCCTCTTTGGGGATGTTCACATGTTGCCTGGACAAGGCCATGAACATCCTGATCTAGCTCTGGAGATAGCTGCGCCGGGAGCAGGGTACAGGACTAGAGACCTCCATAGGTCCCCTCCAATCTAAGTCTTTTTGAGTCTGTGATTCTGTTCAGCCTTGGTCAGATGTCCAGTATGGACAGGAGCAGAACTGGGTGTACCTGAGGAGCTTCACGGTCACAAACTGAAAGTTTTGGCTCCTCCGAGGCCATTAGCTGGGATTCTGTAGTGTCACGATTATGAAATCAGGCAGAACTTAAATACCAAAATTGTCTTTTAAGTGTTTTTACTCTTGTTTCAACCTGTTGTGTAACTTAAGAATTAAAGCTATGGCAGTAGAGTCTATCCTCTTTACTCTCTCAATTCACTTCCTGAACTTCCAACTTTTAAAACTTTTTTTTTCTTTCAACTTTTTTCCCTACACTTTTTTTGTTGTTGTTGTTTAAGATGCTGCAAACAATTCAGGGCACAGAATGTCCTTAAAGCATTTACAAGAACGAATTCTGAACCTGGCTGGAATTTCTAGGTACTGTTGTATAATAATGAATAAAACAACAACCCTGAAGCCTCTCCCCGTGGCGTGTTGTCTCTGCAGCTGTAGCAGGAGCAAAGTCAAGGAATGATTTTATAATTCCACCTAGCAAATTGGACAGATTATAAGGGCAAGTAAATCTTTACGGTGAAGAGTCTGTTCTAGACAAATGCTTTACAGAGTAAGATTGCTCCCTCTAGCAAATTGTGTGAGAATTTCAGAACACCAACTGATAAAATCATATGTAGTTTCTCTTTGTGTTTAAAATAAAATTCAGGGGTTTAGGTGCCTTTTTTTTCATTTAATTTATATTTATTTTCTTCTCTAACCCAAACCAAAGGATAAAACTTGCTACCTCAGTAGCATCGCAAAAAAATAATTACAAGGAACTATTTCTGACAAGCCTATTCCAACTTTCTCATCTGAAGGTGGTCCTTTGCTGTTGCTGGGCTGAAGGTGAACCTAGGTGAGCTAGCACGTAGCAACCAATACCACACAGTCAGCAGTAATATGCACCAATTTTTTTATATGCATATATATTTTTTTTTTTTCTTACCATAGTGCCCAGCCTTACACTGAAATAAGTAAAGCAAATTATTGTTTCGGTTTGCGCGTAGATAAGCTGCCAGTTATTACCATGCAACTCAACGCCTCCCCGCCAGGTTTCAACACATGCCTACGCGTTACCTCCAAGAGATGGCTCAGCGGAGCCGGGGGGGGCTGTTAGCTGTGAGGGGTGAGGGGTGCAGCCCCGTGCCAGGACACACAGCAACAAGACAAACAACCAGCCGGGCGAGGATGAGAACACGCATGCCAAAGTGACTCCGTACTTCCTCCCCTACCCAGCGCCTTTCGGGGTTTTCCTCCCGTCGGCTGGCAGCCAAACTCGTAAGAGATTAACAAGAGCTGCTCGTCGGCATCGGCGTTTGCACGTCTTGAGGCTGCAGCACGTTAGAGAGAGGTGCCTTCTCCCTTGCTGCAGAGTTCAGCCCTGCTCTCCTCCTCCGCTTTCTCTCTCTCTGTGATTATTTTCTTTTTTTTCGTTACATGCCCGCAAGGCTTTGGGGCTGGCCTGCCTGAGCCCACATTGCTATAAAGAGTTTCTTGGAATCCGGTTACGGTTGATGAATCACATCATATCGGTTTCTATCAGCAATTGCAACATACTTCAGAGGATGTTCCCCTCTGTCTTTAGAAAGAGGACCAGCGCTGGGCTTGCCTACCCACACCCATGAGCTGCCAGCCTGCTCCAAACAGGGAGAGACAAACCCTAAAGTTTCCCGGGAAGCACTGCTGGGAATCGCAGCTTAATCCGGAGCAATCGGGACAAAAATGGAAACGGCTGAGACATGCAGCAGGAAGCCTGGGGGAGAGGAACGGCCAGTCCCAGCAACAGCTGAGGAAACTGAAGAGAAAGATCTGGGCATCCTGGTAGACAGCAAAACGACAATGAGCAAGCAGTGTGCTCTTGTGGCCAGGAAGGCCAACGGAATCCTGGGCTGCATAGGGAAGAGTGTGGCCAGTAGGTTGAGGGAAGTCATTCTCCCCCTCTGCTCTGCACTGGTGAGGCCACAACTGGAATACTGCATCCAGTTCTGGGCTCCCCAGTTCAAGAGAGACAGAGAACTACTGGAGAGAGTCCAGCGAAGGGCAACGAAGATGATTCAAGGATTGGAGCATCTGCCTTATGAAGAAAGGCTGAGAGAACCGGGACTCTTTAGCCTGGAGAAGAGAAGGCTGAGGGGAGACCTTATCAATGCCTATAAGTGTCTAAAGGGTGGGTTGAAGGAGGAGGGAGCCAGACTCTTTTCAGCGGTTGCCAGTGAGAGGATGAGGGGTAACGGGCACAAGTTGGAACATAGGAGGTTCCACTCAAATATGAGAAGAAACTTCTTTACGGTGAGGGTGACAGAGCCCTGGAACAGGCTGCCCAGGGAGGTCGTGGAGTCCCCTTCTTTGGAGACTTTCAAGACCTGCCTGGATGCAGTCCTGAGTAACATGCTCTAGCTCTGGGCAATCCTGCTTCAGCAGCGGAGTTGGACTAGATGATCTCTATGGTCCCTTCCAACTCTAAAAATTCAGTGAAATTCAGTGAAATGGCCCTCTCAGCCCAGGCAGCCCTGACGCGACGGAGGGATGCAAAACTTTTCAGTTTCAGATGCAAAACCAAAGTTTGAGCAACATGAAGTAACTAGCCAGGGGCAAATGAGAATAAAGAGGGTAGGAAAGATTGCAGATCTCCTTTGCGTGCAAAAGCACACCGATATCGATCCTCCAGGGGCGTCATACTGTTGTAGAAAGCAAAGGGTTTGGCTGTAGCAGCTTCACTGATGTTCTTCTGCTGGTATGTTCACAAGCAGAAGCTACTTTGTTGTTCAGAAACAGTGTAGTGACTTACCCTATTAGAGAAATTGGAGAAAACTCTGCAGTTTTAAGGCAGATTGCTTGAATTGTTTTGGGCGATTAATGAAATACAAGACTCGCTATAATGAAAATACGACGGCGGCAACGTGAAAATAACCGTAAACTTAAGAAAGTGCATTTGTGGCTGCGGCAAGGCTGATTATGATCAACATGGTGCTGGGCCAGTGTCTGGAAACTGCAGCATCTTGGAAGAGACTTTTTAACATGTACTGGATCCCCATTCTGCAGTCAATAGGAGTCAAGGAATGCTGCTCCCACAGAGGCAAGACACTGACACGATTGCGCGTAGCCTTTAGGAGAAGCAGCGTTTCCTTATTCCTGTAACGCCGAGAGTTTTCTGGGAACTGGGAACTGAAACTGGCCAATGTGGGAACAGCAGGGTGGCTGGCATCAATTTGCCTTGGTCAGAAAAAGCATCACCCTGCTCTCCTCAAGTTTCTGTTGTTTGGCTTGATAGATGCTGGCCTGGAACTCGCTCTGGGAAAGATGCTGAATTGTAAACCAACCCAAAGAGAGTTTTGTTAAAAAGAAAAAAAGGGTAGGCAGCCTGGCAGCTGACTTCTCACGGTTTGTTAAAGGTGGGGTGTTTCTTTCACCTCGTTGCACTTACTCACACTCTAACCCAGCCACAGGCATTGTCTTGTATCTCTGCTAAGAAAATAGTTGCATGTGCCAGTTAACGCCACCGTAAACGTGCAAGCTTTTCCTAGTTGGAAAAAATATGAAGCTACTGAAAGAAAACTGGTTTAGAACTAGAGAAAGGACAAATCTAAAAAGGGAAATCATGAAATAGAGGAAGAAAATATTTAAGCTGAAAACGGCAAGTGAAAATGAAAAAAGCAGACAAACTGAAAATTAAGCTACAGGTCCTGGAAAAGATTAACTTGAGCTCCTGTAGGTAAGACAAGAAAGTTGGTGAAGGCAGTGAGGAAGGCTGACATCCTGAAGACAGGTCTATTTTATTAGCTGATTGAGAACTTGCTTCATGATTATTCTGGATTTTCAGCTTTCCTGCGCATCTGCTTGTTTCCATAGAGTAATCAGTATAGATGCCCTCGGCCCTTCACAGCCCTTAGGGGCATCACCCTCCATTAGTTCTGAAAAATGTTAGGTTCCTGTTAGCTGCACTTTTCAACTCTTCATCTTGCCGTGTGAGAGCCGGTCACATTAGGTGTCACATTGTGACTGCTCCATTTCATCTACATCAGTCGAGTACTCAGCAAAATAATCCCAGGAACCTGAGATGGTAGGACTCCATGACACAAAATGACATGGCCCTGTATTGCTGGAAGGCAAAAGAAGCACAATGTAGTCACGTATCAGTAACTAAAGACACACAAGAGTGAAAAAATGCCAGGGGAATAACAAGGACCATAGAAACATTGGGATGGGGAAGAGGAAGGTGGAGCTGGAGCACTGTGAGACCAAGAGGTGAGAAAGTCCACCCCAGTCATGTGAAAGGAGTACATACATAACACCCGGTAATGTTAGCGGGGGCTGCAATTCCCTTCCTCTCTACTCCAGAAGCCTGTCCCAGTTGTTCAAAGTGCTGGCCAGTGGAGGTATCTGGGAAGTGCAACTCTTAAGTTATTGGAAGTTAGTTTCAGATTCATTTGGACAACTTTGTGGATGTCTCTGTGGATCTAATTAAAAGTTTGTTTTCTAACTGCCAGTGTATAAGTTGCAGCCAGAGGGCCTCATCTGGAAAGGAACGGAGTAGCTGCATCTCTCATAGACCTTGAAGGAGCTCAGCAGTGCTCAACCCCTCTTGGGACTGTGATCACAGCACCCTGGGCCCTTGCTGAGAACTGAGAGCCATTGGTGTTGACATCTGAAAAATCATGTATTTATTGCCCCCTTTTGTTCCCTGTGCACTGGTAAATGAGGCATTGTCCCACCTGAGCTCTTCCTTAGGGTGGCAGTGGCTGAGACACTCCACCTGGGGACATCATTTGGTTTTGCTTAATTTGATCTGATGCAACTGCAGCTCCTGGGAGGGATGGGAGAAAAGCTCATGAAGTTTTCCACTGGAGACACCATCCCAAGCTGATGTTACACACACTCTATCCCCAATGTACCCAGGCTACCCCTCAGTTCCTCCTCCTCCCATCTCATGTTTGGCCATCTAGGTTAACAGTTTGCACCTATGTCACTTAGGAAACTAAGACTTATTTTCAGGGTAGCAAGGCAAGTTAAGTATTAGACCAACACATTTTTCCAAAGAAGCTTATTGGAGAAAATAAAGTCTGACAACCAGCATCCGAGACTGAGTGAACAAACTCCAGATGAACTGGAGCTTTTCTAGACAGAGGAACTGTGGTAGGTGGTCAATATATGTATGGTCAGAGAAAGCAGGTGGGCTGCAGAATCCATGCTAGCACTGAATTCCTGAGGTTGTTTCAAGCTATGTTTCAAGCAAATTAGGTGGAGAAGGTGAAAGAAAAATCTGTCAGTAATGGTAGACAGAACCTGCTCTAGAAACCATATGTAGCTGCTTGTTGGACTGGATACAAAGGGAGCAGATGCTCAGTCGAAAAGCCATCCAGCTCTTGACTTCAGCATTGTTTGGCATCATTTCTACTTGTTGTCTCACACAATGATGTACACATTATCTACTTCTATTATTTGGTTTCTTGTGTCCACAACATCTCTATATACTCACGTAGCGTAAGAGCAAAACTAAAACATTACTGAGAATTCAGCAAACTATCCTCAATACAAAGCCAAGCAGTGCAGCACCACTGCAGAATAAAAGGTGAGATGCAGTAAAATAATCCTAGTGCAGATGTCCATGAACATTATATCTCTTATTCATACTTTCGGTTCACTGTGGATACGTCTTCAGAATAACAGAGCAGTCAGTTCAAAGGGGCTGCAGATATGAAAGTTTATTAATAAGTTAAATGAAAGGAAAGTTGGGAATACATTTTGTTTCTGTTATCAGAAGGGCGTTGATGGAAACCGTTCTCTCTCTGCTGAAGATCTAGACAAATGAAGATCATCCTACAACAGCTCTTACAGTCTCAAAAGGTGAGTAGTCAACTGGAAAAGGTGATCCTAATTTACACTCTAACATACAGCCATACTCACCAGCCTCACGTGCTTGAATGCAACCTTGGTTATGATGAGGACTGGCACCCCTGGCTTTGAAGGATATGAAATTATGGAAATCAGTTAAACACCAGCTGGAAATACCAGAGATGAAACTCTCTAAAGTTTGCATGTTATCAAAACCTGATTTTATTAATTCTGGGCTTTGATGGACAGAGCAGCCTTTTAATGTCTGAAATTTAGAGTAGGATTAATGTCACATAAGTTAGGTCCCAGAGATAAGAGTCTTGACATGTGGCTCTCAACACTTCTGCTGGACACTAAAATCAGAGGATCGAGTTAATTGGAATTAAGTAATGCATACAATTGTATCTAACAATTAAACTTTTTCTTTTTTTCAAGATGCTCCAAACCAAGGCTTTAACTTTTACCCAGGATGGAGCAATAATACACATACTTTCTGAGGTCATTACTTTCCCTGTCAGATTTTGGAAGTTCAATGACTATTTCCAGAAGCACCATTGCTTTCCCAGTGAACAGCCTTCCTACAAATTTTTCATTTAAGGAGGTGTTGGTCACATTAGACTTAACACTACCCCTTTTGTGTCAGACGTTGAGGACTGTTGAGCACTGGAAATTCTGCATAGGGGATAGAATACAAGATGCAAATTATGGCTCTGCTCGTCCGATTAGCTACACATGCCATGGAAAGTAAAAAGGACAGAAAGCCACCCTGAAAACGAACGGCGAAGTCACTGGTAATAGGGATTTGTAAAAGTCTCTCAACATCAGGCCCTAGTCAAAACAAGAGTGGTAAAAACATGAATTTTGAAAACTCCATCGCAGAGGAAGGTGAATAGTCAGAATAGTGTGCCGACATCCAGGCAGATAAATAGAGGAAGCTCTATTTTTCCAATACACAGGAGAAAAAAAAAAAATACCCAAAGTCTGAACATTTGGATAATAAGCCACAAGTAGAAATCTTTCCCTGTAGACAGTTGAGTCTGTGAGGTTTGCTGTGTCGGCAGCGTTAGGCTCTACCCAGAAACACGTCTCTTTCACGTCTCTACCCAGAAACAATCTCCTCTGCTAGGCTGAAATTTTTTGAGATTCACCTCAGTCTAGGAACAGCCTCGAAAGAGTCTGTTACTTGAAACTGTAAACACAAGGTTTTTCTCTCCAATAAACATAAAGAGAATGACAACAATAGAACTGATAAGTAACTCAGCCACCACATATCTTATATGGCACGTAGGATGCTCTTGATGTCACAACTTTGCAGTGCTGTAATTAGCATTGCATTTAGATGGAAGACTTGGCTGTTGATACTTGTTTTATGTGAGTCCTAGTAGTGTTACGTGTGGGTGTTGTTGAAGGCACCTTGTCTGTGGCAGCCTGTGCCAGTGTCCTCTCCGTGGACATATGTGTGCGTGTCTCTGGGTTACCCACTGCTGACTGAACCTGCAATCTGGGAAGAAGCAGCTGTGTCCACCGCTGTGTTTTTACCCTGGTCTTCTCCTACGATGGGAGGGACTTCATTCCTCTGGTCCCCATTTTGAATTTCAAGGGCTTGAGAGATGTGGGAAGAAGAGAACTGAAATAAAAAAAAATTGTTGAGTATTTCAGCCTTCTCCATGTCAGTTGTCACCAGTTTTCCTGTCTTATTTATCGGGGGGTACATTTTCTTTAATCATCCTTTTTTGGCCGATGTACCTGTCAAAGCCCTTATTATTCTTCCCAAATTCAGCTTCAGCTGGGCCTCGGCTTTCCTGAGCTCATCCCCTTGTGTTTGGGGCATAATTAAATGAGTTAAGAACATGAAAAAAAAACTCCCTCAAGCCTTGCTTAGCGTAGGTGTACCTCACCCAGGGAAGGTGTCTGTCTCCCTGAGATGCTGAGGGAGATATTTTTGCAACGCTCTTCTTACCATACTCCGTACCTCTCCTAGGGGGAAAGAGCTACATCCCCCCAGCCTTTAGTACTGTAGGGAACTCCGTAGCTAAAATAATGCAGTGCTGTGGTGTGGAAAACCCTCACACAAAATCAGTGTTTACACATGGTCTTCCGCTGACTGGGCTAACCATAATCTCGGTACGTGTCACTCAACAATCGTACCCTTCTGGTGTTTGCACAGGTCTTCATCCACTCATAACAATAATAATTGCCCTGACACAAGCTGTGATTTGGAAGGCTTGGACTGGACATTAAGAAAAACTTTTTCACTAGGAGTCAGTGCAGCTGTGGACCGGGTACCTGGTAGTGGAGGCTTCTTAATCCATCACTATTTTCAATGCTTGACTAGATAAAGTCCCAGTGGTCTGATGTGGTGTGGTGGATAGTCCCGCTTGAAGCCGAGTTTCTGAACAATGCTCCACTGATTTGATGACATGAAAATCCATGAACAACTGATAAATTACAAATGAATTCCTAGCTGTGCTTACAGCTCCAGCTTCTCACTCAGAGGGTATCTTAATGTGCTTCTCTTTCCAGCTGCTGCTGTTGACTGAGAGCTGTTTCCATCACCAATCCTCTTTATTCCTGTCATATTATTCACCATTAGGTGATAAATTTATTCAATGGTATATTGAAGGTCAGACCATGTCATCTTTGCCTAACATCAATCCTTGACACCTTGGTAATCAAAATGATGGTGCGATAGAGTCCTGAAGAAATTCTGGGCAAGTATAGCAGAGCTTTCTTCAAATGCTGCAAGGGTGGATGAAGTGAAAATACTGATAAAGAGCCAACCATCCTCTCTTCTCCCCGTTCTTTTTTGGCTGTCCAGGAACACAGCAAAAAAAACCCCAAAACCATAGAACCAGAAAGTGCTATTATTTATTTTTTTAGGAAGCAGATATTCAGGCTATAGTCACCTCAATCATCTGATACCAGCCACTGCAGTCTGCAATTAATAGTCCAGCAAAGGATTAATTGCATCAGCTATGAAAATAACGGTATTCCTGAAGTGTTTGGTTTACATTTTAATTTCTCTAACAAGCACTATGAGAGAGCAGTAAAAAGGAGTGTCTTGTATTAAGTCTTCCTCTAAAATCCTCTTGCTGCTGGCCCCAGGGCCAAAGGCACAAGACTGTTGCACACGGTGGCAACCAGTTCTGGCATCACACTGGCCCAAGCTTCATTGCCCACCTCTTTCCACTCCGGGCTATCATAGCAAATTTATCCCCCCTCGCCCAAATGAAAGCCAAGCTTTGTTACTAGCAGTGACTCCCACCCCAAAACCATACAAAAGAGGCCGATTTCGGGTCAGCTCGCTGCAGCCCCATCCTGTCTCTCTCCAGAGGGTGGCAGCAGAGGTCAAGCAACCCTGAAGGACCTTGTGTCCTGGGTACCTCGTACCAGCTGCAGATTGGGTTTCTTAAAGTTCTCTCTTTCAAGGTGAGATATTCCTGGAGTAAAATGAAAATAGTATGTGTATAAATAAACATGTCTATATGTCCATATGTGATCATACATACCTATAAGTATGTAGGAATACATGTAGGTGGTGCCATTGCAGATGATAATAAAAAGCACCAGTGTCGTTGTCTTAAAAACAGAAAGGAAGGTCACAGTGTAAACCCCAGAAAGAAGGTGTAAACGGAGACCTATTAATATGGTGTAAAAACAGATTAGAAGTCAAGTTTTTCAAGTAGAAGCATGGGAAAACAAATATCTTTGCAGGCATTTTAATTTACAGTAACTTTCAAATATTGTAAATAATGCTTGTTTGCAAATTAAATAATTTAATTTCATACAACTGACAAGCAACAATATTATTGTGCTAAGCATGACTCCAAACATGTTCCCCATTCATTCTGAATACTTCATATAAAATTTCTTTTTAATATTTTTCCTGTATCAACTGTTTCCATTTCCGTCCATGGAACATGAAAGCAGAGGTTATCCTGCCACAGCATATTTTCTGTCTTTTTAAATTCCTGAACCACAGATCTTGCTTCTCCTTGTTTCCCCATCCTCCTTTATTTCCTTCTATCCATGGGTACAAATTATCTCTGCATCAAGTTACTGGTTCTCCCAAATGCCAGATTTTGCTTTCAACACAAAGAGCTGTTAACAGTGCACTGAAGAATCTTCTTGAAAGATCTCATGATCATACGATTCAAATTGATACTAACAGAGAGGTCTTGAAGCAAAGTATATCTTCTGTGGTCACACAAGTGGCAGTACCTCAGGTGTGCTCTTGAGAGCTCAGTCTGTACGTGATCGCTGTAGTCGGTGACTGTGAAACAAGCACACTCTTCTGTGAATGCAAATGGTGCTGATCCAGGAAACTGCCGGACGTGGAGAAGAACCTATAATGAATACCAGGGGAAAACAGCTTACTGAAGTGTCATAACTTGATCACACAGTTTGAGTCGTTGTGGGCCTCTTGTTTGCAGAAAACAGCATCCCATAGATTCTGCTGGAATTTAATCTGTAGCATGGGTACTCAGGACTCAGCCCATCCTCTGTTTAGGTTACCATCTTTGAAGGGGCTTTGGCTTCACTCACCTCTACTCTGGTGTAGCTGACCAAATACCAAGCACCAGAAGGATCATCTAATGAATTATTGAATTGAATTAACCTTACAGTCAAATCCAGAATTAGGTATGCAAACATTGTTTTTCATAGAATCATAGAATGATTTGTGTTGGAAGAAACCTTAAAGATCATATAGTTCTAACCACCCTGCCATGGGCAGGGACACTTCCCACTAGACCAGATTACTCAAAGCCTCATCTAACCTGGCATTTTTCCTCTTAAATATTATCTAACTGTCTTTTATTATTTATCACTGGGCACCAGATTCACAGGATCATACAAGTAGAAGATGCTCTTCCTCTCAGCTGGTTTTGAAATTAATTAATGGGCATTCTGGACAATATTACAAAATCACCACTATAACAATTCCCAGAGTCAGCTTCCAGCCTTCATTGCTTTATCAGCTGTTTAAAATCTTCCTGGTTTATGTTTTCACAAAATGATTTATGTTAACACATAAAACTTTCTTGAAAACATGCGTTGGCATAAAATTAATTTTCAGCACAGAAGAAACAAAAAACGATGGTGGTGTTTTAATTTCTACTTGCTTATTTAGTTGAAAGAATGCGAGACATCCTGGTGTTCACTGAGAGGAAAGTGTCTGCACTAGCCCAATGACTGTCAGCAATACAAGGTAGGGAAAAGATAAAGAAAGAGACCTAGGAAACCTATGGCAGTAGGCGGTCTAAGACTGTCTTCATCAATCTTTGGGTACTGTGTGGGACAGAGCAGTGTGTGGTGTTTTTACAGGGAAGCCATGGCTGGACTTGCATTAAAACCTCAGATATAACACATTGGTGACATGTGATAGATATTGTTGACGTTTAGCGGCTGCAGGGCATGGGATCTGCTACCCCATATTTAAGAGGTATGGATCCTGCACAGGTCTAAATCTCATTGAATTATTCTGTTGAGCCTCACTGTCTCTTCTCGTTCAGTTACCATCTCTACAAGTGTCTCCTTCTGTCCTGCTAAGACCCGTCGTGCTCTTTGTGTCTGTAGGCATGTAGCATTTCTGTATTTCAAAGTATGGGAAGTCATACTTGTAAGACTATGTGGAATATGAGACCATCTGCTTCATTAACTTTATCAGACCAAGGCCTTTTTGGTTCAAAATGAGTCGTAATGGTTTAATTTGCTATCTGACTCCAAGCTGGACTAGGTAGCAAGTGGGAGACCCAGGATGGAGTCAGGGATATTAGACAGACAGAGGGCTCATGCTGATATTCAAGGCCCCCACGAGTGTGAGGATGCCTGTGAGACAAGTGGGTGCGTGCACGGGTTGGCTAGCAAACATCAAGCTGGTCTAGCCAGTGAGTAGGAGACACATTGTCTCTTGGTCAGAAAGCTAAGATGCAGGCATAATATTGGACAGGCTGAGGCTCATAGCGGTATTTGAAGGACACATGAACGTGCTTGTGGATCTAGAGAGTGAGGGTGTGTATGTTTTCACAGGTGGACTGCTGTCTTGATCATCTGAAGAGGAGGAAGGGGACTTGGCTGTCTACATTTGCATTTCATGTGAGCCCTGGTAGTGTTATGTGTGGGGCTGTTGAAAGCAGCACCTTGTCTGTGTCAGACTCTGCAGTTGGTCATGTCAGTGTCCTTTGTGTGGACATGTGTGCGTGTTTCTGGGTTACACACCTGATCTCGCTACTGGCTGAACCTGCAATCTGGGAAGAAGCAGCTGTGACCACCAGCCCTTAACAGAGAGACCCTGGCTGGGGTCCAGCAGCCAAGCAGGAAGAGTAACTGGGGCTGAACCCCACCATACATCCCTCAAATACACTTACACACTAAACTTGAAAAGTGAGTTGACCAAAAAGAAACTCTGGAACTGGTGTTTTTAAAGTTGTGCAACTTTATTATTCATCCATTTTACTTCATGTCATTGTTCTGAGACACACTTTAACCCTTTGGTTCACTATTGCTGATAAACTGCTTGCAGAAGCAATAATGGGCTTTTATGGAAGAGCATCTTCCGTGTTGAAACCCTACAGATCAACAGATACTAGATGAGTTCTCTTTTTCTTGCCGTTTTTCTATGTTATTCTACTTCTTCCATGTCAAAAGCAATAAAAGTACATCCTGAAAAATCAGTTTCACACACACACAAAAAGAATTAGCAACAAAAATCCCAAAACACGCGACTGAGGAGATAGAAATTGCAGGGACAAATTAATTGCTGAGTGCTAGGACAGAGCAAGGAAGCTCATTAGACTCACTTGAGTCAATGTCAGCAGCTGACTGACGTGGGTGAATAGCAGGGATCGACCAGGATCGACATGGATTGGAACCTGGGCATAGAGGAACTTAACGAAATCCAGCAAGGGCAAGTTTAGGGTGCTGCACCTGGGTAGGAATAACCCCATCCACCAGGACAGGTTGGGGGCTGACCTGCTGGAAAGCAGCTCTGCAGAGAGGGACCTGGGAGTCCTGGTGGACAAGTTGACCATGAGCCAGCAATGTGCCCTTGTGGCCAAGAAAGCCAATGGTCTCCTGGGGTGCATTAAAAAGAGTGTGGCCAGCAGGTCAAGGGAGGCCATCCTCCTCTAGTCTTCCCTGGTGAGGCTACATCTGGAGTACTTTGTCCAGTTCTGAGCTTCCCAGCTCAAGAAAGACAAGGAACTATTGGACAGAGTCCAGGGGAGGGCTATGAAGATGATTAGGGGAATGAAGCACCTCTCTTATGAGGAAAGGCTGACAGACCTGGGTCTTTTAGCCTGGAGAAGAGAAGACTGAGAGAGGATCTCATCAATGCTTATAAATATCTAAAGGGCAGATGTCAAGAGGACGGGGCCAGATTCTTCTCAGTGGTGCCCAGCGACAGGACAAGGGACCATGGGCACAAACTGGAACACAGAAAATTTTGTTTCAACATGAGGAAAAACTTCTTACTTTGAGATTGACAGAGCACTGGAACAGGCTGCCCAGAAACGTTGTGGAGTCTCCTTCTCTGGAGACATTCAAAACCCACCTGGTCAAGTTCCTGTCCAGCG
>JAHREE010000140.1:611300-643793 GCA_033628505.1 Tringa tobata
ATGAAAAACTGGCTCATATCCCCTGCCCCCTTGGTCCCTCTCAGAGGATTGCACACAGTGCCCGCCCAGTCTGCCCGTATCTACAGTTTGTTTGAGATCTGCCGCGACTGAGCCTTCGAGTGTTTGATTTGGTGGCTCCATTAACCACTACACCTCCTCCAAGTCCTCCTTGCGAGCTCTGTCACATCTGGTGGTGAGGGAGGAAACACTTTCCTCTTGGGGGTGGCTCAGCAATCCTGGAGAGGCTGGGAAATTTCCACCTCGGAGATGTTCAGGATTCACCTGGGAAAGACCCTGAGAAGCCCCAGGCAGGTTTAGATTCAGCCCAGCTATGAGGAGGGGCGGTTGGACTCAAGACCTCCAGAGGTCCCTTCCCACCTCTATCTTTCCGTGAGGCTGATCAGTTGCCCATTTGCTTTCACTGGCAGTGCACCTTGGTCGTTTTTTTTAACAGGCTTGTTATAATTCATCAGACTGTTGCTTGATTTCAGAACTCAGAGGTGGCTAAGGCAAAGTGAGCATTTAAAAGAAGTCTCTTCTTTTTACTGCTCTGGGCATTTGTAGGATCTGGTTTGCTCTTGAACTAACAAAGGTGAAGACTAAAAAAGGTGACCTGTAAGACGGTCACAGGCATTTGGGAATTAATTATAGCGTGTTACTTTAATTGTCTACCATTCTGGACTTCTCTTTCACAGTTCACTTCATGACCGCAAGCGGAAGAAATTAGCCACTTGAGTACCAGAAAGCTTTGTTGACTTTACTCAAGTTTCCAGATAAGGTCTTGTGCTCATAGTAGCCCTTTCAAAATCTTACCTGGACCTTGGCGGTCTTGGCAGAAGGGTTACATTTTACAAGTGACAATGGAAGAAAACAAAACACGTAAAGGATCTAATGTTTAGATTATAGGAAACGGCTGAAGCTATGTATAACAAGCCAATCAAATGGGTATTTGCAGCCTTTATTATTGTTTAAATATATGTGACTGCCTCCTGGTTTTATCCAGTAGGTATAAATACGATGAGTAATTATACAGAATAAATGCATGTGACAGAAATATCTGTCTCCCTCCCTCTGCCCTGCCCTCCTTCACTATATGCTTTCAATGCCTGCTTAGACACAGCAGGTGAGAGCAGCTACAGAGTCTTTCCCAAGTAAACTAAACCTTTCTGAAGTTAAATACAGCCAGTTTCTGATATCCCCGAAGAAAAATAAATCCCTTTAACTGGGTTTTCCCAGGTGAATAACAGGGAACTCATTTGGCCATTTATATCTTCTACTTAAGAGAAGGAGAGATAAGCCCGAACCACCAATTCAAGAGCAGTTTCTATTCCCATTATAAGCCAAAAGATTAACTGAATGCTTATACGTTACACCCTAAAATGCTACATCACAAGAAATCTCATGGTATAGTGTCAGAAACCAGGAAATAACATCAACAAAGGTGTTCTTGCATCTTCATCTATTTCCATTGTATATATGAGAGCATTCCAAAATCTTCAATTCCTTCCTTACTTGTTTGGGTTTTTTTCCCCGACCGTGCTTCACTACATTCAGGTGCTGTCCGCTCTTATATTAATAAGCAGTGATAAAAGCATTGTTCGTGTGTCCTTTTATGGTCCACAACTAAAACCATCAGCTTTAGCTGTAACAATGCTAAAGCTTTACTATAGAAATACTTGGGTCTACACGGCTATATTACATCTTTAGTATAGGGTAGATTTCCTCCTCGGTCAACCATAGATAGCATAAAAATTAAATGGTCATTTTGCTGATACCTGGCAGTTTATAGACTAGTTTTGTTGATACACAGAGATTCTAAGTGCATTAGTAGCTTGTTGCAAAGGGACTACTGCAGGTATGAAAAGAGTAATAAGGAACTAAGATAACCTCACCTGAAACCAGGGCAACATTCACTGTATTGTTATACATCCTAGAATGATAGAAAAACAGAACGGTTTGGGCTGGAAGAGAACTTTAATGATCATCTCCTTTCCAACTTCCTTGACATGGGCAGGATCCCCATCCAACCTGACCCTGAACACTTCCAGAGATGGGGCATCCACAGCTTCTCTGGGCAACCTTTTCCAGTGTCTCACCACCCTCATGATGAAAAATGTCTTCCATATTGATATCAAAACCTCTATGATTGTAACTCTGTAAATCATTTAAGAAAAAGATTCTTGACAAGACAATAGTATAGAAGGAACAAATGGACCTAAAAACAGGTAACAGAAACTTCAGTGAGCTGATTGCCCAATACATGTGGCTATACCGCATGAAATGTGCCCTTTAGGTGAAGTTGACCAATTATAATATGAAACCTACTCCTCTAGAGATTAGGATACGTGCCTCCACTTGAAGACCCTCATCCACTGAGCCTATGCACTAAAATTAAGAGACACTGTACCTTTAATTGAAGACAAGGACATTTTACAGCAATCAGCTTCAAGATAAAGAAGTGTGAACACCAACAAAAGATTGATAAACAATGAGTATGTTAATTATGATAATTTACAATGTATAAATGAGTGACTATTTCAATGCTGGGTGTGCTAGCTTTGTGGAAATACCCCCTAGCACTCATTTCTGTGAAGAACTGATAACAAATAAATAATAATTTGGGTCTTGCACACAAGGTAAACGATCCCACAAGTGTTGGGACAGCAATTTGTTCAATCTAAATCTACCCTCCTTCAGTTTAAAAAGCCCTAGTAAAAGGTATCACTCCATATTTCTTACAAGCTCCCTTTATATATTGAATGGCCTCAGTAGGGTGACCCCAAAGCCTTCTCTTTTTCAGAATGGACAACCCCAACTCGCTCAGTTTTTCTTCATAGAAGAAGTGTTCCATGCCTCTAGTCATTTTTGTGGTCATCCTCTGGACCCACTCTAAGAGGTTCATGTCTCTCTTGTACTGGGAACTCCAGAGCTGGATGCAGTACTCCAGGTGGGGTCTCGCGAGAGCAGAGTAGAGGGGCAAAATCACTTCCCTCAACCTGCTGACTACACTCCTCTTTATGCAGCCCAGGATGCAGTTGGCTTTCTGGGCTGCAAGCACGCCTTTGCTGTCTCATGTCCGGTTTTTCATCCGCCAGTCCGCCCAAGTTCTTCATCACAGGTCTGCTCTCAATCCATTCATCCCCCAGTCTGTACTGATCTTGGGGGTTGCCCTGACCCTCAGGTGCAGGACCTTGCACTTTGCCTTGTTGAACTTCATGAGGTTCACACAAGCCCACTCCTGAAGCCTGTCAAGCTCCCTCTGAATGGTCCCTTTCCTCCAGCAAGTCAACAGCACCACCCAGCTTAGTGTCAACTCTAGACTTTCTGAGAGTGCACTCAATCCCACTGTCTAAGTCATTGATGAAAATATTAAATAATATTGGTCCCAGTACGGATGCTGAGGGACATCACTCATTACTGGTTTCCATTGATCCTGATAAGGCCTGTCACGTGTTCACCATGTGAGTGGCAGCAAAAGCCAGTAGCATAACACTAATGCTGTAAAAGAAGGTGTTCCCTCAAGGAAGAAAAGACTTAGCAAGATTTCTTATCTTTTTCCAGAGAACTGCACTTAAACAGTGATCTGTTTAGTTAAGGTGATTCGGAGTGCAGGTGTATTAGCAATTAAAAATACTAAACCATTTCCTGCTTGTTACTTCTTTCTGTAGAAAAGTATGAGTTACATGCCAATTTGGCCAAGATACCCTTGTCTGTGTCCTCCACAGTCGCCTTAATCTCCTAAAACAACAGCTCCCACTTTGATACTTCAATATTCAGCACTTATCCCCAGGCAACAGTGAATTTCCAGTGTATTCCTGACAGTCGTACCTCCTGAAAGATGGTCCTGTTGATGGTTGCAAGGCTGTGTGAGTCCATCTTGTGCGTCGTGGGCATTTCTGTGAACAGTTGTGCTGCATACAGGGTTCCCAGCTACTGTTCATCAGCCTCTCTCCTGCTCTGTCTGCTTGCTGGTCACTAACTCTGTTAGCATCTCCTGCCGCCGGTTCCTGAGGGACCACAGGGGGAGAGCAGACAAGGAGACATCTGCCTTGCTCTCTGTGGTCATCTCTTAAACAACGCAGGAGATTCTCCTCTGGTATATCTCTTTGTTGTGACTCCTTGCAGGGGAGCGCCTGGCTGGTATGCTGTGGCTTCACTCACACCCAAAGCGATGTTGTTCCCAGCCTTTTCAAAGACATCTGACTTGTTTTTGCTGCCTCATTGGACTCCGTTGGATTTATGATGTCTGGTAGTGCACATAACAGCTCATTCCGTCAGTTGATAAGGACAATTGATGCTTCTGTTGTCCTTGGGCCTGAATATCACTGCAATGGGAAGGGATATGCAGCAGCTCCAGATCAGATTCAGGGAAGGTTCAGGTTGGATATTAGGAAAAATTTTTACACTGAAAGGGTTATCAAGCATTGAAATGGGCTGCCCAGGAGGTGGCTGAGGCACCATCCCTGGAGATATTCAAAAGACAGGTTGACATGGTGCTGGGGGACATGGTTTAGTGATGGTATTTGTCAGAGTTAGGTTGATGGTTGGACTAGATGATCTTGAAGGTCCCTTCCAACCTAGGTGATTCTATGATTCTATCTCCAAGCTGCTTTATTCCCTGCTGGTCCTGTTGCTGTGGGAGGGTGTCTCACAGCAGCAGCCACTTGGCAGGTTTAGCTGTTTGAGGGCCTGTGGACATCGTACACATGCCAGGAGTTTGGGGGAATCGGGATGAGTCTGTGCCAAGCTCCAGGGCTGACTGTGTTTAAGCAGATGAACTGGAACCCAGGAATGTGTGGGAGTGGGTGAACATGAATAGGGCTTTGGGACCATATGAAAGACAAAGACAAGCTTGTTCCAAGAATGGGAATTCCTTATAGGAATAACCGGCTGCAGCTGCCCTCATTTCACCACATCACAATTATTTTCCTGGTGATCTGTACAGGTCTCTGCAGGAAGGTCTCTCCTCACTGCTTTTGTCAGCTTCATGCTTTGCATTTTTTGAGATTTGATTTACAAGGATGGAGAATTTAAGCTTATCCACATTATTGCTATCATGAAACTGAAGTCGAATAGTCTGACGAAGAAAATCAAGAAGAAATTAAAGGAAGAATCAGCAGCGGAACTGAAAGTGGGGTAGCCGTGTTGCTGTGTAGAAGGAAGATATGTTTGAAGGTGCATATGAAAAAGAAGTTGCTGCAGCCCTGCTTCCTACAATGGGTGTTCAGTGTTGGACACATAGATTAAAAGCAGCTGTAATGTCGAGCTGGGAGAATACCAGCACCAGATGAAATGAGCAAGACAGAAAGCAAGACTGAAAGCTGACGAGTTTGCAAAGTTTGAGAATTCTGTATTTGAAAAACAGCTTGAGTTTCCCCAACAGAATGTTAAATCATTCAGAAAAAAAAAAGAAAAAAAAGATTTAGACCTGTGCATGAGAATAGCCTGTCTTCTTGTTCCCCTCGGCTCCTCTGATTGTGGGCTGCCTGGGCAGTGGAGCTGCCACTACAGGTGAAGAGCAGCTCATTCACATAGATGATCCACGGGAGCTGCATGGCAACCCTGGAACAGTCAACCAAAGGGCCCTGGTATTGATCATCTGCCTGCAGGTATGGCCCCATGGTTTCTTCCATTATGAGACACAGGCTGTGGGTTTCTGTCTGCTAGCTGATATTATTATTTGTGTGATTCCAGAGCTTTTAGCTAGGGTTTTGAAAGCTGCTATCTGCCCTCAAATTCATCATTCTCCATTTGAATGTGAAATAACAACTGTGTAAAAGAATTTACACCATCCTGCTGTACTTCCTTTGCAGTAAGAGTTTCAAAACTGGTTCACAGGTTCTCCTCTGAACAAACACGCCAGTGCCAAAACAGTGTTACCAAGGATGCCATTCTTTGACCTAGAATTGGAGCCCTTCTGCAGGATCCTTCTTCTCTGGACAATGGAGCAGCCAAAAATTGTATTGCTGTGTATGCAGCTGCTGAAGCTCTGTGGAGTCTGTCCTCAGATTGCCTCTGATCTCCTGGTGGAAATTAAAATTTGTGCTGCCTTAAGCTGCATTCACTTCTGAGGGCTAATTTCTCCTATAGGGTCATCTAAGTATAGGTTTGACAACTCTGCAGGCAGTTCTCAAATGCCCAACAGTAACTTTTGGTGTAAGTAAGAGGAAAAGAAAAACAGAAAGTGAAAGCTGTGATGCAATGCATATGTTACAGAAATTTGAACGGAGGGGGAATATTATTTTTGCAGTTAATGATTGAGCACAGGGATTTAAAGATTTCAGATTTTATGTAATATTTTCTGAATGAAATTTGGATCCAGAGTCTGTAAGTCAGGCCAAATGGAATTCTTACTTTAAACACCAAGCATTGAAGAACAGTCAAAAGTTATGATCCATCAATGCATCAAGCCCAGCCATGACCTGAGATCCGAAGTGCTATGAGGAATCAGCTCCAAGAAAGTTTTCCAAAGAACCTGTTATCTAATCAGCAATGCAACATGGCCATAGTTATGAAATGAGGCAAGTTGTTAAATGTGTAATAATCACCTTCTTTCTAGCTATATGAGATCTGACCTTAAGCCCAAGTTTAATGTTCTGTGGTTACCCAAACAGGTCTGAGCTTGTTCTGCGGACGTTTCTAAAGAAGCAGAGGAAAGTTCAGTCTGTTTATGTATCACACATGGTGTTCAAATCTTCTTCTCTAGACATCTCCTTTTAGTACATCACAGGTTACAAACCTTCCTCATACAGCGTTTTCTTCCAATGTCCATTTGCATTTCAGTGCGGATCAGTAATAATCCCCTTTCTGAAAGTTTTTTAGTGGTTGTTTATTTTGGAAGCAGTCTTTTTATTTTATATTAGTAACATTTGTAGTTTAGCAGGGCTTGGGGCCTCCAGATACTGTTTATCCCTGCGTTGACAGGCAGCTTGAGATGCCGACGCTCTAGACGTGGTATACTAGGGGGTTTGTTGTATCCTTCTGAGATGCCTTGTGTGCATCACCCTGCCCCAAGGGTGAGGATGATCAGAGAATATGATTTAAAGGGTACTGCTATCTGAGCAGTGTAGAAACGGCCTGCCAGTCTGCAGTGCACTGCAGCTCAAGAGCAGCTAGGCACACCCCCCCCACACACGCTCCCAAAGCAAAGAAAATCCCTTCTCTGCTGACCAGGACAACCAGAGACAGAGAGGAATATGAGTGAGTTCAAATCACAGAGTAACAGCAACTTTGAGAGGTAATATAATCTTTCCTTTGCCAAAGAGAAACAGAGGGAAAACTCAGAGATAACAATTACCTGGTTCAGAGACATCCTGGCTGTAAATAAATTTTCAGATATATATGCGAAGAAAATAAGAGAATACCTTCTTTCTTCTGTAAGAAATGGCATTTTCACAAAGGAAATGTCCTTACATGTATTTCTTAGGAACGTAATTAGAGACAGCATAAATAATCACTCTTCTATTACGGGTAGGTAATTACCTATGTAATGTCATTATTGTGCTGTGATACTGAAAAGGATCCCTCAGACACAGAATCATAGAGTCATTCAATAGGACTTCCAAAATAATTTTTTCCCCAAATTGGTTTGGACGGAAGATGACATTTGCCACTTGTTTTACCACTCCAAAAGGTTTTAACTGGAGAGTTGCATTAGTATGGGGGGAACAAAACCGTAATGGTGTTTTGCGGCTTTGCTATATATTGAGAAAAATGTTGGTCTTGGGCCTTCTGGCAGAGGTCTAATGGTGACAATATGGCTCTACAGAGTCTAATTTCCCTTATTGAGAAGGCTGGGAACACTGCATACCACGTAACCACTGATACCATTGCTACTGACCACATCAGAACGTACCAGTGCTTGCTTTCCCCCATCCCCATACACTATCTCCTCTCTTTGGGCACAGCTGCCTTCATCTGGAGAGTGCCCGGTGGTTCCAAGTGATTTTAGCCCAGAGTAAGGAGAATGCTCCGTGTTCTTTGAATGCCATTTTGAAATCCCTTTAAAAGAAGAAGTGACCCAAGACACACGGAGGCTGAGCCGTCACGTTGCATCTGCCCGCATGAGCCCAGCAGAGGAACACGGGTGGTCGGCATAGCCTTCAGAGTTTGTTTCAATGTGGGAACGAAGCCCAGCAGCCATAATACATGGCGTGGTGGTTTAATCCCAGGGGGCCAGTAAGCACCACGCAGCCACTCGCTCATTCCCCCCGGCTGGGATGGGGGAGAGAATCAGAAGAGTAAGAGCGAGAAAACTTGTGGTCTGAGAATGTACCACGTGGTGACTCTTGAGACCGCTACAACAGTAAAATGCTATTACAATGTGGAATTACAACGGGGGTAACTTTAGAGGAAGGGTATTTTCCATTCTGATTGAAACACCATGATTTCAAAATGATACCTCATCCCATATCAAGGTAACGAAAGCTTAAAAAGATCAGACAGGTTTTCCTATTGTGATCAACAATTCAATCCAAATTTATCAAAATTTTCTGTTTGGTTCTATAATTTAGGGCCGTAGAAGACTATATCATTAGTATGATCAATGTGTCGAGATACAATCAATCTTGTGATAATTAGGTAAAGTCTCCAGGTGAGAGTTTGGCCGGGATCACAGCATTGCTTGACATATTCACCAAGATCTTAGGTCTAGTTGAGTCAAGCCTGAAGCCAACATTACTGACAAGTGAGAATGGAAGGAGATAAAACCTTTCAGCGGAGATCCATGACAAACGTTTACAAATGACTGCGTGAACCATTCTCTGAACACAGAGAGATATCTCATCTCGGAAGGGCAATAGTTATCTACGTTAAACCACAAACGATTTATGAAATAGACCCATTGTTGCTTTCAAGATGGTCTTTAATGGCAAAATCACAAAGTGGGATACAAAAAGAAAAATTATGGCAGAAGCCATGGAGCCATGGTAAAGGAAGTGCATTGTAAAGCAAATTACAAATTACAAAGGAAGTGCTACTGGTTATAGACTAACATTTTGCTTACGCATCTAGCAGCAGAAGCAACACGCGATGCTTTTACATTACACAGTTGTATCAGGCAAGGGGTTACACACCCCTGGCACGTCTCTTGTCTTTGACTCTCTTTCATTTGGCCAAACGTGGTAGTTCTTGGGTTGGTGGGGACTTAGGGGAAGGGAGAGCAGCGCAAAGCAGGGTCAGGGCAACGCAGATCCGCAGCACGCAAGAGAGCTCTCCCACCCACCCGTTCTGTGACGCGGGAGAGAACCGATAGGAGCACGGGCTGTATTGAGAGAGAGATCTAGGCATCGGATTTTCTTGCTGGGCCTGCACCTTCCCTCAGCGCTGCGGGGTTTGCGGCCTAACAGCCACATCCCTTGCCGGGGAGCAGGGGACGCAGAAAGGAAAGCTTGTCATTGAAGTTGATCGCCTCGTAATTGGGAAGGTTCTCGTGTTGTCGCGCAACGTAACGGAAACCGCTTCCGTCACTGTGTTCGCACAGCAGCCAGACGCCTTTCTGGACTTTGTGAGAAGACATCTTGTCATTGTCGTGTCCCCTAGCCAGGTTGGTTGCTTCTTTTATCACCCTGCACTTCCCTTGGTAGTTGGCATGTTCATAGAGAGTGATCTGGGGCTGGTGCAGATCTTCAGTGATCAGCTGCAGGGAAGAGATCTTATCATTCATCTCGCTACCAACAAAGCTATGGTCTCCCTCCTCAAGCACCAGAAGCTGCCCTGTATAGCTGATGTGCTCATAAGCCACCCAAGGCTGGCCAATTACTTTCACTGAGGAGACACAATCATTCCAATCTACATCTTTTAGATTGGCAATGTCGCTGGTGAATTCTTTGGAGTAACCCTGGAAGTTGGAATGCTCGTAAAGGATGATTTTTCCCATCTCAGTCGGACTTCTGTAGTCTGGATACCTTGCTGTAGGAGCTGGATGACAGCCTGCAGGAAAGGAAAACAGAAAATAAACAATGCTTGTGAGAATCCTTTTCACAATCCAGACACAAAATGCTGGAGGGGGGCGGGGGATGAAGGAAAAAGGAAAAAAGGCAAAGTCAGACATTTTTTGCAGAGGATAAATATAGCAGCAGCTGGAATAGAATGATGGAATGAGATAGAACTTTGCATTTGGAGGAAAAAAGTAAAATGAGATACGTACACCAAAAGCGTCCAGTTTTATTTAGTTGTGTATGCTGGTTTATGTAGATGTGCAAGGGACATCTGAGCATTTAGTTTAACATCTTCTTTGTGTAGCCTAAATAATCATGAAATAAAATACATAACTGGGGTTAATCTTTCAGTTGATAATAGACACTGCATTTGAGAATTACTTTAGAAATTGGCGTTTATTGTTTGGACTAGATTTCGGGATCCACATAATATTACAAGTAAAGTGGTAATGAGACATTCAATTAATTTTTAAATTAAAGCGCATTTTGTACTGTAAATAGGAAAAAATCTATTCTGTTAAGGTGAGAACTGAACTTTTACACTCACTGAAATACCATATTTCTCTCTTCATATGAAATTCTGCTGAAATCAAGAGATTCCTGCACTTGACATAAGCTGAGAAGCAGTCAAGTTCAAAGCAACAGCGCTTTGAGTCAGACCAAGTTTCAGGTTGTGAATGTCTTTTTGTGGCACTGTTGCAAACACCCCTACCTAATTCCACACCAAGTTGTCCGGAAACAGACAAAGAATCACAGCATTTATTTGTAACAGCTGCAGGAACAGAAACGAGTGGCCAGTTAAGATAACAGTTCCCTTTCTAAATCACGTAACAGTCATCAAAGCAAAGTTTTGGGAAGGATAAAAGCAGATACTCCAGTTGATTCTGGGAAGGGATGGGAGAGGTTCAGCTCAGCCCAAGTAAGATTAAAAGTCAGACTAAAATTGTGAGACCTGAGCATTCACAGTTGTAATTGAATTGATGGAGGCTGTGGCTACCCAAACTTTAATATATCAATCACTGAGCACTTGTATAATGACCTTCTGTCTGCAGAAAAAGTAATAATAATCACAATCCAGTTAACTTTGCCGACACAATACAAGATCCTATGCTCAAGATTAATTTGTCAAATATTATCACTTTCACGCCCTGGGAATTTCATAGTAATGGCTCTCTCCATTCTTCCTCTTGACAGGTATGTTTGTCCCGCAGCTTTCTTCTCATCACCTGCAAGATGCGTGAAGCTTCTGCAAATACTGGCACCAGATCCTCACATACAGGAAGCAGCTCCCACCCCAAGGCTTAAACCACGTTTCACCGTGGCTGTCCGAGAAGCCATTTGGAAGTTTCCCTGAAAAAATGTGTGCATCTCACCGTGATGTCAGCGCCTTGGATGGGGAGAGCTGATGGCGCTTCCTCCGGTCCGGTGCTGCTGCTTGCAAGAGGTCCCTCTCTTTTATAGCTCGCACCGAAGTCTTGTGAAACACCCCACCCCACCGAACTAGGAAGTGGCTGATGTTACCCTCAGGGGCCAAAAATTGCTGATTACTTTGTTTCGGTTTTGACCTTTCTATAACCAGGAACCTCATGGCCCTGCTTCTAAAGTCCGTTGTAGATCAAACGTCCTGATAAATCTTAGAGCTGTGGTTCTTGATTTTCTTGTTTATCTCTATGGTCCCTTCCAACTCTAACAAATTCAGTGAAATCAGTGAAATGAGCACATCAATGGGAGGAATAGTTGGAAGAGGGACTAAAATAGCCTAGAACAGGATGGATTTACGTTGCCATTGAACAACATTCATTCTCCTTAGCTTGCTAGTATATTCTAATAATCAAATTATTTAGTATAAGTATTTTTTTAGGTTTATGTATAGCAGTATAATTCATCACAAACTAAACACTCCCATCTTTCTCAGCACCCGCAGACTAAGAAAAGCCCTTTGGACAAAATGTATGAGCCATGAAGGCGACACGAGGAGCGAGTCTGAGCGCTGTCTTGGCTGCGCTACAGGCAACAGAGAAACCTTCAGTCCCCCACATCCCCTCCACAGAGCACCAGAACGGGCAGTGGGACTTTTCATGACACCAGGGAGGGGATGTGTTTACACAAAAGCTTGACAAAGGATCTCTGTATCAACAGTCCCAAGCTCACAGAAAGAAATGACGTCCTTGTTTTTGACCGTCTTTTCTAGCGTTACTGGAATTGAAAATTAAATAGATTTCAATGTCCCTTACAGCTTACAAGGTGCTTTATGCACAAGGGAGTAAGCCACTGAACAAAGAAGAAGGGCTAGGTGTTTGAGACTGGAAATATTTATGGCTTGGGGTTTTTTTCCTGCATGGTTTTGTTTTTATTTTCTTATGGAAAATTGTGTTTCCTTCAATTATTTTTTTTTTTTTTTTTTTTTTTAGCAGTATCTCAAAAACTGGAAAAGAAACTGTGTGACAAAAGTGAAAAGAAAAACAAGAAACTCAAAGAGGAGAAGGAAAAACCCCTCTTCCTCTATTGCCCTCAGCAGACAGAAAGCAAAAGGACAAGCAAGAGAAATTATGAAGATGCAGTCTTTGCAAAAGTGAGAACTACACTTTTCAAAACACACTTGAACAAATGAAAATGTATTCTGATTCGGAGCAAAAATTACTAAAAGATATTTATCTTTTTCATAAAGTGAATTTTCTCCTTTTTTTACTTTTTTCTTTTTTTTATGAGGCTTAATAATGAGGTTGTGGGTTTTTTATTCTTCTCCCATAGATAAATTCTCTCATTTCTAAACACATCAAGACTCATGTATTTATTTACTTTTATTTCCTTTGTGGTTGGCTCCATCATCATTGCACTGCTAGAGTCTATTTCCCACTAGATTGCAGGGTGATAAACCAATTTCACTTAAAGCTGTGGATGTCATATATGCATCCACTTCACAGTACTGTAAAAGGTTAAACGGTAGAAAAATCAAATTAACAACAAATTCCTTCCCCCTCCAGATCCTCTTGTGACCCACTCTTCACCACAATGGATAGAAACTATAGTATATCAATAATTTCTCATCTCTTTTCAGTCCCTACTTTAAAATAAGGGGGTTAAAAAAAATAGTCACACATGAACTGCATCTCCCCAGTTTCTGAAAGCTATTTTGTCTGGTAGTTGTGGACTCAGGGCAGCAGGACACTGGTTTCTTTGTTTTGGCGGGGTTTTGTTGAAGGAGGGGGTGGTGTTTTGGTTTGTTTAACTCAGGAGTTGTTACGGCTGGTAAAGTGATTCTTCAACACAAAGACAGAGCGTCTTATCACTTTTGTCTCTAAGACTGGTGTTTCTCAAACAAAACAGCCCCCAAAATGCAACATAGGCACATGCAACTGGACCACAGATCCCCAGGCTGTGACCAGCCCACCCACCAATAAACACGCTCACTGTCAAACTGGTGAGGTAAAAAAAGACATCTCCTTTTTTTTTCTTAGCAGGTATCTCACACAAACTCCCCTTTTTGTTCTTTTCTCTTTTTGCTTGCCATTGTGTTTACTGCACTCCCCAATTTCCAGTGCTCAGTAAAGTGGACTGAACAACGCTACTTTTTCAGCAAAGGCTGAACGAGGGACGATAGCACCCTACTGGATGGGTGCTGCATGTTGTTCACTCTCAGCACCGGGAGTTTGCTCCACAAAAGGAAAGGCAGGCACAGCAAATACAGGCTGACAAAAATCCCTCTAAGTCCCACTTGACAAGACACAGAAGTCAGAAAGGAAAAGGAAGATTTTTTTTTCTAATTATTATTTCCTTCCCAGAGCCTTCTCTCCCCAGATAAAGGCAACAGGCTGCCTGTGAATAATTGTTGTAGTTCAAAATGTCAGAAACAACTGGGTTGCTTTCCGTCCCCGTGGTCAATAAATGTGTAAATGGGTTTCCATGGCACGGTTGCTGAGCTGGACTTCGAAAGCACAAAGGCCCGGACTAATTAGATGCTTAGCATCAGGGGAAAAAAAAAACCACCAGAGTGCCATGGAGCCTCGAATGGTCCTAGCTTCACAGCACCACGTTTGGCTGGGAAAGCCTCTCCAGGTCACAAAAGCTGCGTGCTCAGAAAATGCACCCAGCGTTTTGTTCCTCTCCTGTTATTAGCAAGTCGTGCTCCCAAACCCTTTAAGTGGCCTGACCCAAGCAAGATTGTGAGGGACACTGACCTGCCCTCAACTAACACTAGGTGTCACTTCCACTTAAGAAATGTGACAGAGAAACTGAAAAGTTTGAGGAAAAAAAATACCCATCTGGCAAGTCACGGACAGCAACTGAGTTTTCAGGTTTCACATGTCTCAAATTGGGCATCTGAAAGCGTCAGAAAATACCAGACAATACTTTGCCATACTAAGCATAATGGTGACCATTGAAAGGTTGCTCTTCTTATCTTTTGTGGGAGCAACGAAACACATGCCTACGTGAAGAAGGCTAGTAGTGATAGGACAAGGGGTAATGGCTTCAAACTGGAAGAGGGTAGATTTTGGTTAGTTATCTGGAAGAAATTTTTCACTATGAGGGTGGTGAGGCACTGGAACAGGTTTCCCAGGGAAGTTGTGGCTGCCCCATCCCTGGAGGTGTTCAAGGCCAGGCTGGATGGGGCTTTGAGCAACCTGGTCTGGTGGGAGGTGTCCCTACCCATGGCAAGGGGGGGTGGAACAAGATGATCTTTAGGGTCCCTTCCAAGCCAAACCGTTCTATGATTCTATGAAGAAGAGACTATTGTATGGAGAAGCTGCCAGAATCTGCTCTGACAAAGTCAGCCTTGCCAGCCTGCCTCTGCTGCTTTGCTGCTGGAGGTGGGAGAGCTGCTGCAGCAGCTTTCAGTCCTTCCTCAGTAGTAGACGTGCCTGGCGAAAGATTTCTGAGCGTTAGGGACTGACTCAGAGGAGGAGAAAGAGGCACGGTGCTTGTGGTCAGGGTCCTGAAGCAGGCTGGGGCATGAAGGAAATACTGGCTACAGCATTTCTGCAGTAAAAGTAAAAAAGATAGGGAAGTGTGGGGTACAGAGGTAGGGAAAGGGCTCCACCTGGGAAGACCAGGACTGTACTAGAACTATGTGGTTTGCTATGTCTTACAGTACCAGAAGTAGGAGACCACCTAGGAAGAGGTAGCAGCCTTAAAACGACAGAAAAAACTTCACCCATCTAAACACATTTCTTCTGCACGTCCACGAGACATCGTCGACACCAAAAGCACCACCCGGCCTAAAAATCAACAAGACAGAGGCAGAGAATAAATTCACCAAAGGCTATTAGATAAACATACTGATGTAACTCCTGGGTTGGGCAGTTTTTTAAAGCAGATGCAGGCAAAAGAGGTAGGACCTTGGGCACCAAAACAGGAGATCAAGAAAACCCAGGATCAAAATGACCCTCAGCAGCTCAAGGTGAGGAAACTGTAGTGGTAAAGCAGAGTGCCCAATGGCAGCACACCCACCTTCTTGACAAGTGTGGAAGCCAATGAGGAGCACTGTGGCTAGAGGTATAAGGATCTCAAAGCACAAATTTTTATGGTATGAAGAAAAAGGTGTGGTGATGCAACCCCCCACACTTTTATGATGCAGGATAAATCCATCTGGTACTGATTTTGCACTTGACTCCATCAATATCATCCCATGCTAGAAATCCTCCTGATTTAATTAAGGCTACTGGTATAGTTCCCACAGATGGTATTTTTACCATCACAGGCTGCCCCAGTTTCACTGAAGACCAGGTATGCCCTGTTGTTTAGTTTGTTTGTTTTTTTCAGATGAGATGTTAGAAAGGCTCAAGTGATTTGACTTCCATAGGGACCATACTGATTCTTTAGTTGTTGTAAAATCTTAGAGATGGTTGTCCTATTGCCCTTCATGTGGTTTAAAGTATTTTTTCCACAGTCCATTGGCTCCTTCAACTATAACATTAGACTGTGGGTAATAAGGTGTGTGAAATACCCGTTTACTGTTTTGCCCATTCTTGTACTTGTTTGTTAGTAACATGTGAGCCTTTATCACTCTGGATGGAGTCTGGAACTGGTAACGTTGAGAACCATGAAGAGAGGCCTCAGATGACATTCTGTCCATTAGCCTTTTGGCATTTGGTAGCTGCAAGGAGTCCAGATATTATTTCTACACCTGTTAAGATATATTTATAGCCAGCAGAGGGTTTTAAAAGACCAATGTAATCAATTTGCCAAGTAGACCACGAGTTTTTTCCTTTGCCAACGTGTAAAGGTGGTGCTTTAGCAGGGTGGTCTGTTTGCAGTTTTAATTTACGCTGGGGACTTTTGGTAAGGATGATTTCATGTGGTTTGTCTACTAAGGGGCCAGCCTCGGCTTTGAGCTGAAACATAAGGTGCTTCTCAGCCTGTGTGGCCTGATTTCTGATGTAACCATTCTCCCAGCTCATACCGTGTGGCGTTTAAAGAATTCTCAACTTTTATTTTCCTATTTTTTGCCAATTCGTTCACTCCTCCTATTTGGGGGTGGTGTTTTCCTGGCTATGCCTAATAGCAATTGCCAGTCTTCAGCTCTCCATGTTGGGGATCTGTTTATTCCCCAGTTGAAGGCTTCCCATGGACAAAGCCACTGCGTGGCACCTGCTGGAACAGCACAGGAGTCCACATACGTGATTTTTGCTTCATTTTGAGCCGCTAAGACAACTGCTTTGAGTTCTCCTACTCGGGAACCATCCTCCCCCTCTTCGATAACTTGTTTGCTGGTTTTGATTTTAAACGTGGCAGCTTTATATTGCCTTTTGCCACCCTCTCTCTTTGCCAAGGCGTCGGTAAACCGAAAGCCCTCAGTTGGTGCATCTTCAGTGAAGGTGGGTGCGTTTTAGGCTTGCTGAAGGTTTAAATGGTGCTGATGGGTCATCGTTAACAGGCATTTGTAATTTAGAAACTTTTCGCGTGTCCTTCAGTCAACTGCATTTCAGCTTCTCCTCTTGTGCAATCCCTTCTGGGGGAAGCAGTCCCCTTTAGGATGGTGTTTAATAAATTAAACGGACCTCAGATTCAAACAGCTTGCTCTTGGCGTATTTTCTCAACTTGCTTAATTGCACGGACAAAAGACCTCTTTCCCACTCAGAATACCTCTGTTCTGCCTCCGTAAAAGCAGCCGAGTATAAGCAGTATAGGTCTTTTTAGTCCGTCAAAACTGGTTTGAAATAGATCACAGTAAGTACCGTGTTCCTCAAAATCCCATTCTGCTATAATAGGATCACGAGGATGGACAGGTCCTAGAGATTGATATGGTTTTAATTCTTCTGTTAGGGTTTTGACGGCCTCTTCATGTTCTCAGGCCCATTTCCATGCTTTTCCCTCCATGCAATGATGGAGAATCCAGGTCCGTGTTTCCTCCAGCACTCCGCAGCACCCACCAGCTGTTGCTGGTGTTGGTGTTGCAATCCTTTACCAGGCTGGGGCATCTGCTATTGTTCACTTTTGTCCAGAGCGTCCGGTGGAATTGCTGCACTTCCAGCAACCCACCAAGTGCCCAGAAATTTCACTTCTCTCCTCGGTCTCTGACATTTTTCCAGCGGAATTTCAATGTTTGCTGCACGCCATGTTTGCCCAACTGTTGCTGCCACTTCCCTCGCCTTTTCAGGGGAGGTTCCTCCCATTACAATATCATATATATAGATAGATAGATATAGTTTTATTCCTTCAGGGAGTGGAACTGCCTGAAAAAGTTCAACAAGAGCGATTGTGGGTGAATGTTTATACCCCTGCAGGAGTCTGTTAAAGGTCTATTGGATACCTTCCCATGGAAAAGCATATTTTTTCTTTATCCTCCTGCAAGGGGACCATAAAAAACATCTCTTTCACACCCAGCACTGCCCTCCAAGGATGTGAGGCACCTTGCAAAGCAGCTGTTAGAGTTGCAATATCGGGGACTGCAGCTGTTGGCATTTAAGCACCGACAATCAGTCCTTCAACACCAATTCCCCTCCAGTTTACAGACTGGTCAAACCAAAGAATTGTACGGGGAGCGAGTCCTGAAAATAATTTGTCGTTTTCTCAAAAATCTGCAGTTACTTCTGAAATTTCAGCCCGCGCTGCAGCAGAAATTGGGTACTGGGGGACATCAGTGGTTTTTGATTTGGGAAGAACCGGGGCTGCGCAGGGTACACGCACTCTGGCAGCTTGTTGATTTTCATTGGGGTAAGGATTGGCGTTCGAACCAAAAGACCATAAACTACCATCCTGGCATAAGCCAAGTCCAGCCACTCAAAACATAGGATATTCTCATGGTGATCTTTAACTGCAGAGTGAATGGATGTCACAGGCTTTTTGCCCAAGGGCCATAAATTAGCTTTTGTGGTTTGGCACAGCAGGAGATCCCATAGCCCCAGTAATTTTAACCTTTTGCCGCCCAGGTCGTAAGCCCACCTGGTTGGCATCCTATTGTGTAAAAATTGAAATTAGTGCTCCTCTATCAATTAAAAATGTTGTTAATTTGTTAACTGGAATTAAAACAGAAGGGCCATTCTCATTTAGCCATTGATAAGCTTCTACTTGCCAGACAGGCAGGCCCAATCTCCATCCAGGCACTATTATTTTTTTTGGTTTTGCACTTTCTAACCCATTGCTACGAGGGGAGAAAAGGCTATTTTTCACCCTGGGGGTCAGCGATGGAGGAGTTGGAATGTTTGGATGGTCACATTTCTGGAATACTTGAATTAGACTCAGAGTGACATCAGTAGGCTGTCTCTGAACCATGGCTCTAGGAATTCCTAGTGCCAACGTAATAAATCATTAGCCATTTATTATTACAAATATATTTTCATAACTCATTTCTCCACTTCTGGCTCCTTAGTTGCCAGTCAGAGGATTTTGGTTCTTGAGAGCTGTTTTGATGGGATTGCCAAATTTGCCTAGCAATGGAACTTGTATTTTCTGTTTCACTGGGAATTTCATCCCATTTCTCACATATGATTTGGTGTTTCATGCATTAACATTGCCCAGGTGGGGACCTCCCTGCGACCTGACTCATCTTCCTCTTCGTCCTCTTTGCCCTCACTTTCTCTAGTGGCCTGCATTAAATCTATTAACTCATTATAATCTAAGTTCCTATGGATTTGATCTCTTTCTGCAATAAGGAAAGGTTTGAGCAGCGGGGGCTCTCTTTACTAAAGAGCCATTATTATTTGAAGCACCCCAGACGTTACCATCCCAGTCTTGGGGAGACTCTAGTTTTTTTAATCTGAACTACGTTGGAGGGATTTGGAGATCGCATCAGCATCAATTGACTATGTTCACAGACTTTTTCTTGTGTTAACCGAGATTCGGTGTTCTCACAGTTGTTCTATTTTAATTGATAACAACAGTTCAGTAGATTTGTGCCCCTCTAAGTCCTGTATTTTTTGAGCAAGTTTTACTCTTTCCTGACAGGCAGCTTCTAGGCACACTCCCAACCTGTTACACATTAGACCTTTATCCTTTCCAACTTCAGTTGTACCTCTAGCATCCGTTAACCGTTGCTCTACCTCTTCCCAGTTATGCCAATCATTAACAAGCCCGAACCTCTGGAACGATAGGATTTGTTTGCATACCATTATTTTGTAAGTATTGGGTGATTTTGCTTATCATCCTGCAACCACGTCAATTTGTCACGGATGGGAATATTTGACGTGGTTATGATTTAGCAGCAATTCCAAATGTATTAATGATTTGAGGCAGATCAAGAGGTTGAATGGGAGCAGCGCTTAATCATTAACCAATTTCAGGATTTACAAGGTGATTTAACAAAATAACTGAATGGTGGCTTAATTACAGATTGGAAAATGGCAAGATTCACACTAACTTGCTATCAGGTGTCCCAAATCAATACACATGCCTATGAGCACAAAGAAACAGACACACACGTGAGTCTTTAACTGCTAGGACCAAAGGTCCCTTCGCAGTGGACGACTTAACAAGCCAACAAGCACCCCTTTTGACTCCTTACACACACAGACAAAGGGACAGAAAACATTTGGATCAGGTAAGCTCTAACAACACTCACAATCCTAAGAGCTAACATGTATATTAGAGAGACATGGATAGAGACATGGATGAAAGAGAAACTATTCTACAGTTAAAATTTCACTTTTCTCGAGTTTGGAGTAAATGCAACACATCGGCATTTCTCAGCGGGTGATAACTGAGACTCCAGAAGGCTGACTCACCCTGGCCTTTCAGACCTCGAGGTGTCTGCCTGAGCGGTGTCCTGGCTCAGAGAAGAGGGTGGTCACAGCCCGCTGCGATCCAAAAGAGCTGAAAGGATCTCCTTAGAATTGTATAGGGTCAGAGATAATTCACTTTCATCCGTCCAGCTCGGGCAATGGGGTATTCTGATTTTTTCCACCAGTTGCGCAAGCCCAGAACTTGCTAGATCTTGAAGTTCTGGTATCACCCCCCCTTCTTTGGGCCACAATCCATTTATTGTCAGGAGTGATCGATTACCTTTATTGTTTCCAGGTGTCAGGGGAGCCAGGTGCACTAAGGGGTTGCCATAACCTCCTGGTCCACCACCCTCCGCTTACTACCCAGGACCCAAGTATTAATGGGCTGACATAACCTTCTGGTCCTTTCTATTGTTACATAGCCCAGGTAGGGTGGGAAAAGCCACAGCAAGTGGCTTAAAGGGGAACGGGGGGGCATTGCACCCCCAACACCAGGTGCCTGCTGGAAGGGCAACACCCCCTGACCAAGCCCCCCCTGGTCTTGACTTACCGCAGTAGTCGGGTTCCGCAAAGAAGTGATAAAAGGTAACACAGCTTCCCTCACCCCAGATGGCAAGAAATTGAAAGGAAAAACAAAACCAAAACCACGCTTCACTGACCCCTAAACCTAAACAAGGAAGAAAAAAAAAAAAAAAAAAAAAAAAAAAGCTTTTGGCACAAGGAAGCTCTTCTGCTGGCTCACAGAACTGAAGCCTGAGGCTACGGCAAAATGATGTCCTTTAAACTTCATTTGCATATGAGCTACCAATAAAATAAAACCTGGGACAAAAGGAGAGACAGAAACTGAGAGAGACACTGATCTATCTTTTGAAAACCAGTGAGCTTACACCCCCAGAGATGTCTACTACCCGCTGCATGCAGCTCCAACAGAGGCACAGAGAAAGGCGTTATTTTGGCAATTTTAATTCTCCCTCCTTTATTATACAAAATACTTTACAATTAAAAAACATTTTCCCCAATAGAATCATATACAGATATTTATAATTAACAAGATTCAATTACACACAAGATGGGGAACTTCTGCACAAAGGAAAACAACGACAGATGATCAAGTGAAAATTAAGACTTGACCCTTTTCCCCACCGTATTCTGGGAGGGAAAGTTGTATTTTAGACCTTTATTCCTACCACGTTCCCTCAAGTCCAAACTCTGGGATCTCCTCTTACCCTGCCAGGCTAAGGGCCTCCACCTGTGTCCCTAGCATCAGTACAACATTCTGCTCTTAAAAGCTTCATGAAGAGATGCTGAGAAACTAGCATCTGGCTGTACCACGAATACCCAGAAAAGGGGACTGCTCCCCGTGGTTTTCCCCAGCAACCCACATAGACACACATGCAAGCACATACGTGGGGGAAGCATGCTCGAACCCAGAATTTGTCACCCTCTCACCAAATGGCAATCCCACCTCACCAAAGCAACCTGCGCTCGAGACTGCGGGTCCAGTAGGTAGGTCCCCGCAGAAGGGCTATCGTAAGGTCTTGCAGCCAAGCTGGGCACTCCTGCAAAGGCAAGAGGGCTGGAGGTTGCCATCTTCCCCACTGTGATCATCTGCCTACAGGCAGAGTGTCAGTCGGTCGTGGAGGTGACACCGTGAACCGCTCGGAGATGCTCAGGCCACAACAGACAAGTAAGGGAAGTTGCACGCTTCAGTGGAAGGTCCTTGAAAATACAGTCGCCAGTGATCTGCCCTACCAGAGCAAAGATACGTGTGAACCCTAGTGAACGTTTTTCTCTCTAAAGAAGGTCACTGCTGAGCTGGGCCAACCCTGCACTCACAGGGAAGCCCATCCCAGAGTCACTGCTGGAGGCCAAATGCCTGAAGCAGCGTGGGAAGATCACGGGCATCAGCCGCCCCATACAGGTCACTCTGCCCCAGCATGGAGAGGGCCATGCGAAGGGTGCTCCAGATGTTGTCAGACATAGCGCCTTGCTGCCCCCGTGGACCTCGGCTCTTCTGCTGCATGTGCAAAGCCTCTAAGAAGTGCTCCACAGCCTCACTGTCAACATGAGAACATACACATGCTTACTGGAGGGGACGGTAAATGTCATACTCCCTCCCCCCATTTGCTTCTAAATGACTTCCCCTCCAAAACAGTTTCCTCCACTTCATCAGATCCTGCCCCACTTCAGAACCAGAAGATCCCCCTTTTCCCTCTTAACAGAAACTAAAGTCCAGATGGCCCCTACTCCAACAGTATCTGTGTGACACCTCATTCTCAGGGCAGAGTCCACACACTCACTCTGCTCTCCTATGCCAAGAGAAGGCTGCAGGCAGCGTGGCACTGCCCTTGTAACCTATTGCAGCCTCTCTCCCACAAACACATGCACACTCATGGCTCACAGCAGATCTTCCCATCCTATGCTCACCGGTGGGCACCTAAGTTGATGCAACTGATGCCCAAGTTGTAGCGAGAGCGGATGTATCCTGGCTGGAGCTCCAGGGCCCGACGATACGCCGCCACAGCTTCCTCACTCCGGTTCCCATTGGCCAGGGTGGCACCAAGCTTGTTCCATAGAAGATGGTCCTGGAAGAAGGGGCAGAGAAAGGGCTGAGAAACTGGATCTTTTTAAGCCCCAAGCCAACTCTCCCCTTCCCATGTGCCCGTCTCATTCCTCCGCTCCAAAAATGAACCTTTCGTACAAGCAGCAGCTCCACCCAAACCTTCACCCAAAACCTCCAGCATCTACACTCTGCCTTTTCTTACGTTGGGGCGCACACTGAGTGCGGCGCTGAAGCAATCCACAGCCTTCTCGTACTCGCCACTGAGGTTGAAGAGGACACCCAGGCCACACTGAACATCAGGATCCACAGTGGAAGGGTTGCTGCGCACAGCTGCTAAGAACAGCTCTTTCACCTCCATGAAGAGTGAGCTGGAAAAGCACAGAACAAGGATATCGGTGGACTGTGGAGACAGCTGGCCTTGCATTGCTCCCTCTGCTCCTGCCTGGACCGGTCCCAACCCTCCAAGAATCCTTTCAGCTGAAGGCTGAAATTTATAATCCTGACTCACTCAGACAGCAGGGAACCTAGGACACGCTTGGAAGGCCCCAGGTTTGTCCCCGAGACACCCTCCTCTGGTTCCTTCTCCAGCAGGTGAGCATAGTCCGGTTTATGGCGTAGCCAGTCCCGCAAAGTCTCACACGCCTGCTTCTGCAAGGACTCGTTGGTGAAGCTGACCGCTAAAGCCATGAGCGCCGTGAGGTTCCCAGGCTGCAGCTCCAAGCACCTGTGGGTCAAAGAAGGAAAAGTGAACACAGAATTAAACCACTCAGGGAGACACCTAGATCCAGGAGGTAACACAATCAAGACGGAGCACACCACGCTAGCCTCATGGTCCTTGCGACACCATGCACTAGACAACGAGCCATGCTCAGCAGCTCTTCTGCAACACTCACTGTCTGAGGGCACTGATGGCCAAAAGCTCCTGTTCATTCTCTGCTTGGGTGGTTCCCAGATATTGCCAGGCCTGGAGAAGACAAAGATGCACAAACTCAGACTTCTTCACACCCAGAGAAAAAGATAAGCCAATAAACCTGTGGTTTATTTAATCCCTGGACACAGGGATTAAACCCACCGTATTGTCCCACGCATATTTTAGAGCAAGACCAAATATATGCAAGTATATACATCAGCCACAGATACAAGTTTCTCTTGATGGCACACAGTCCTTCAAGACAATAAAACTGGCATTGTTACAGTGAAAAGAAGTGAATGTTTACCTGGAGATCTATCATAAAGCAACCGTTGGCAGTTTTACACTATTAAGTGACAGAATCTCCACTTTTAACTTCTAACTGTGGTCAAACTGCAGAGGAAGGAGGGAAAAGCAGATCTCTTATCTCCTAAGAACAAAATGACATAGCAGCAATGCTAGTAATGAGGAGACCCCCCAAGGTAGGCAGATGTATATACTTGTGCAGTGGTCCACTAGCAAGTGATAATCTTGGGGAGCTGACTGTCAGACCTAAAAGTAGCAGCACTTATTTTACTGAATCTTTAGTCTTCGTGACACCCGTACATGAAAACCACTTTCACCTCCAGGTTGCAGACATAAAAAATATTTCATTAAGGCACTGAATCCAAAGTAACTGTTTCACTTTATGTTGATAACCACACCCCTTGCTCTAAAATAGGCTAGAAAGTTGGCGGGATTGTCAGCAGGAAGTACCCACTTTTTGAATGTATGTCAAAAAATGCAGTATCCACTGTCTGAAGAAGGAAATAGTTTCATTAGCAAAGAACCAGACATGCTGCACAAGCAACCACAAGGCAAGAGGCAATCTACTGTCTCAAATCTCTAATGCTTCACCATAAAGCTACCTGCAACTCAACAAGAGCTGACCAGTGATAACTGCATGGTGTTCTGCAGGCAGAAGAGCTGGTATTCAAGGTAAAGTCGTGATTTGGATCAAAGCAACCATGGCATTTCCTCCAGAGCAACTGTTCAAGTCTCTTTGATCACTGTACCATTTGTAAAGTCTCGGCTTCTCCTGTAATTTCTGCAGAGTCACAGCAGAAGAATTCAGAATGTTTTCAACAGCCAGAACTGGCCCAAGATTTCTTCCCCTAAAGTTTCAACTACCTCTCCATTATACTCAGCCTGCTGTCCACACTGCCCATGAGAAGAGAGTGCCAATTCTAAAGGAATATTAGCAACACCTTTTGACCACTTTAAAGCTAAAGTAGATCTCCAAAACCTGTTTACTCCCGGTGTCCTAGAAAGTTAAATGCCTCCCAGTATCCTAGAAAGGTAAAACCAAGGACCTCTGTTCTGAGAGGTCACTCTCATCTAAGCCTCAGGATTAGCAAATTAGGTATTTTCAATCATATACAATTAGCAGGGGTTGAATAAGACACACTGAGAATTCACCATCTCTGGGTCCTTGAGGCAGGCACTCCAGAAATGGACAACACGGTTATATTTGCATTCTCCCTCCTGAGAATATCCACATCCTCTACCTCTGGAGAAAGGTGCGTAGACTATTCCATTCCTCAATCCATCCTGCAGGAGCTGAAGTGCTTTATGAAAACAAGTATTCAATGACTTAGGAGCTGGAAACTTGACTTTAGTATAAAAATCATTCTCTGGCCTACAGATTCAAGTGAAGACACGCAAGCCATCTCTCTCAACTCATCTGGGTTACATCTTCTCCGGGTATCTAGATGGAAGACCTAACCAGGAGCCCTAGTCTAATGAGCTGCTCAGAATTAGTCTTTAATACAGATATTGAAAGCAGGTATCTGCCACAAGCATCTCCAAACTTGCAATGTCAATAAAGACCTCCACAGAAGCAACTTAAGAGATGAGAACTCCTTTGTCTTAGCTCCATGCAGTCTCAGGTGCTCCAAAGATTTCACACAGCTCTAGGCCAGAGCCTTTGTGGTTTTCGTAACTGACCTCAGTCATAAGCTTCCTTGCCCACAGTCCTGGGACTCGCATTCATCAGCTACAAACCCAGAGCAACAGAAGAATAAGATGTTGTTATGCAGCCCACACAGCTCCTAACACCAAAGTGAGCTTTCTACACACACTGACACCTCAGCAGGGAAGGATCCAAGCAGCAGGACACCTTGCCAAGGCCTGTTATCTCTGCTCTCACTCACCTCCATATGATCTGGCCTCTGTTGCACTGCAGCCTCAAAGAGCAAGACAGCATTGGGGAGGTCACCTTCCTCCAAGCGCTTCCGCCCCTCTTCAAATGCATCCGGGTGATCTCTCATGGGATTATCTTCCTCAAACTGGTAACCCTAGCAGGGAAGACAGACGGAGGATAATGCTAGGAGACAGGGTTAGGGAGAAAAGCACTCTCTACAGTACAGCACAGTCTAGTCTCGCTGTATCAGAAACACTCAAACTGCAGACCAGCCAGCACCTGGACCTCTCTGCTAGTTTGAAGCAGATCAGAGAACCAACAGCTCTTCTTCCTCCTTGCTCTCTACAGAAAAATTTCCCCAAAAGAGACCTGGAATAAGTTACAACAGACACTAAACATCTGGTGTGAGTCCTAGCAGCTTGGGGGTGACAACACTTGCACTCATCAAAAAGAATTCCAGCATTAACTGGTATTTGCTGTTGGGCAAGAACTAGACAGCATTTGCAGACAAGCACAACTGAAAATAGCATTTCTTTAACCGCTAGCTGATCTGGGATGAGGGTGCAAGTGACAGCAAAAGATCAGTGTGAGCAGGAATCCAGCCAGCATTCCAGGTCCGTGGGGCTCATCTGCAAGGCAGACATACTGACAGCCTCCTCGAGGCAGTCCATCACAGTGCTAGGGCTGAGAGACCCTGTTCTCTGTTACCTTGTCATATGATGAGGAGCTGAGGTCTTCATAATCAGAGAGCCAAGGGTGAGCCTCTGCATCTCTCTTGGCCATCTCCTCCCATTCTGCCTGGAGTTTGTCCCAGAAGTCCACATCCGACTGAAGGGAGAACAGAATGTGACTAGAGTACCTCAACCATAAACTGAGCTCTACAGATACCCTCTTAAATGTTTCTAGCCCTCCTCTCAGCATGCAAAGGAGAGAGGTAATCCTACCACAGGCTCTCAGCTGGTACCCCAGCCCTCCTCCTCCATCAGCTTTACCTCCACAGCAGTCTTTGCCTGCTCAAATTCCGTATCAAGAGTTGACATGTTTCCAGATCGCGCAAATTGATCCACCCAGGCATCGGATGCCCCCTGGGAGTTTAGAAACAGAAACACACCTATCTTTTTAGAATTTGGCAACCTGAAGGCACATCTCAAAACAGCAGGAGGGTCTGTGATGACCCCTCCTCCCCATCAGCAAGAACTGATGGCCTGTAAATTGGAAAAGAGTTCATTTGGACATCCCTTTCCTCCCAAGTTGCTACGGGACATGAGAAAACTCACACTGCCCAAATACTTTCCCAGCTTCTGGCTAGACTCTGCTAAGACATGGTTTAGATACGTGGTTTTTTGTGGGTTTTTTTCAGAGTTAGGTTGATGGTTGGACTAGATGATCTTAAAGTTCCCTTCCAACCTAGACAATTCTATGATTCTACAATTCTAAGACAAGCCCAACAGTCCCTCCCTCGCCTCCCCCAGCCTAGTCGTTAGTAGAGCACTGCTGAGAGTTGGACTTGCCATTCTCCCTCGCTCCCGGACTGTGCACTGTGGCAAAAAGCTTTCCTCCTTCAGAGCACATAGGGCTGGGGCTCCTACCTGCTGCTGTATAAACTCAGCTGCCCATTGCTCTGCCTGATCTTGGTCTCTGTGGGTCACCTGATTAGCTTCGATCGATACCCTCCCATCTCCGATCTGGCGGACAAACTTTAGGAACTGTGGCAGAGAAATGAAACAAGGGTGGAGCTGGGCAGACACTTTGCCAACAAGCCCTCTGCCCGTGCCCCCCTCCTTCACTAAGAGGACTTCTCTCTGCAAAGTGAGCACAAAAGGCCCGGAAAGGTGGGGAGGACAGGACTTCACCAGTCACGTGGTAGAGATGGATAATATCTAAAGTGGATTGTGGGGTTCAACTTCCAGGAATCAGGGAAGAAACGGAAACATGGGACAGCAGGAGGTTTTATTCCTTTACTGTCTTTCCCCTTCTCAATTCCCCACACCTCTTATTCACACTAGATATTTATCAGCCCCAATCAGGGAATGTCTTACCTCAGAATTCTTGAGTTTTGGATCATCCACTTTAGAGAGGAAATCACTAACAGTTTTCTTAAGATCATCCTCAGGTTGATATTCCTCATACCTGTGTTCAGACGCAGTAAAAAGGAAAGAGACAATCTGATACCAGGCAACAGCGAACCCTCTCACTAACAAGAGTCAACACAATAGAACCCCTCCTCAAAGACTCTGGAGTTCTCCTAAGTGATTCAGTACCTTTATCCATCTGTAAAAATTCAAAATTACTACTAGGGTAACTGTGCAAGTGACTGACACAAACAGTAGCAGAATTAAACAATTACGGTAGCAGCACAGTTCTGCAGAGAAGTCTGAATTCCTTGGCAAGCTCACATACTATCAGACATCACAACTTTTAGCACTACCAAAAATAAGGTCATGTATCTAGGAAGAAAGTAGGTCATGCTCATGGAAGAGGAGAAGTGTCCTGGAAAAGTATCAACTCCGCTGAGGACTGAGGGCTCACAGCAAGCACACAACCCAGTATGTTGTCTGGCTTACAGCAGGATTGGACCAGTTCCACATGTCACCACTACATTCAGTCTTGGTGATGTCCTTGGAACTGGTGGCAATAACTCAGGAATGTCCATATTTGCAAAAACGTATCAGAAAAGGCATGAGCCAGGAGGAAGGAGAATCCAAATATGCAAAATCTCTTTTAGGGAAAGATCTAAGAAGCCCAAAGTCCTTGCTTGTGTTTTGCTTCTTTAATTGAAAAACTTGACTGTAGTCAACAGGTACCTATACAGTGAAGATGCATAGTAGCAGACTGTTCTTTAATCTACCACAGGAAAACACATGAAAATAATGTCTGGAAGGCTGAGTCTAGAAATACGCAGAGGAAAGGCTGGATGTGGTTTGTCAAGGAGAATGAAAAGATAAAAGTTTACAAGTAGTAAAGTCTAGTACTTGAGAACTCTAAATCTAAAAAAAGCATCTGTTGTGGAAAAAAGGTTCTGCTCAATTAGGAGTTCCTGAACTCACTTTAAGGAGCTTTGCATTAGGCATGAGATTAAGTTAGCCTTAATCATGATCACAGTATCTTGCTGGAACTAGAAAAGCTAGGATTTCTTAAAAACTTCAGGCTCCAAGCATTGTTTCCTCCTTTCTCTGAAACCAAAGGTGTGAAAACATCAATCTAGATTAAATGACTCAAATGCATTCAAGCCATAGCAGACTTCTATCACCTATCCAAACTTCATCCACCTAAATATCTAACAGCAATAACTAGTCTTGAGAAGAGAGACTTACCATTTATCCGCCAAAGACTGGTCTTCCGATTCCCCAAGCCACAGTTTCTCCTCTGACTGCTCTAGGTATTCTTCTGCCCATTTGGCAGGAGACACAGATAGTGGATCTGCACAGGACATCAGGAAAAATGGGGGGAAGAGTAAGATAGGCAGACCATCACTCAACTTCAGATTTTTCTCTCTCCATTTTACATACAGTTTGCTAACACACAAAGATTTTTTCAAAGAAAGATAATTTACATTTGTTTCTTCTAACTTTGCTTATTCTGATCTAAAGATCTTGGGCTCAGACTGTGTATTAATACAGATACCACTGTGGTGCCAATACCTTATGATTTTCTACTGTAATTTCACAGCTTATCCATCTGCTCCATGTGGGATAGTATGTAGGTCAAGAAAATTAGCAATGCATTACAAGTCTGTGTCAAAATCACAGCCTACAAGGCACTAGGTTTTCATCAGGACTTTCTCAAAGACCCTTGTAAATGCTGATTCATATCTCCAGAAGTATAAAGAGTGAAGGTCAAAGAATGGCACCAGCTGGGTCTCTACACTGGCCACTCCCGGAGAAGAGAATAGCACCTATTTAAGTATTAGTCAAATTTTCAGATTAGCCATCCTGTGTTGTGTGTAGAGCTGGGGCTGGAATAGGGTCCTGTACTCCAGCCCCAGCTCTACACACAACACAGAATGGCTTTTCAGATAAACTTGCTTGAAAATGGAAAGCTTAACCTTTGGGCCAGAAATATTAACTTTGCATATTTCCAAGGTGCAACATCCCTCCATCTCCATGAAACTGACAAAAACTATTTGTCCAAAGCACTAAATAATACTTGCCTTTGTACCAAAAGCAAATTTAGTTTTAAGAGAGGGAATTCGAGAATACTTAAGCAAGCAGCAGTACCGGAACATCTCCAGAATCTGCATCAGCTGAATCATAATTTTTACAAAAGCGGTTTGAAGATCCTGCTTCTCCTAAATTCTCCAAATAACCTAAATAACCGTTACACCTGAATAAAAAGCTTCTACATCACATTGTGAGCAATTTGGCTAAACCATCGCAAAGCAGCTTCCCTGACCCACCCTGCCCACCCCCCATTAAAGCTGCTACAATAAACACTGCCTGCTGGGCCCAATTTCACATTCAGTAACTCTCCACAGGCATACGACTGGGCAACATCCTGACAGTAATTTCAAAAGGGACCTTTCACCTGTCACTTCAGCAATGAATTCCTGTGACCAGTCGGCCTCATTGTAATCTGAAGAGACATCACCAGTGCTATCTGCTGCAGCCAAGAATTCCTGGGTCCAGTTTTCAGACAGTGCCAGGGCTGCCACACCTGGAGCTACAAGAAGTTAAAAAAAAAAAAAAAAATCCAGAAGTGAGGATTGGAGGACTCAAAGGTATCATTTAAGCATTCCAAGTTAGCTCTTACCATCTCTGAGAGCTCTCACCATCCCTTTCTCTTTGTCAGAATAAAATCACAGAAAGATTCTACTTGGAAGGAATCTCTGGAGGTTGCTATTGTTCTCACAGCAAGTTAACACTAAAGCTAGAGATTAGGTTGCTCAGAGCATTCATCAGATAACTTCTGAACTTGTCCAAGGCTGGCAATTCCCCAGCCTCCCTAGGCACCCAATTCAGTACTGCAGGGGAAGGAATGTCTTCTTATATCCAGTCAGTTCCCCTTTCTGCAAGTTGTGTCCATTGCCCCTTGTCCTTGTGCTGTGTATCACTGTGGCGACCCTGGCTATGGCTGCTGAAGACAGCAACTAGACACTCCACCCGCCCTGCCCCTTTGGCTCCTCTCCCCCAGGCTGAACAAACCCAGCTCCCTCAGCCTTTCCTCTTACACCATGTATTCCAGTCCCTGAACATTTTATTGTTCACCAGCAGAAGTAGGGAGGTGATTGTCCCCCTGTACTCAGCACTGGTGAGGCCACACCTGAAGTATTGTGTCCAGTTTTGGGCACCTCAATCCAAGAGAGATCTGGAGGTGCTGGAGCGAGTGCAGAGGAGGGCAACGAAACTGGTGAAGGGCCTGGAGGACAAATCATATGAAGAGAGGCTGAAGGAGCTGGGACTGTTCAGTATGACGAAGAGAAGGCTGAGGGGAGACCTCATCACTCTCTACAACTACTTGAAAGGACACTGTAGAGAGGTCGGTGCTGGTGTCTTCTCACAGGCAATTAGTGACAGAACGAGAGGGAATGGCTTCAAGCTCCAACAGGGTAGGTTTAGACTAAACATTAGGAAAGAATTCTTCCCAGAAAGAGTGGTGGGGCATTGGAATAGGCTGCCCAGGGAGGTGGTTGAGTCACCATCCCTGGACGTGTTTAAGAGACGATTAGATGCGGTGCTGAGGGATATGGTGTAGGGGAGGACTTTGTAGAGTAGGGTAGATGGTTGGACTCGATGATCCCACGGGTCTCTTCCAAACTAGACGATTCTATGATTCTATGACTTCCACTGGACTTGTTCCGGTACGTCAGTGTACCACTAAGCCCAAATCTGGAAACAATGCTCCAGGGATAAACTCACATGTGCTGAATAAATGAAGTTTAACCATACTTGGCAAACAAATACTTGGAGTTTAATCATAACACCAAGATCTTTTCCAGCTCTCCACCTACTCTAGCTCCTCTCACCTCGCTGAGGGGCCTGTCGGAAGCTTGACTGTTCAATCTCTTGCATCTCAGCCAATAAGTCATCCATCTTAAAGGTCTGGGGTGCACGGGACAGTAAAGGGGCATTCTGCTCTTGCAGGAACTCTCCAACCAGCTGCCAAAGACAGAGATGGATTACAAACATAGCATAGAAGGTAGAGCCATGGAGCATAAGAGAAAGAAATGCGCTTGTCAGAAGCCCATTATTAATGGGCTTACCTGATTAATACCAGATAAGGGGAAAAACAGCAAACAGTATTGATGAGAAAAGCAGTAAGGAAGTGCATCAACCTGTTCTTACCTCATCTTCGGTGGCCACTCCCAGTGGTTTGGATACCTACAGGGAACAGGTATTACCCAAATTATCCCAGCAGCTTTGACCCCATACCCCTCTCCACACACCCCCCTGTGACCCGATTAGTTTACATCTTCCTCGAGCTTAGGCTGTCAGCATTTTCTTGCATTAGCTGCCTGCTTATGTGGAACCTAAAGGAGCAGGAATACCTTGAGTGATACTGTCCAACACCCCCCCACACACAAACACACACACTTTTTGGGTTCAGGCCCGTGACAGAGAGGCATACAGCTCAGCACAGCCACCGACACCCTCCCAGAGCCCAGTTCCACAAACAGGCCCTCACCTGCAGGACAAACTGGGTGACCCCATGGCCTCTTCCCCCAGAAATAACAGCAACCCCGCACCCACCTGTGCCAACACACACACACACACCCTGTACCGCTTACCCTGTGCTCCCCCTTGGGC
>JAHREE010000140.1:658790-680600 GCA_033628505.1 Tringa tobata
GCACAGCACCCTGCTCCACCTGCTCGCCGGAGGGTGAGTAGCCCCGCAGCCCGGCCTCCTCCCCCTGGGGCGTCTCGGGCCGCGCGGCGCCCTCTCCCCGGGGAGAGCTCCGGGCTCTCGCCTGCCGCCAGGCCAGGGTCTCCCTCAGGCCGGCGTCTCCCTCAGGCCAGGGTCGGTCTCCCTCAGGCCGGCGTCTCCCTCAGGCCGCCGCCCGGGGCTCGTCCTGCCCGCCCCTGAGGAGCGAGGCCTGCGGCCCGCAGCGCCGCTCCCCGCGCCGGGGACTGTGGGGCCTCAGGTCCGGTAGCGGCGGGGAAATGAGCCGGGAGAGGGGAGGCCCTGCCTCGTTCCACGCCCGTAGCCCTCACTCGGGCTGAATGTATGGCTCGGGGGGGAAGGGGAGGCCTCCGTGTGAGTCCCGGGAGGTGGTAGTGGTGGAAGAGGGGCTTCGCCTGGGGTTTCACCCCGCCTTGAGGCCGGCGGGGATGGGGTGCGAGGGGAGCGGGGTACTGTGTGGGGTGAGGAGAAGCGCCGCCGGGCCCCTCCAGCGGGGCACACGGTGGAGCATCCAGGTCTGTGGGAGGGCAGCCAGCCCTCCCTCCATCGTCGCCTGGTTGAGATTCCTGCGTGTCTTCCCTGGCTTTAAATAGTGCGGCTGATCCCGGTGAGTCAGGCGTTAGGAGCGTTTGGAGGCCCAGCAGTGCCTCCGGATCCGCAGCGTGCCCTTGAGCAAGTTCCTTCTCTTGCAGTGGTGTTTCACCCTCCCTCTCTTTAAGGAACGTGTATCATTTAAGTCTCAAAACAACGGGCTTTTAAGTTTATGGCGTTCTAAAGCAGAAGATGCTTCTGGTCCTCCAGACTTTGCTGAGTGTCTGCGGAACTCCCTTGCCTCGACAGCCAGCTAATCCCTTCCCAAATTCCACCAGCCCGTTGGAGTCCATGTGGTGGTGAGGTCTGTGGTACAGCATGTGCAATAAAGCACATCATTTAATTGCTCTTAATTAGTAAATTTCTAGGTTTATGCCACTAAGGCAGTTGTTGTGCTGTGTCGATCTTGGCTTATGTGAGCTTGCCCTCCCTGTTCCCAGTGTTGTGTATGTTATTCTCTTTTATTAATTTATCCTTTGAACTGTGTAGTCCCTGCATCTTAGCCTTTCTTAATATATTTTTTTTCGTATTTCTTAGCTTTCTTCTTAAGCTTTTTCTCATCCTCATTTTCCACTTTGGTTCCTGAAAAACTACGAGAGTTTGGCTGGTGCGTCGCTAGTGGGAACTTTGTCAGTCTGTGGCCTGTCCTCACCCATTAAGCAATAATCGTTGAATTACAATTAATTATAACCCAGGAGATGAATAAGAATTGCATAAGAAGTTCAGGTTATTGCTGCAGTATATAGTTGATATGATTGTTTCACCTAATGAAACTTCTCGTTGATGAAGGAACAGTTCTTCGCTTTATCGTCTGGGATGAGAACTGGGGACCATCAAATGGAACTTGTGAGAGGTTTGTTCAAAACTAATGCAAGAACATAGCTCTTAACGCAGTGTGCAGTTAAACTATGGGACTCCTGGCCACAGGATAATGGAGAGTAAAAGCTTTTTATGTGTCCAGAAAGCATTTTTAAAAGATTAATGAAAAAGAATGTGTTGAAGGCTACTAAATGCAATGCAACATTTCTGGCTGAGGAATTTCCTGAGCTGAAAATAGCAGGAAGCTGGGAGAATGTTCTGGAGATGACTGTTTCTCCTGCTGTTCCGTAGGTCATCTTTATTCGCCTCTGTGCTAGGCGGAATCCTGGTTTAACTGCAGGTTTGTCTGACCTAGCATTGCTATTTTTAAATTAACATCTTTAGGCCATTTCAATTTTTGGCTAGCCAAAGAAAGGGCTAAAAAGTGAATTACCAGTAAACTGTCACCTCAGAGCATGTTCTTGTACCCTTTTCATATCGTTGAAAAAAATCTTAACGGTGTTTTTTGTATTTCTCTTGACTAATCCTCTTTTTCTGCCACCTCAAACTTTCCAGTTTTAGCAAGATTTAGAGGCAAATACTGTTTTCTAAGGTAAAATTACCTGCCTTCTTCTATCAGTTTTTTTTGCCACTGCTTTGCTCTGAGAGTGCATGTTGTACTAATTGTAAACTGCTGCTGTTCATCGTATTTTGCAGGAGTTGCTTTTTTTCCCCCACTTCTAGAGTAATGACTTCAGGGTTTTGATTTTGTTAAACTGGTCTGTTTAAGCCCAGTGTAAGGACCCTTGGTGACTGCTCAGTTCCATGTGTTTTTTTCATTATTACCAGTTGTTGCAGCTTTGCTCAGTACTGTGACAGTCTTTGTCACCTATGGATTTTATCAAGAGTAAAATGTTACCTCCTGTCTGTTGGTGGAGAAACTGAAAATTATTAGGTCTAGTCTAGAAGCAATTTTCCTAGACTCTTGCTGGACCACTGCTGTTTCATTCTTTACTGACAACTGGTTTCAGGGCAGGGAAAGAGTGGGGCTGTTTGGTTTTTTCTTTTTCAGATTTTTGCGGTCTGATTTTAATCCATTTAGCATCTATGCTGTGGACAGGGTACCAATGTTCTAAAAGTGTTTTTGTGAGATGTCAAGCTCGCTTTTTGCAAAACTGAAGTATGTTACATCTTTGTAGTTGCTTTTGTGAGTCCAGGTTTGGTTTGGTAAATTCCATTAAAAAAAATATATATATAGCCCCCCTTCCCCCAACATTGATTAGTACAAAGTCTCTTTGAGTCTCTATCTGATTCCGTAATTCTCTTCTGGCATGAATCTCAGGTCATATAACCATATAACTGTAGCAGCATAAATTATTACACATACCTTTTTTTTTTTTTTTAAGTCCTGGTAGACATTGGAACTCTTCTAGGCTAGTATATTTTCCCAGTTCCCTGACATTTCTTAAGCATTTAAATCTGTAGATAAGAAGTCTCCTCAATCAGCTATTTTTAATATCCATGGCCATGTGGTTTTTATGCCTGCTGATTTTATAATGTTTGTTCCAACTAGATGTTGTTCAATTTTGCCTTTGTTAGTACTGAATTGGGGAAAAAAGTTCATCTCTTTGTGACAAGAGTACATAGTTTTCCATTTTTCCTGAAACAGAATAATTTTGGAGACTTAAGCCTTTCATCCATTGTGAGCAGCTGTATCATCATGACTCTCTTATTGCTGATAAAATGACCACTAAGCTAAAGAGTAACAATTTCTTTAACTCTTAGTATTGCTTTTAAAATTCTTCTCTATTATCTATGCATATCAGTAGCTTGAGGAACTTGAACTCTGGAAACTATTATATATACTGGAGGCACGGGTTCAAATTCGTATCCTGACCGTGCTCATGTAGGGGCTTCCTGAAGAAATGAGGTATTATAAAAACTTTACATAAAGTTGTGCTTCCTTATGCACTGTTAGAGAGAAGAATCTTCAGGATACCAAACAGTTGCTTCTCTAAACGTTGTCCCGTATGCTCAACTTTTACATAAGAAGTTGAAATTGCTTTCTTCATACTTGTTAGACATCTTGATCTGTCACGGCTCTACTCAGTCTTCTCCTGAACTGGAAACTACACTACTGGTCAAGAAAACAACAGGCCTGTAAGTCTGGACCCTGCATCAGGCAAATTAGTAGAAACTGTAGTAAAGAACAGGACTGTTAGACCCCTGATTGAATATGTTTTATATGGGAAGGATCAACATGGCTTTTGTAAAAGGAGGCTCTGTCTCCTGTGACTCCTGGATTGCTGCATGGGCTGTCTTGGTGTCTGTGCTTGAGCAGCTTGTTCATCATCCAGAGAACCTGAGCCAGGACATGTCCTGCTTTTCTTTGTGTTGCCTTCTGAGCCCAGGCTAAATTCTTCGGTCATGTTCTACCTAATCCCGGGGTCCCACTAGTCATTGTATCTCCCGAGAGAAATTGCTGCTGATCGGCTGCTCTGCAAGTCATCACCACTGCGTAGATCTGCAAAGGGTTTGGCAAAGCAGCGTGAGTGTAGTGGAGTAGCATAACTAATTGCTAGCATCATTAGCCACATAACCTTCTAGCTGCCAGATCTTCAACTCTTGGACTTCATTGCAATAGGCATCCACACCTATTTTTTACTTCTATTTTACTTTCTTTCTTCCCCTATCCTTCAGGCAATAATAAATGAAGCCCTAGGAGCAAAGTCTGTGAGAGCAATGTATGTGTGAGCTGAATTGTATAGGCTTTTCCAAAATAATTCTTTAGAACTCTAGCCATTTGCTGTCCTGTACCATCATATGTAATTCTGTTGATACATTCGGTTCTTCCCACATATCTTGCAGTTCTTTGGTTGGCTTTTCTTTCTTTAGAACAGAATGAGATTATTTTTTTTCAGCCTCCATCTCTTGTGAAACGAAGCAAGTCTAGCTGTAGCAGATACGAACAATGGTCTGTTCATCAAGCCTCTTGCGTGGCTGTTCCATGCAAATTCATCTCAAAACAGTCTCTCAGGTAGTGAGCATCCTCTGGAAGAGTAGAATTGTCAGGTAAAGGATCTGAAGGAGCAGAAGCCGAGAACTGGACTTATTGGTTCTGACTTGTGCCTGGGTGGCAGAGAGGAGAAAAAAGTGGGTACGTGTCCTTTCAGCATTTCTGACGTGTGACTAGACTGATTGATAGTGTTGATTCATGAGTTCCAAAGATAGCCTCTGTCTGCTAGAGGTCACTGTCCTCTTTCATTAACCAAGTTGGGCTGGGGGTGAGACCTGTCCGTTGGCAGAAAATACAGATCTTGCTTAGAGGGCCTTGCAGGTGTGAGGCTGAAGGGGTTACGAGTTGAAGACACAGGCAGGGTGAGGGGTGGGGTGGAGTTTTGTGCTGCTGCCCCTCTCTGAGCCAGTGCTGCTGTGGGGAGGTGTGAGGCAGGGTGCCTGGTGATCTCAGCAGAAGGCATTGCAGTGAGGTTGGGCAGCAGAAATGTTTGCTCTGGGAAATTCTGAATGCAGAGATCAGCAGCTTTTCGATGAGGGCCTGCTGAGTCCCTATGGACTTGGAACTGTTTGTCTCAAATACTGAGTGAGGTTTCGGAGTGAGGCTGCCAGGAGATGTCCCAAACTAAGCCGTTATTACGTTAATCAATGTCAGAGCAGGAGGTCATGTGTGACGCAGGCTGGGAGACCTAACCTCCTCTCCTAGAGGGGAGAGGCTGTGGATGAGCAGGGTCAGAGTTACTGCCCAGTTTCTACACAGGGGTCATTCTTACCTGTGCTGTTGTGCCCTTGTTATGCCCTAGATGTGGTGGGACAGTTGGAGCCATCCTGACATGTCCCCTGGAAGTGGTGAAGACACGTCTACAGTCATCCCAGCTGACACTGCGGCCTCTGTGCCTCTCGGAGATACAGCTGCCAGCGATGAGTGTGAGGCTGATGAACTCCACCCCACCATCTCCTGGAGTGCTGAAGTTGCTGAGGTGAGTAGGACAGGGCAGTGTGCGTGTTAGGACAGGGAGGTGAAGGTTTGGCCATCAGGTGGAGGCCGGGAGAGGGAGAATGAGAGCTGGAAGTACCCTTTGAGCTGAGGCTCTGGAAACTGAGAGGGTGGTAGGAAGTTTCATGAGAGCACAGGTACATCTACTTCTCAAGTTGATCTGTGCTTTGAACTCTTGATTCTGCAAGGCAGCTTTTGGGACTGTGACAAATTTCTCAGCTAGTGGTGTGATCAAACCCAGAGTGATGGTGTCAGCAAGAACAAGAAGAAATGTCTGAAGGCGAGAAGAGAAGTGGTTGGAGAGAAAATGAGAGTAGGGCAGAAAAAGGATAACACAAGATCTGAGGAGAGGATGCTACAAGAAGTACTGAAGAATGAAGAAGGAGGAGGAACAGGAGAGCCCCATCTTAGTTATTCTGCTGGTTTCTCTGTTCATTTCCTTTTGTAGGTCCATCCTTGAGAAGGAAGGCGTGCGATCCCTGTTCCGAGGCCTGGGTCCAAGCCTTGTTGGGGTTGCTCCTTCCCGGTGAGTACTGCTCCCTGAGGATAGCTCATGCTGTACACTTTTTAAAGGACCTCTGTGACAGTTATTGCTCCACGTACTGAAAGCAGTCTGGGCCTTGTGCTCATTGTTCCACAGGACCCCTTCACACAGAGATTTTCTGGACCTTCTGATCGTAGTTGTAAGATCAGATGATTGCTGTGGGCCTAGTATAAATGGTATATCCAATATAACATTAAACAGACATGTGCTAAGAGTAATAAAAGTTGGAGTGAGACCCCACAGCAGCGCTGTCTCTGCTGCTCATAGGTAAACTGTGACCTCTTCTGTATTTCCTTCCAACCAGGGCTATTTATTTTGCTGCCTATTCTGGTGTTAAGGAGAGGCTCAATGCTGTCCTTGTACCGGAGTCCAAGAAGGTACACATGCTATCAGCAGCCTGTGCAGGTGAGCCTCTGCTGTCTCAAATCAGAGCCAAGGGGTCCTTCTGTCTGTAAGCGTAAATGGGGTTCCTTCCTTCCTCTTTGCTGTTCCCATCAGTCCTGCTCTCTGTTCTGAAGTTCCTTGCAGTTAGTTGCCTGAGTAACCAAAGCATTTTCTCACTCTTCGTTCTTCTTAGGCTCATCTCTTCAAGCTGTGGGTCTAGTCTTTACCCCTTCCACTGCCATCAAGAAAAGAGCCCCATTCAGTTGTGAAAGGGAGAAAGCAGTGTGTAATTTAGACCACTCACAGAACCATTTCTCTTGATGTATCCCAGTTCTCTAAATCTGCCACTCTTGCAAGTTTAGCCCTTTGTTTCCTGCCTCTTTGTAATGCCAGGGCCTGTAGTAGGGTTATATTGGAGGCAGAGGAGCTAATTACCACCAGACAAATGGTAATGGAATGAGGGAGGAGGAGAATCAGATAGTCTGCCCTAAATGCCTCTTCTCCCACGTGAGCTCAAGGTCATTCTCAAATAGCAAATGCCTGCAGCTTGCCAAGCAGAATTCAGAGAGAGCTGATAGACAGACCACCTCTTCACAAACTGTCCGTGTGATCCTAGTGCTCATGGCTGTCTTCCTCTTCTGTTCTCCAGGTGTTGCCTCTGCCACGCTCACCAACCCTATCTGGTTAGTGAAAACCAGGATGCAGCTGGAAGCCAGGTAAGGCAAGCTAGCAACTCAGAGCCACTCGTGTCAAATCAGGACCGGTTTGGGGTGTGGGGCTGGGCAGGGGTCTGCGACTCGCCATCAGAACATAGGTCTTCGAGGCCTGCTGGGGAAGAGTCACGCAGTTGTGTTCACAGCAGCATTTTAGGTCAGTGGAGCAGTATGCCATTCTAACCCCCCCCTCCTCTTTCCAGGGTGAAGGGAGAGGTGGCCAGCAATGCTCTCCAGTGTGCCACGCACGTGTACCGCACCGAAGGCCTTCGTGGATTTTACCGTGGGATCACTGCCTCCTATGCTGGAGTGTCAGAGACCATCATACACTTTGTCATCTATGAAGCACTGAAACAGCAGCTGAGAAACAGCCATCCTTCCCTTTCCCCACCACTCGCACTTTCACCGAACAGCCATGATTTCTTTGGACTAATGGGAGCTGCTGCCATCTCCAAAACATGTGCTTCATGCATTGCATATCCACACGGTGAGTGCGTCCCTTCTCCTTGCTTCTTTTCCCCTCAGTGGGAGATGCCATGCCTGTAGGATCAATCTGCTAATATCACTTCCCTTTTTGTCTCTCCAGAGGTCATTAGGACACGGTTGCGAGAAGAAGGGTCACGATACCGTTCCTTTATACAGACTCTGCAGCTTGTGGTCCATGAAGAGGGACCCTTGGCTTTATACCGAGGGCTCCTGGCTCACTTGATCCGCCAGATCCCAAACGCAGCTATCATGATGGCTACCTATGAACTCATCGTACATTTGGCCTCTTCCACCTTGTAAGCACGCCGTAGCACCTGGCTGAGGCTGCTGTAGAGATACAGAGACCTCATGGTCCTGAGACTTTGGTCTTTTTACGTGCTCAGGGAGGTGGTGCTTTTCATCACTTATCAGAACTGGGTCAGGCATAGCATTCTCAGGACAGAAGACTATTTTCTGCCAAGTTTTTTGGCTCCAATGTGCACAGTGTAGCCTTTCTTCTTTCTGGAGTCTTGAATTATTCTGGTGCTGCAAGATGTCAGGGCACTGGTTTGACGTTGCCTGCTGTAAGCTCCCTGCATGAAACAAGGGCATGGAACTTACTGGAAAGGAGGCAAAAGAGAAAGCCTAAGAGTATCTTAGACAGCCTCAGCATGTCCACTTGTTTTGGACCCAGTAACAACTATGTGTGGGCACAGTTGGACGTGAAGACAGGCTAGAGCTGAGACATCTGAAAGAACTGCAGCAAGCAGAGATCTTGTGCTGAGATCTTTGATGCCCTCAGAGGGGCTCTTCCACTCTCACCTACCTCTGAAGAGGATTTCTCAACCTTGGCTGCCAGCAAGCGTCCTATTGCGGAATCTTCCTTCGCGTCCTTAACAAGTTGCAGCCATTGCCCTGAGACGTGTCAGGCAGCTGCAAGTTTTTGTCTTGCAGGGTCCGAATAATCAGACCAAGTGGGTCAAAGGAAGAAGGACAGTCTGCTATGAAGCACTACCCTAACAACTCACGCTATTGGGCTCATAGCCATGCCTTGCCAATATCTGTTGTGTTTCCATCCCCTCCATTCCCAACGGGAAAGAAGAGGACGCCTCCTTCCCTCAGAAGTACTGGAGCTGTTCTGCTACAAGCCAGAACCCCTGGGGTGAAAAATACGTTCTTTTATGCTGGTAAAGAAAGTGGATCAGGTAAAAAGATGGGTGAAGCTGAGGATTTGGCTTGTTTCTATTGATGACATGCTAAGTGTATGGGAAGAGCCTTATTTTTTTATGTAATTAAGAATTTGGTTTGCTGCAGGTGTTACGCTTGCCTGTGAAGGCTGCGATGCCTTCTGTTCCTCAGTGGGTTCCTAGCCCCCTGTCCAGGGGCGAAGGCTACATTGTGTTTACAAAGAGTATTTTGACTCTCAAAAAGGCAGGGGGTTGGGTCAGGGGTGATGTGTTTTTCTTGTTCCAACACGTACACTAAAAAATGTAACCCTTCCCCGAGAAGGCAATAATTTCAGTAAATACATGCTCTGGACAATCTCCAGTTTCACATTAGAGGTTACACTGACTGTTTATTTCCCTGCTTATAGTGAAAAACTGCAGAAGCCCTGAACGTTTTATTTGAAATCCATTTATTTTAAAATCCAGTTTGTTTCCTCATCTTTCTTACCTTCATTCCTTTTAGTTTAGGAGTATCGACAATTTTACAAAGCGACACAAGCTGCAGTGGTTTTTTTGCATGAAACGAGAATAAACCTCAAACGACAACATTGAAAAAATATACAATATATATATATATATAGTATCTGGGGAGGGGGTGTGAGAGACCCCACTCTGAGCCCTATGGCTGGCTTCTCCTTCCAAATTTCTGTTCCTTCCAAGCCCCTCCTTCCTCATCCTGGTTTGAACTGTGCCACTGTCATGTTTCTAGAGCCAGATGGGGGGGGTCAACAACGTGGGGAATGTCCACAATGAGAATGGCAGAAGATGAAGGAACATGGGAGGCAGAAATGACAGATGAGGGAGGAGCGCATGTGTACACGGTGGGGGAAGGAGGAAGTTCAAAGTAAGACAGCTCCTCCTTCCAGCCATATGTTTTTGAGGGGACTGGTGTTTTAAAGCTCCTAGTAGCGGTGAGACCCGTCGCTTTTGCCGATGATGTGTCGGTCATCTATGTCATTGCTGTCCGGGGAGTCAGGTGTCTCCGAGTCGGTGCTGTCATCTTCGTCTTCCATGCCCTCACTCGCTCTGCCCTCGCTGCTTTCTGCTGCCCTCTCCTGGCAGCTCTGGTAGGACTGGGGAGGTGAGACATGGGGTAAGGAGAAGGATCTGTGTCAACCCAGCTGCCCACCCAGCCCCAACCACCGTGGCTGCTCCTCACCTCCATGGGGTTGACTATGATGGTGAGGGCTGAGTCGTCCCAGAACATGTCGCTCTCTTTGCCTCCGGTGTTTGTGTGTCCCCCATCAGCAGCCCCAGAGACCTCTTGCCCCACTCCCCGCCGGTGCAGGGAGTGGATGCGCAGGATGCCAAGGATCACCATGAGCGCCAGGAAGCCCACGCACACCACAATGATGACAGTGGCAGCACTAGGAACCACTTGGGAGAAAGGAAAGTAGAAGGCATGGTTGGAGTCGGTCACAGAAACATGCACTTCCAACCTGACCTGATGGTGCCATCTCCTATATTTTTCTGCCTTGCTGACCACCACCTAGTCATAGCTGGTTTTTCTTTCTTTTTTAAGACCAGTGGCAGTCTTGATTCTCTTGTGACTCTCCTGCTGTTGAAGCTTCTTTCTGAAATTACATTACCCAAGCCCGCGTAGCACCTTTGCAAGGTGCACGAATGAAGCTGTACCAGCTTAGGGTTGTTCCTTTTTAGAGCTTTTCGTGTGTAGATTTCAGACCGTTCTACATCAGGAAAACAACACACCAAAAGAGGAGGATTGTTGCACTAAGCTCTAAACCACAATTTGACACAGACTGCAGTCCGTTTGCCCCAATGAGTGGAGCAGGACAGTATAATGAGAACTCGTTAACATGATTGTAGGGAGCCTGAAATGAATTCTCTGGTATAGGATCTAACAGGATATCGGAAAATCAGCATCCTGACCTAAAGGAATAAACCCAGAAGATAGTGTTACGTACTTGGGTTGTTAGGAGGGCTTGCCAAACTGTGCCCAGACAGCTCTGGAGGTAAATGATGGCCTCGGTGCATGAACTGCTGGGAACTCAGAATATGGTTAGGATGAGCAGCTCGGTTCATGTTGTGGAGGACATTCACCTGCAAAAAGACCAGAGTGAGAGAGACTCAGCCCTGTGTTCACAGCACATTCTACCTTGTGTGCATTCCCTGTGTCCGCTCCACGCGTGCACGAGCATCTATATGTGAATGCATTGATCTCATACCTCAACAGTGAGCTCATTGCTGGAGTAGCGTCCGTTCATCTCCGTGCAGGACAGGTGAAACTTCCTTTCATAAAGGGCAGCGCCATGGTTGATGTGGTATGAGACCTGGCGTAGTATTTCCTCGTAAACTGCAATGCTCTCCACGCCTGAAATGAGGGAATTGGTGTGGGGTCCGGAAGCTCCTGCCTCAAAGTCATCTGGCATCGTAACTCTGTAGTAACTAGGAGCTCTAGAGGAATCCAAGGCAAAGCTGGGTTTGTTAATTTTAGGAAGGGAGCAGAGATGGAGTTGGCTGCAAAGGAACTGATGAAATCCCTGCCTGCATCGCTAAAACAAATGGAAAGGAAGGAAGGTTCAAGAGCAACAGCCTTGTTAAGCTCTGGAGAGCACAATACTGTTGTTCCAGTCCGCAGCCTATGGGATCTGCTGTCCCACAGTCATGTCATGCAAAATGCTGCTGGCACCTGAGAACACCAAACCTCATAGAGTAGGTCAAGAGGAGCAATACAAGCCTGGGTGAGAGCTCAGACACCATGCCCTGCTACTGCGTGATGGAGGAGGAGCCACCTCCCCAAGGGAAGCCTGGGACTTCCAAAAACCGGGAGTCAACAAATGGTTGTAACTCAGAGCCTCACAAAGCACACCAACGCATTTCCAACATCGGGTTAAGTGCTTCTCCCAGCGATGCCGGACAGGCAGTGAGAGGCGTAATTAGGCAGCTGTGGCCAAGGAGAGGACATACCTGTGATGGTCAGGTAGGCAGAGGTGTTGACAAGCTCCAGCCCCCGCTGCTGCAGCAGTGCCCCATCCAGCACCAGATACTCCCTCTCTGGGTCCAAGTCATCTCCTACCAATGAGATCTCGCAGCCATCCAGGTTGTGCACAATCTCATCTGACATCCGTGTGTCTGTCACTGAGATGCAAATGGAAAGAAGACAGGGCCAGAAAGCCCGTCCGGCCATCGGTGAAGGCAGGAGTTACTGTGGGTGGTGCCCACTTACTTAAAAGTGCTCACATCATACATAATGATTTCTCTTTCTCTGGCTAGCACTGACCTTGAGGGAAATCACTGTCAGCCTAATTACTTGTTGGAGGAGCCCCCCTGGTTCTAATGACATTATTTATGCACATAATAAAGTCACTTTATTTTGGAACAACATACTATTATCAGAGTGGTTGGTGATAATGCATCTTGGCTGTGAGGGCTCTTGTTGACAATGACAACGCGCAAATTAGGAGCAACTCTATCACACATTCCCAGACTCTGAGTGCTTTTGAAAGCTTTGCCCTGTCTCCCGCCTGCTGGTTGCCGTGGCTGAGACCTTTCTTACCTTCGTTAAAATGGCAACCAGCAGTTCAATGACCGACTGCTTTCAGCAGGGGTAAGACCAACCTGCTCTAAGTCAAGAAACTCATCATTGAGTATGAGAAAAGGCAAAGCGGCTAAACAGAGAACTACGAGCCAAAAAAATCCCATGACCAGAAGAGATACGAAAAGAAGTAAAAGGACGTGTGGAGCACTGAGTGCAGAGACACAATCCGGGGATGATGGAGAGAAATTGAGGGACAAGATATTATAGGGTGTGAGAAATAAGGGCAGCAGGAGGAGACTGAGTGAGTGCAGGAGCGGAGGAGGTAACAGGCAGGACATCCATCCAGTGTTGGATTCAATAAAGGGAAATCCAAGTAAAAAAAAAAAAAGTAGGTAAAACGTAAAAGGGATTAGGAATGAGCAGTCTGGGAAAGAATGAGGAGAGAGCGAGGCAAAGGAACTAGAAAAAGCACAGGGAGGAGCAGAAAGGGATAAGAACCGATTAGCCTACATATTGAGAGACAATGTGCCTTGCTTCTATATTGGTGAACTCTCTCCCATTTCGGTTGTAACGAGGGGCTGTACTTCCCCTGCAGGACAGCAATTCTTGTAGGTCTTCCCAATTTGTCCCTCGCCCTGTACTCCCACTCACCGGTACCATGCCAATTCTCATCCTTCTTGGCCTCCACCTGGTGAGAAATAGAGCAGGTGATCTGGAGGTTGGGGAAGAGGGGCACCCCATCAGGAGCCTCGAAGTCTGACGCAGGATGAGCAAAGTGGGTATTGCCACTCAACAGGATCTGGGGGGCGTCGGGCTGTAGCACCACAACGTAACCTTCCACATCAGGAATGGAGACACAGGACTCTTCACTGAAACACCTGAAGGAGAGCCACAGAAAACATCAGTTGGCCCAAGCTTCCACCAGCAACCCTGTAAAAGAACACCTCCTTCCCATTACTGCCAATGAAGGGAATCTTTTTCTTTTTTTTTGGTAGTCTTCCTAAAGCTTCCCTATAGCCTGCTGTGCAAGACAGAGAGGTGTGGTAGGGATAACATCCCTGGGTTTCAGGTGACTTGGTCACATCCACACACCACAGCGAAAATTAAAACCGGTCCACGTGCCTGGAACACCAGGAGCGACGGCAGAAGTTCTGCTACCTGCATAGACCCCAGGACCCAGTATTACAGTATCCAGTTGGATATTGCATACTTTAATATCGATTTTCAGGAAGACTTTTACCCCTTTCGAGAGCATCAATTAGAATTAGAATACAAGGTGAGGGAGTGTAATTTTAGTCAAAAGAGAGGGAATCTTCTTGCTGAAGCAAGCCGGAGGTGCTGCTTTGTCCACTCACTTGACAGTAGTGGTGAGTCTGAGTGGCCGGACTCCAGGGGTAGCGAAGCGCAGTGAATTCATGTAAGCCACGTGCTGGATTGCGTGGTTGAAGGTTTCCACGTCATCACCCTCCAAGGTGAGCAGGGACTGAGAAGGGTTCACATGAACCTACGGGTGGAAGAGAAGAAAATACTCAGGGTTCCTTGGCAACTGCCAAGAATCCAGGCTGAGAGACACAAAGGAGAAAGGTGGGCTCTTGTCTGAGGTGGGGGAGCAGGCAAAGTCCTGGGAAGCGAGGCTGGGGAGGAGAGTGGAGGAGACCCATGCAAGCTGGGCAGATGGGCATACCTTCATCCCTTTGCCCAGACTGTCGAAGTCACTGTAATCAAGCCCCTCACGGCAGGCATACAGGCATTCAATAACCTCCCGGCTCTCCAAGCTACCAGGGCGCACAGTGAAGCCAGCCAAGTAACCATGGAAGTAGTGGTGTATCGACAGAGGATCTCCTGAGGGAAACATGGGAGGTGGAGGGTGTGAGAGACATGGCGAGGAAGAGAGCAAAACCAACAAAAAGCAACAGTGTGAGGGACGTACAGATGTTAAGGGAGGTATAAAGAGACAGGAGGGGGCATGGGGCATGGAAAAGCCAAGACAACACAAGCAACCGTGTGAGGGAGATACAGATGTTAAGGGAGGGTAGAAAGAGACAGGACATGGAAAAGCAAAGACAACAAGAAGACAGGGGATGCTGAAGTAAGGAGATGACATTTTTTTGAATTCCAGATGGGGGGGAAGCAAGAAAAACAGACCAACAGAAAGACCAGGGCAGTGAACGGTGGGTAGCGTAGAGAAGTTTCTGCCAAACTGCTGAATGCCAGATGGAAACAATTTCTTGTCCCCTTCTCACTCTGCTTCCTGTGAGGGCTTTTAGAAGAAACTATACGTTCCATAGATAGTTAGGGATGAGGTGACATCTCCTGATGTCTCTAATGGCTATTGTGTTCTTCAGAGACCAACTTTAATGATCAGGCAGGAGGACCCGATTCTCCACATGAAAAGCATACTGCACTCTCAAAGCAGGCTGTAGTCCTCCTATCAGCCTTTTCATGCTCTACAGATATCAGGGTATCAAGGACCAATCTGCCAAATAAGGGTTTTCTCCCGAGATGGTGGGAGGTGGCAGGACAGGATTGGGGGAGCTATATGAGGAAGGCACCATGCAAGAAGTGATAGTCATGCGCGGTGAAGAGGGGAAGAGAACCATCTTCCTTCTTTTCCCTACCCTGTACAGTGTCAGTGGAGTTCTCGTTTCCTTTGATTTTCTCTTTGTTTTTCTCCTCTGCAAAAGAAGAACATTCAGACAAGCAATAAGGCATCGGGAGAGGTTAATTACAGGGTCAGGCAAGTATTTATACAAGTACATGTATTGGCCAGTCTAGAAGAGCAGCTCTGGAGTCATGTGCCCAGCAATGCAACCTTCAGCCCTAGAGAGACAGCACATCACAGATCAAAGAGGGCAGAGTCCTTTTCCTGAAGGGATGGTGAGACTGTAGGATGAGTAACTGACAAAAAGGAGAAAGTATAGGGTTGTTTGGGGTTTTTTTTCCTTTCCCAATGATATCTATTTTGGGAATTAATTGATTCCCATTTATGGAACATGGTCTTAGCCATTTTCGCAACAAGCCGTGTTCTCAACATCCCTTTGAAACTCGGATGGTTCCAGGAGGTTGTCTCAAGCTGACTAATATTTGTTGGTTGCAAAAGGCCAATCGAGAGCACTGAGCTGTGGGAAGATCCCTGACCTGGGAGCAGCAGTACTACAGTAAAGAAATCTTTGATAAAAGATGAAAAAAATATAAATCTAAAAAAAAAATAAATCTTTTTATCTTGCTAGAAATTTCTGCTGGACTGAAGGCAAGCAGCAGGCAAATTCCTTTAGTTCTGTTCAACTGCAGTCTTGCAGAAGAACTAAAATGCTTGGGATATACAGCCTTATATCTCCACAGGATGGACTTTAATCTGGTAGTGGCTTAACTATGTTCCTAACCTGATCTTTGTCCTCCAACCCAACTCCTCTACAGAATGATTTGTGACTCCTTCCCACAGACCCTCAAGACACGGAAACCCCCCTCAATACAGCCAGCAGCGCGAACAGTACTGGCTGCTCTCTGGTGGAAACCTTCAATAGAAAGGCCGGTGCCTGAATGAGGTACGGAGTTTCAGCTTCCCTCTGCCTGAAAGCTGGTCTTCCACCACGTGTCCTACTGCTTTGTCCACAAAGCCACCATTGACGCTTGTCCCTGAGCTGTTATGACGGTGGCCTGCTGGCTTGGTCCGTAAGGAAGGAGGAAGCCACATTGGCTTTGGTGCCAAGGAAGTAAGACGACTGCGGTGCATTTTGCATCATTTAGGATTGGGGGGTGGTGTTTCTTTCACCTCTTCTGGCTCTCCCTCCGCTCCCTGGTTTCCCACATGGGAAGAGCGTGGTGCAGGGGGTGGGCGCTCACCGGTCCAGCAGGCTCCGATCATGAGCGAGGGCTCCTGCCGCGGGGGATGGATGAGGCCGTTGTCGTGGATCAGGGCAGGGTCGTAAGAGACGCCATCCACGTAGAGCGTGACGGTGGGGAACTCCAGGTTGAGGGCGTAATGGTGCCATTCATCATCGCAGACCTGCCATCGGACAGCAGAGGAAGGGATCAGCAAAGGCCAGAAGGAGAAGAAGGGACACAGGGAAGAGGCAAAACTGCCTTCCTCACCTGCTCAAGCTTCCAGAGGAACTTCACAGGCCTTGCAGTCTCCAGCAACGGCCAGTAGAGGAAAGCAATCCGGCAGCCGTGCACAGCCAGGGAGTAATGGGAGTAGCCATCCTCTGCCAGGGACAAGCACAGGGGGTGAGGTATGGCACCTCGGAGCCATCTCCCTGCCCAGAGCCCAGAAGCCCAGGCTAGCCCGTGCAACCAACACTCGGCGCCGCGGCCTTGACTGCTCCCAGAAAAAGCGACACCTGAAGAAGCTGCGTTCCTAAGGATGGACCCCCACACCCCGCTCTGGCACACAAGGGATCTCCCCTGGCAGGGACAATCCCTTCTCACGAGTTGGAGGCAGCGAGTAGAAGCCTCTCCACCCCAGGAGAAGGGTCTCACCGCTCTGCACCGTGCTGCAGATCACCGTCTCCTCTTCCCGCCTGCCTTTGCCGGGCACCACGGCGTGCTTCATCCACACAGAGAGGGTGAAGTGGTCGCTCAGCCCCTCGTGGACGTTCGGCCCGTTCACCACAGGCACCTGGGCGGCCTGGCTGCCGTTGAACCAGTAGATGAGGCTGCTGTCCTGGCTGTAGTGCACCGAGAGCCGCGCCGTCCAGTTGGCCGTGGGGCTCGGCACCGGCAGCAGGTCAATCTCTCCTGAGGCAGCACCTACCAGCAAGGGAAGGGAGTCAGGAATGTCAGCACGGGAAAATAAGGAGCCCGAGGACTGGGGAGCAGATGAAGAGGACGCTTAGAGGGCTCGCTGTAACATGCAAGAGCAGAGGCAGAGGAGGAGTTGCCTCTAGGCCTTCTCCTATCTGGGGAAGGATGGCGACTTTTCCATCTGGGCTGAGGGAAGTCCCACGGACTCCGTGTCCTGGGGCAATGCACAGAAAGCTCTGGTTTCCCATTAAGGAAAGCACGGGGAGCCCTGTGTCAATACAGGCAGGGTGCCCACTGCCCCTCACACAGCACGCGAGCTAGGTGTCCTCCCAGCCCCACTGACCACAGCAGATGTGAGGAATGTGTCCTCCAGCATCTCTGCCGTGTGAGGCACGGAGCTACCACCCCGAACCCCCTCCAGGGGAAGGGGCAAGGTGCTGGGCCAACAGCTGCCCTCAGCCCAGGAAAGATCTGATTCACCACAGAGCTTGCGTAGTGACTTCTCGGAGTAGTTATCCCGGTCACAGCCCTTGGCCACGTGGTTCGTCTGCAGCTCCACCGTGGCCTGGATGTTCCACAAGGGCTCATCGCAGGTCTCCAGGTGAATGCTGGGGAAGAGCGCGAGGCTGCCTGCACCCGGGGTGTACTCAATCCTCTTGTTCCAGCCTAACGAAGAAGAGTGAAAGACAGGGGTTAAGTCCTGCCAAGGACCCAAGGCCAGAACATTTGGCACACACAAGTGGCATCTATAGACCAGCCCAGAAACAGATTTTTTGGCCCTTTCCATGTTGAAAAGATAACTTTATGCAGCTGGCACCAGTGCAAGGGAAGATCTCCTAGAAGCATGGGGTCCAAATTCCCATCTTCTACAACTAGTAGTGGTGTAGTATCGCTCCTTGGATTGTCAGCCTCTCTTATCAGGCAGAGCAGATATTTAGCTGTGTTGATTTCCCCTTAATTCTATTGACTAAGGTGAAGCTGTCGGCCTACACCTCCTCTGGAAAAGCCAAATATCCTCAGTATGAGCAGCCCTGAAAACAATCTATGTTGAATACAGTCTATGACCCTTAACAAATACACAGTAACTCACACTCATCCAAGGAATGATTTTCCAGTGTTAGAATTGCCTTTACAACAGACTTAGGTGCCTGCCACATCCCCTTAGATGGGTCTGAGGGGTTGGTGCCAGAACTGAACCACGTATAGGGGCATTCAAATTTATACGTGCACCTACAAACGTTTGCAATAAGTAGTGGTTCAGCAAAAAGCAAAGGGAAGACATTAACCGTCTTCGGGGGTGTCGTACCCTGCCAGCTGGGCTTGCAGGTGGGTTTCACCTGGATTTCCACCTCGGCATCATCAGAAGCCCGCTTCTTTCCACAGTCATAGGCTGTCACTGTGAATTTGTAGAGACGATCCCCGCTGTACTGCAGCTTCTCCGTGTTCTCGATGTTCCCTGGTTAGCAAAGCAATGAGATCAAGGGAGAGGAAGGACGGTCACCTCAAAGATGTTCCTTCTAGAAATCACTCTTATTTTCCATCGACTACAAAAACAACCGAAAAGGGGCTGATTCCCTCTTCCCGGTGCCACTCTGTGACAAACTATAGCATCCCACAAAATGGCTAAAGCATCTCTGCACCAGGAGAGACAGATCAGCAGCACTAGAAAATTCATACAGCGATTGAGACTGGCAGAGAGGGACAAAAGCAGGAAAGAGGGAGTGACACGCTCACGGTAGGTGTGGGTTCTTACCATCATTGTCAATCAGAAAGGGAATATTGGGGGTCAGGATCTCATAGTAGCAGATCTGGCTGTACTGTGGGGAGCAGTCTCCATCGATGGCCTCCACACGCAGGATGCGGTCATACAGCTTTCCCTCAGTCACCGCCACACGGTACAACTTTTCCATGAAGACAGGGGCAAACTCATTCACATCGTTCACTCGAACGTGCACCGTGGCCCTGGAGCAGAGAGACGTCAATGAGACCTGATCAGTGTTGTCACCCCCCTAAAATGCACCAGTCTGATTTCACTGAATTTCACTGAATTTTTTAGAGTTGGAAGGGACCATAGAGATCATCTAGTCCAACTCCCCTGCTAAAGCAGGACCACCCAGATCATGTACTGAATTTCACTGAATTTTTTAGAGTTGGAAGGGACCATAGAGATCATCTAGTCCAACTCCCCATCTAGTCCAACTCCTAGCCATCAAAAGCAAGGGCAAGGAACCTTGGTTTCAACGTGGCAACGCTGGCACACAGGAGCTTGGGCAATGGTTTCCCACCCCAGAGAAAGAGCAAAAGGAGTGATAATGTGATCTGGACCTCCTGCCTATGTGCAGCAACATAAACCGCCACCCTTAGACACGATCAAGGCCAGGCTGGATGGGGCCTTGAGCAACCTGCTCTAGTGGGAGGTGTGTCTGCCCGTGGCAGGGGGGTTGGAACTCGATGATCTTTGAGGTCCCTTCCAACCCAAACCATTCTACGATTCTATGATTCTATGACTGTCAAGTGGCCCCCATTTCTAGTGTGCTCCCTCGTGTGACTCAGTCACTGAACATTTCTCTTTGGATTTTATTAACATGTTGAGTTACAGTATCAAGGCTGGAGAAAAATACTTCTGACTAAAGGAAGCATTCCCACAGCAATTTTCCTTTGCATTTCTTTGCCAGATCGCATTTTGCACCGGTGCAGCAATGACTGCACGGACTTACTTGTGTGACTTCTTGGTGTTTGCTCCATCAGGTCCCTCTCCACAGTCGTAAGCCTGGATGGTGAACGTGTGCTCCTTATGCGCTTCACAATCCACTGGTTCCTTGGCCCGGATCAGCCCCTCACCTGTAGCTTTGTCCAGGATCACAGCTTCGAAAGGCACCCCCGCCCCGTGGATCCTGAAGCCACAGATTTCACCTGGTACCCGCAAAGGCAGGGAGGAGGGGGAGAAAGAAAAGGACTGAGGAGAGCACATTACACCCTCTTGCTTCCCTCTCCCATATCTTCTTTCCTCTCCTTTCTTCCTCATTACCACCTCTCATTCCGAGCAATTTTTGGCTCCCTAGGAGTTCCTCCTGCCATCTCTTACAGCCATTAATGGCGTAGCTTGCCCTCTGCTGGAGACTACTCCCGCGGCAAGGAGCCTCCTCCAGCATCGAGAAGGATGAGAGCTTACAAGGCTCCAGCTAGATTCAAAGTAGTGCTACACAGCCACCGTACTGAGGGAGCACCTGGTTTCTCCTCCGCATCCCTCAGGGAGGCAAACCAGGCCATACACTGCAGACAGACATCCAGAGCATGAAGATCCATGATGTGTCATCCACCCACACTCGCAGGACGGGCACGGTACTGCAGGGAACTGCAGATAGGGGCCACCTAAATCCTAAAGTTCAGCTCACAGGGGGCCGACTTTCCCTCTCCCAAAGCTGAGGGAGGATGCAGGAGGAAGCTCCAGGCACAGCCTAAGCAAGGACCGGGAATACAGCCTTCTCCTGCAGTTGGAGGGATTTGTGGTTACAGGGAGGGGACGGAGCGCTGCTGATGAAGTGTGCCCCACCAGCTCTCGCAGAGATGGAGCTGTGCATGTGATCTTTGGAAATAGCCGAACTGCGTCAAAAAGTGGCTGGCTCCACCCTCCCTTCCTCTCCCTAAGGGCACCGCTCACAGCATCCTAAATCCAGCCGGGCCCGAATTGCCTCCAGACTTCCCTGGGGACCTCCTCGGGGGTGGGGGGTGGGCAAGGTTTGGAGGTGAGAGGTTTACCTGGAGAGAGCTAGAATCCCCCNGCCTCCCCCTGCCCCCCGCCCTGCCCGGTGCCGGTGCCCACCCACCTGCGTAGCGCAACGGAGCGTCTTTGTCCAGCGCGAAGAGTGGCGGGTTGAGTAGGACCGTGTTGTCGTTCTCCATGACGATGCCCTGATACTCGGCTTCAATCCAGGGTTTGTGCTTGTTTGCTGAGGTGGATTTGGGATGGAGGAATAGGGACGGGTTAGCCACCGAGGGCGGATTCGGCAGGAAAAGAGCAGCATGTCATCCAGCGACAGGTAACAACCACCCCTCCCCACCTTCTTCTCTGGAAATAAAGGCGTCTAAAATAGACCGGGAGGAAGAAGTTATCATTCTTCAGTTCTGCTCCAGGTAGCTCTTGGGAGACCTCATCAGAAACAACCTGTTCCTGCTGGCCTCCTCGTTACTACCTTATTGGAAATACGTGGAGAGGCATCAGGAGAGCCGGAGTGGGTAAACAAAATGAAATCAAGAGGCAGAAGTAGCCCGATTCTGGAGACAGATTCCAAACGCTAAACCCTTTAGCTCGCTGAAGCCATAATTAAAGGATCCGGGATACATCTTCCCTTGGGGTGTCCCCAGGGGATGAGTCTTGCGTGCAGCCATTGTCACTTACGCCTCCCATCCTCTAGACTAAGGCCCAGGACCTACACACACGTACCCAGGTACACGTTCAGCCAGCCATGCCACGCATCAAATAACCTACTCTGAGAGTCCCTTGCTCCTTCCTTCCCCACTCCATGGCAAGCACCATATTCCCTTGGCCCCTCCTTGCTAATCCCCGTTGGCTGGAGCCCAGCCAGGCTTGGCATGGAGGCAGCAGCCAGCAGGAGGCTCTGAAAAATGTCACAGGCCCAGAAATAGCAAATTAATCTTTATCACACAGGCTCCGGGGCAGGGAAAGGGAGAAATAAAGGGGTGAGGGGGGCAGGGAAGGGGAGGGGAGAGAGAAGAAAAATCATTACAAATTAAAAACCCCCTCCCCCATGCCCACTCCC
>JAHREE010000140.1:695480-763302 GCA_033628505.1 Tringa tobata
TTCTCTTCTCTTCTCTTCTCTTCTCTTCTCTTCTCTTCTCTTCTCTTCTCTTCTCTTCTCTCTCTCCTTCCCTCTTCCTCGTCTTCCCACCCCATGCCTGGCAGGCCTGGGTCTCATTCACTTCCCTCTCACCCTACAGACAGTTTCACCTGCTCTTCTGAGGGAACCTGGGTGGATCGAGACGGCCAGGTGAGGATTCCCACCTGCTTGCCAGGTCAGTAAGAAACTCTGACTTACTTTGGTGTTTACCGATTCATGCGTATAGTCAGTACAAAGCTGGGACAACATGCAGGGAGCGGGGTGAGGATAATGACGTCAGTGAAGGAGGACAGGGGAATCTATCCAGGAAGGCAAAAATAAGGTGAAATTGAACGGTGGTGGTGCAGGAAAGAGAGAGACAAGCCAGGGCAACAGGGAGCGTGTTGATGATCTCCTTGCATTTCTTCACAGTGTGTGGGAAGCCGGTCAGTCCCATTACGGAAGTGCAGCGGATCCTGGGTGGAAAGTCAGCAAAGGCAGGCAATTTCCCTTGGCAGGCTCTGACTGCCATCCGTGGACGAGGGGGTGGTGCGCTCCTGGGCGACCGCTGGATCCTGACGGCTGCCCACACCATCCTCCCCAAAGAGGCAGGAGGGAGCAATGTAAGCTTGGAGAAGATAGCAGAGGATGCTCAGGTATTCCTTGGCCACACCAATGTAGAAGAGCTCCACAAGATGGGTAACCGCCCTGTACGTAGGATCTTTATCCATCCAGATTACAACCCTAAAGATGACTACAACTTCAATGGGGACATAGCCCTGCTGGAGCTGAAACACCCGGTAACCCTGGGCCCTGCACTGCTGCCCATCTGTCTCCCAGATACTACCAACACCACGTTCTACATGGATGGGCACATGGGCTATGTGAGCGGCTTTGGTGTGGAGAAAAACTTTATTTCAAAAGAATTGAAGTATGTGAGCCTACCAGCGGTTGCTCGAGAGAAGTGTCAGAGTTGGCTGGACAGTACGAAGAAAAGTCTGCCTATGATTTTCTCTGAGAACATGTTCTGTGCTGGCTTCCTCAGAGGCAAGCAGGATACCTGCCAGGGGGATAGCGGGAGTGTCTTCACAGTGTTAGACCCAGAAAGTGGTCGCTGGGTGGCTACCGGTATCGTTTCTTGGGGTATCGGCTGTGCCGAAGGTTATGGCTTCTACACCAAGATCCTCAACTATTTGGACTGGATCAAAGGGATAGTAAGGGAGGAAAGGCTCTAACTGTTGCTGTCCTACTAGCTGAAGAACATAGCATATAAATTTCCAGGCACAGCAAAGCATAGCTAAAGCTTTTGATGATGCCCCAAAGGGTTTTCAGACACGCAGACCATGTAACCTTCATCGTGAGCACTTCTGAGAGCCACCGTATTGTTTGATGAATTCTTGGTGATACCATCAAAACTTACCAAAGCTGCTGCACCATTGGCAGCTTATGAAATGCTCTTGTGAATGTTCTCGTTCTTCCAAATCTTATTACTGGATGAAACCTTAATAGTATCAGGAAATCTCATTGACAGCAAACGTGTTATTGTTTCAAGTGCTGATGGTATCATCAGACTACTGCAGTCTACTTTTGTACTCCATTGTGTGGGAAGCTTGCAGGGCAGCAGACCTTCTTGAAGGATGTGGTACTTTGTGCTGAGTACAGTGTGCATGTGCCCGTTGGCATCAGTGAGATTCTATGAATATTAAAATCATTGCTGAAGAAACCAGGTGTGCTATGTCTTTCTGTCTTTGTTTTTAACAACTACTAAATATTCCCCATGGCTGAATATGGAAGCATTGAAAGCAACTTACGGACTTTGTATAGGGATTGCTTTACCTACCACTGAAGCGTTTCCAGTTTTGCAATGGCATGTGGCTGTTGCTCACCTGTCCCAAAACTACCTTTAGATTACCCAGTCTGAAACTCCAGGTGGCTTCAATGGAGGCAAAAATAAGTAGTCTGTGTGGTGCCACATTCAAAAGACATGGAAGACAACAACCAATTTCATGGAGAAAAGAGCCCAGGAACCTTTACTGATAAGAATTTGAGGATGGTCTTTTTTTTGTATGCTATATGAAATAAAGTTCTGACTGCAGGACAGCAGCTCTAAAATGATGGTGACTCAGAGAGAACATGTCTCCTCTTGTATTTTCTGTATATTTTCTGGAGTTGTCTCTTAACTAGTTTTGCTACTGCGGAACAACCTACCTTTTTCTTGTGAGTCAGTGAGAGAAATGAAGTCTGCAAGACCTTGACAGGGGAACTCTGGGGGTAAGGTCATAATTGCCTTCTCACACTGTTTTCTGTGGGATCCAGCTCCAGATCTTCTCAGGTGTCGGTATCTCTCATTTGCTTTTGAGATAATATACCCTGGGGAGTGACCTGTGAAATTGCACATCTGATATAAATTCATCCATGATCTCCAGAGGTCAGAATTCTGTTGATTTTCCCCATTTGTATGGGCAAAAGGGGAGCATGAGAGGCAACAACAGCATGGAAAAATAAAGGTCTCCAGTTGCACAGGAGTGATGGATAAACTCTGGTCTAGTGGAGGGAATGGAGAATGAAGCATATGCAACTGGGATGTATTCCAGGTGAAGAACAGGGAATTTCTGGGATGCTCAGTGAGCACAGGGGACAAGAACAACAAAACACCCAATTCTTCAGTCTTTGTAAAAATTGGGGAAAATGACTGAGAAGCCATCTTAAAGAATCTCCTGCTTTGCAGGAAACTAGGAAACTTTGGGAAGCTGAGGCATGCCTAAAATCCCTATAAGAATCTGTGACCCTCATAGGAACAGAATCCCAGCTAAATAAGCACCTTTCTTGTTTCCTGCTCCCGGACAATTCAGCCACACTTCTGTTTCTCTTTTCTCCTGAATTGATTTCAGCATTTTCTCTTCCTCCTTTTCCAAAAGGACTGGAATTAATCAGTGAGCTAGTGAGTAATGATGTGACACTGCTTGCTTGAGCGACTTTGTGGTCATAGAAGCTATGGAAATGTCTTACCTTATTTTGAAAGTCACCTTTTCAGAACTTAAAATGGGTTAATTTTCTCCAAATTGTACTTTGTTGAGCTATTTCTGCTGCTGAAGTACCTATCACATACTAAAGCAGAAACTTCCTAATAGCAGTCTGTAAGATTTCCAGTGGCTTTTGCTCTTGATTACCCCAGATATTTGGACATGTCTGTATGATTTATGAAATTCTAATACATACATATATAGTACACAACTTATAAAATATTGTTACAATGGCACCACTGCATCATTATTGTTTCTTTGTCAGTACAAAGATCCCTCTTTGCACAAGAGGAACATAAGCTAAGATTGCAACTGGGACTAGTTACTAGGAATGGACGCTGCCCTTTTGTGCTCCAAAAGATGAAAGATGAGATGAGAGTCCACCTACGTAGCAACAAGAGGGAATGACTGTAAAACTTCACACGAGTTTAAAGTTGGCGCGTACAGATATAAAAGTAAAAAGCATTCAACTGTGACCTGCAGGTCATAATTCCTCAGGGATGTAGGATGAGATCTTGGTTACTAGTCCAACAACAAAATAACCTTTTGCTTGTTACACAAATTTGAAGGTGAGGGAATCTATATGAAAACTCCCAAGAGCCACACACATCCTCCTCACCATTTCCTATGCTCTCAGAAAAACTTAGGCTGGAAGAGGAGGTCTCTAGTCCAAGCCACTGCTGGCAAGCAGGACTAACATCAGAGCCTCAGGGCCTTGCCTGGGAAAGTTATGAAGTTGTCCAGGGACAGAGATTCCCCAGTCTTTTATCACAGTCGTTCCAGGGCTGAGCCACACCCTGCGAAAAAGCCCAACTGGAAATCCCCTTAATGTAACTTGTGTCTATTGTCTCTTGTCCTGTCACTGTTCATGTTTCTGAAGAGTCTTGCTCTGTGTGCTCTCTAGCTCTCCTGTAGGTATCCGAGTACAGCAGTGAGATCTCCCTCTTAGCTTCCTCCTTTTCAAGCTCAACAAACCCAGCTTCCTCCATCTTACATCATAGGCCATCGGCACCAGTTCTCTGACCAGCTTAGCAGAAAGATATCTGTGAGTGATACAGGACCTTCTGGAGCAGAAGACACTCCTAACATATGTCAGGTAATCTTCTCCAACAACACTACTTTCCCTAAATCAAGCAACCTTTATTTCTTATCTAACACATTTAAGTTTTAAAAATTAAGCCCTGAGGGCAGCTAAATGTCTTTTCTGCTCAGCTTGATTCAGAAGTCATTGCTCCTAATGGTTGCTCAAAGAGATGCAACCATCTCAGAAGAACTTCATAAAGGCTTTTGGGTAGAGAGGTGAGGTACCAGAAGTTACAGCTTGACAAAAGCTGGCAGCATAGTGGGTCAAAATGTGAATAAACATTTGATTTAGGGAGTTTCAAGGAGAGCTAGGTCTAGATCGAGAAGAAAGGCAACATACACACAATAGCACATTGCACAACAGGCAATTTGGGCATTCTTTAATGCTATTAGATATTCTGAACAGTACAGGAAATACATCAATCAAAAACCAGGCTCTGAACCTACCCTGGGAACAAACCATTATTCTCTCTCATTCTTACTGAAATCTCCCTCTCAGGTGGAACATGGGTAGGTCTTCTCCAAGTGGGAAAAAATGGGATAGAAAAAAAAAGAGAAGAAGCAGAAAGAGACTCTTTATCTAGGAGCATCTTCCTCTTACACTAGTATGAGTGGAAGAAGAATGAGAAATTCCCTTCCCAGACACAACGGTGGGAGAAACCGATCCATACTCCTGACTCAGCACAGACACAAGGAGTAGGCCTGTTATATACACAGAGTGAATGGGATCACAGCCAGCCCGAACATGAAACCATCACATTTAGAAAGGGTGACGGTGCTGAAAGGAGAAAGAGCTAATCCTCCGAAGCTTCTGCATCCTCATGCTTGCTCATGGTCTCTGTAATCCAGTCCAAATAACGTACTACCTTGGTGTAAAGACCAAAGGTACCGCAATTTGGTCCCCAGGAGACCAGCCCAGCCACATAGTACCGACTCTCATCAAGAGGATCTGGGATAGCGTAGGCTCCCCCACTATCCCCCCTACAGCTGTCCTTGTCACCACCAGCACAGATCATATTGTCAGTGAATCGGTAAGCACTGGAATCAGCAGACCCCTGTGGTTTCACAGATCGGCACTTATCCATGTCCACCACAGGAATCTGGGCCTTCAAAAGATGTGGCGACAGTTTTTGTGTCTCTTTCAGGCCCCAGCCAGCAATGTAGCCCAGAGTCCCTTCTTGCAGCTCATACTCAGGTGATTTACCAGGAAGACAGAGGGGTGAGATGTTTGGGCCCATCTTCACAGGGCCACTTAGCTTCAGTAGTGCAATATCATTATCAAAATCAGTCCTGGTTTGTATGGGCTGCTGCTTCCAACCGGGATGGATGAACGAAGCCTCTGCAATCAACAGCTTGCCCTCCCGGTACAGAGAGTATCTATTAACATTGACTACCCCAGCATACATGCTGGGCTTGTCATATCCCTCCAGCACATGAGCTGCAGTCATTACCCATCTGTCAGAGATGAGTACGCCACCTCCTCTTGGGTTACTGAAATACACCTGCCAGGGGAAGTTGCCCTTTTCCGCTCGGGTGCCTCCAAAAATCCTTGCATGCTCTTTGATGGGATTACTAGGCACCCCACAGACTGCAAAGAAAAGAAGAAAAAGAGTAACCAGATGGGAGAATTAGCCGTTACAACTTGCAGGTTCATTGACACCGCGAAACAGCCCATAGTCCACTCCTTTCTGTCGCCTCTAAACCACTTTTGATTCTGAGTAACCTGCGTATAGATTCTGTGTCATAGAGTTTGCAACTAGTATTTACAGAGAAATTCAAGAAACTTCCAGCAAAACTACTCTCAAAGTTCGATTTAGACTGAAAGTACTCATTCTCAGATTCTTGTTCTGTAAAGCAGTTGTCACCCAACCAGTGCTGGGTATGTCAAAGCTCACAATTTAATTGTGTTCTAGTTAGCATTTTTCCTTTGCTCAATTATGTCCTGTAAGTGAAGGGATTGTCTTTGAAAAAATACTTGCTTAAATTCTTAGAAATATGACATTGCTCTTAGAAATTGTTTGGGTTTTTTATTTTTTGTGAACTCTGGATAGCCTCAGGTTAAGTGTTCAGGTTTGTCACCGATGTTTTACCATTTTTCCTCTCCATTCTTTTAGTATGTAAAACTTTAAGCAGTGGGTTCATGGAGATTTTATCTGTTGGTCTTATGGGTACATAAGTAAAATGTTCTACAAGGTTTTGCAGAATGTGAGCACTAAGGGCACAAATAGGGCTAGTTATTCTGACATAGCTAGGAAATTGACTCCTTATCACATCACCTTGTTTACATTGAACCCTTAGTCATATCATCAGTGATTAAGGAACTATAGCCAGTAGGTAGCTTCCAATTTAAATAAAGCAGAGTTTGTTAAAGAATTTCACATAATAATAGAAAGATTTAGGCTAGAAGGTACCTCTGGATGTCTCTAGTTCAACCTCTTCATTGCTAACTGGCCTTCCCCCTGCCCTCCTAACTGCAAAGCCAGGTCGCTCAGGGGCTTTGCCAGGTGACTTCTGATCACCTCCAAGGGTGGGCTGTGATTAGCCAGCCTCCCTGGGCAGCAGTTCCAGTGCTCTGGGTGAGCATTTTTCCTTCAATACAGTCAAGAGTTTCCTTTGATACAACTTGTGCTCATTGCCTGTCATTGCCTTTTACTGCTGTGTCCCGCTGAGAAGAGTCTTTCTTCATATTCTTTGTAACCCCCTTATGGGTAGCAAATTCCCTGAGCTTTGTCTTACCGTTTGCCTTTTGCACTGTGCACTTGTATTGTCCAAGTCACTGGTTGAGCTGGCTGTTAAGAAGGGTGAACCATCTTCAGCTGGAATTTTACTTTGCCAATGAGTATTTGGGGTTTGGAGTAGCGAACAGGCACCATGTACACCTAGCCCAAGGCATGCTGCCTCCTGTAACAGGGTATGCTGAACTGCATGCAGAATATGTAGGATTTCAAATTCTCTCTATCAGCTGGAAGTTAAGATGCAGCTGTAACTACTAACAGTCAGGAGCAGGAGTGCACTTTCCTCCTCAGTGTCTTCCAAGTACACAAAGAGAGGATGAGAAGGTCTCTGACAGGGATATTGCCTGAGCTTTCAGGCACAGTAAGTGTATCTGAATACTGAAGGACACATTCAACCTTAAGGATTTAGGCTATGATTTTCAGTCAGAGCAATGAAAGACCTTTCTCTATAGTGCTGCATCTGTAGTGCCCAGTGGACGGCTGGACGCTACCCCTGGGAGAAGCTTGAAGAGAAGCTGCAGTTGTCAGTGTAGCTTGGAAGGGACTGAAAAAACAAAGGTCCTACATTGTCAGACACATTTTTTGACTTGTCAGTCGTTTTGTTACCTGCAATGCAGAGATCTAAAGCCCTGAACAACTTGAGAATGTGCACACTTGAAGGTGGGGAAACTGGTACAGAAAAACACTTGAATATTTGGTATTGAAGAGGTCCTGTTATACCAGATGTCTTATTATGTCACCCATTTGTGTTTCCAGTTTCTTTCTGCAGCCTTTTCTGACCTTTCTTTGGGGTTCACAGCTTTCAGAAATGTAATTCAAACAACATAGAAAGGATCAACTGTACTTTCAGGCTTAACAGTTTAAAAACAGAGAGGTGAAAGAAGCACTGGTCTTTATATGCATCGTGTACATATACACAGTTTTTGCTAGTACCTGGGACACATTTTGGTAGCTTTGTTCCCATCTCTTCATTGACCCATTCTCCACTGGCTGAGCACGAATACACCGCTTGGAAAACACAAGAAAAAAGACTGCCATTAAGGATACAATCAAGATGAAGAGAGGGTAAGTAACATTACTGTATAAGATGATATATTAACCTTCTCATTTCCACAGTGAGCACAGCTTGGTAAACATTGCTGAAATCTCCCTAGAAGTACACAACCCCACCAGGGTGCTTCTGCCTCTGTTTTGGAGGGACCTCATCTAATAGATTTCTTGAGTCCTTCTGCACCAGAAACGTGTGTCATATGTGACAAAAATCTTCATGGTTCACACACCGGGAAAATGGAGAGAGGACTTGCTAATGTATTTAAGGTCAACAGCCCAGGAACTGACAATATTATAGTGTATAAACATAAAGGCAACACAAAAATACTGCCTGCAGCCCCACACCAATCAGAACCTTTTCCCAGTCTTGACCTGATGAGATGATATAATCCCAGCCCCATGATGATGTCAGTACCATTTCTGAGGCCTTTGATCAAAGAAATACATTCGTGTAGCAAAGGCAATGCTTACCATCCCCTTTGGTTTTTAGGGTATAGTAAGGTGCATCACATTGATACTGGACAGCAGCTTTGTACAGAGGCTCATGAAGTTCAGAGACATATGTGACTCGGGCATTGTCAATAGGAATAGGATCACCACAGTTCACAGCTGCAAAGAAGAAATAAAAATGATCAAATATTATCAAAGGGGCATCCTCACCCAACAATATGATTATCCTGTATGATGGGGAACCACTCAGTTGCTCTGGTCCCTGTACAGTCATCACCACTCCCTTCCTCTGCCCCTTCAACATGCTCCCATCCCAGTCCTTCAGTGTCCTCCTCAACTGGAGATACATGGATCTAGAGCCTAAAGGCTCCATTCCAGGCTGCTTCCCACAATACAGAGATGGGTGACTTACGAACACAGCGGAAATCGGAGTTGCTCCATTCACCGTTGTCCTGACAGCTGGAGTAAAAAGTCATGAAGCTGTCTCGTTGCTAGGGAAAAGAACACGTGACCCATGTAAATCACTGGCCATGAAATTTATCTGACGCAGGCACTCCACTGGAGGGTCCTCAAAATGCTGCAGTGGCTGGGAGAAGTTTCCAGTTACTACAGCTGTAGTGAAAACTCTGAGTCCCCAAAGGTGCCCAGGACACCCGATGGGAAATGGCATCAGGAAGCTGCTGAGAAGACGAGAGAGGGTATATGCTTTTTTTTTATGAAACTTACCCTCACAATTTCATAGCCTTTGATGCAGGTCACCTTCACGTTGTCCTTTAAGATATACCTGTCCTTCTTTGGGTCAAGAACAGAGTCGGGGATGACACTTGGGGGACAGGTTATAGCTTTGAAGAGATAGGCAGAAATCAGTGATTAACTTGTTCAAGACTGAGTGTCTTTCCAGCAGAGGGAATTCTTCCCCAAGTGTATACTCACGTGTCCCGTAGTAGCGCATTTTCCAGCCTTTGTGCTGTACTGCGTTGTTTGTCTGGAAGATTATGTCAAGAACGTTGCTCCTAGTTTTGATTTCAGGAGGACCTGGGAATTTGCTCCCACAATAGGGACCAAAGCGCTGCTTTCCAGCGACAAGCTGGGAAAATAAAAACCAAGAAGAAATGAGAAATGCCACGTGTATTTAGACATATTCCCCATAATTTCAAAAGGCAACATAGCTGAAGATAAAGTTAAGCAGTCAGAAGGCCTTCTGAATTTGAGGGAAATGAGGGGAGACCCAGAGCATCCTGACTCCCTCTCCAAGCCCCACACCTACTGTTAAGCTGTCGTGGCAAGTCCCTTCTGAGTTGGCTGGTTCCAAGTCGAAGTCCCCGCTCTGTATGGTCAATGTCACAAAGTAGCCTGGACTCAGAGCCACTCGGTACTCACACCGTGAGCTCTCTGGGTACTGGTTGGGATAGTTTGGGCTGGAAATCTCCCCTGATGGCTCAGTGAAGACATATCCAGTGCAGTTCACTAGGGTTAAGGAAGGAACACAGGTAGGATTCAGAAAGGAAATGGTCCGTGTATGAAGCTGACAAGCTTTCCCTTTTCCACTGCATCTCCAGTCTCCCAGTCACCTGCATTAACCATGTCACTACATTGCATCTTTCCAAGAAACTAAAACCAGGGCCATTTCCTATCCAATTATCCAGGGACTTTAACTTCTAACGGCCTTTCTACCTTCCACCTGTGAGTTAGGCCCCTGTCCCTCATGCTCAGGTCCTCATATTGTACTCCTTTCAATATACACCATTTGTGACTTGGATTTTTTTTATTCAAGTCAAGCAGCCTCTTGGTTATTTTTGTGTCTTTATTGAACTGCCCTGTTTCATCAGAGATTAAAAGATTCACAGATAGCAGTATGCTAAGAAGGGTCTCCATTACAGTCTTTAAAGAATGTCATTTAGTAGTTTCTTAATTCTCCTGACACAACAGAAGAAGAATGTTAAGAATATGTTAATAGAAATTCCCAAAATCATGGTCTACTGCCAGTTCAGATTTGCACTGGGATGTTTTTTCCCCCCAAATATACCTTTCACAACTGGTTGAGGAGGTTGATAGAGAAGGTCTTCCATGTACTTGGCCTAAATGAACTCTTACTGTTGACCATAGGTCATGTAGATCTCTTACCTCCACATGTTTGCTTATCATCATAGAGGAAATAATCCGGTGGACAGGTACAGAAGTAACCTCCAATATAATTATTACAGTAATGACTGCAAGGTTCCTCCACAAAATCCGTGCACTCATCCAAGTCTGCAGGTGTGAAAAGATGAATCAGCCAAGATTAGGAGAGGGCCCTAAGGGCAGGAGGAAGATGAGAAAGTGAAGCAAACTGGCAGACAACACGGAAAAGATATCTCTAAGACAGCATTTATACTGGCCATATTGGAAAGCAGTCCTGTCTGCTGGGATCTCTTTCAAATAAGGCATTCTTGGAAGGAAAACCCTTATGTCAACCTTCCTTCCCCCATAGCATGGATACTACAGAGATTCAGAGGAGGCTGTTTTAATCTTACCCACTGCAACATAGTAGGCCGCAAAACCAGTGAAACGCTCCTCATTGGAAAAGTCTGATTGGAAGGTCATAGTGAGTGTGTTATAAGGGACATGAAATTCCTCCACAATCGAGGAGCCAGGGACACGAGGTTTCTTCCGCCCACAAAGCACGCCTTCAACATGGCCACCAGACAGGATCTGAAGAAGAATGCACAGAGTATCTCATTACTGGAATACATGCAATTACCAACACTTGAGTCTTTCAGTTTATAGTTGGCTAACCAAAGGCTCCTAAATTGCATGCATTTCTCAAGTAGGTCTCCCAGGGCACAGCTGTGTCACATAGCTAGCAGGAGTGACCAAGGCTGCTGTGTCATCCCCCAAGCTGGCCAATGGTGGAAGACAGCCAGCCAAGGTACAGCTGAATGAAGCCCCTAGACAACCTGTTTCATGACATTTGTAAGACACGTGAGGAGTTTTCCCTCCTACTGACTTTCCAACTGTGAAACACCCATCTTAATTTCTCAGATACAAATTAATCCAGAGTTCTCTGTTAACATCCTTTCCTCAGGCCTAGTTCTACAAAAAAATCAACACCGTGGTTCAAAATGGCAAAACCAATTACTGACGGTCTGCAGAGCAGTGTAACGGGTTCATTGGCTTATTGCAAAAGGACACGTTATTACAGTTCCCAGCAGAGCACATCCATCCTTCTGTCCCACCTTGGTCCTTCTCCAAGGTCTCCTTCTGCTGCTGTACGCAATCTTATTGCCCCTTTTCGCACATAGCTATTGCGGGATAGGATGGTCTTGTTTCTGTCTGTTTGTGTGGAAATGCCTGATCTTTTGTGCCTTGTGGGACAACATGGAGAACAGCCTGTTGGTCTTGTAAGTTTTAAGAAAGCTGTAGTGCACAGATCATTGAAAACTGTGGTGCAATGGACCACGCCATTTTATCTGAGTGCCCACTATCCATACACAATCTCTTGATTGTTTTTAACCTTCTTCATTTCCAATCAAATTATGATTGCATCAAATCATCTATGTCCACTCATGGATTAATTCTGAAAAATTTCAGGGACAGAAAATCAATGTCCTAAGAAAATGGTCTTTTTATACCCATGGTTCACTGGGTAAGAATATGCCTTGCAATAGCGAGGTGTCAGTGATGGCTAAGAAGGCTTTTTTTCCTAGCAATATAGGAGAAACATGGGGAGTGGGGCATAGATGGGACACTCAGTTGGCAGACAATGCTCATGTGGCTATGAGGCAAACTCAAATCAATCAAACTGCCTTGTTCTGGAGGCTACTTGGGCTATAGATACACTCAATTGTTTGGGCTTCTTGCAGCTTGGAACAGGAAGGATGTGTCTATCTCCTCATCCAGCCCTGAGCTTTCTACTCAGCTTTACTGTTCTGTGCTCTAACTCGCCTTCTTGTCTTTTTCTTACTTGAGGATGGGGACAGTACCTTCACAAAATCATATTCGCAGTTCTGCGATGGTTCAAGATCCATATGTGTGAAATACAGGCGAATGCCATATCCCGAAGGGACCTGGATTTCCCAAGATTCCTGCACATCATTGGGATACACCTGAGGATAATTGGGTGACAGGATCTCACCGTACATGGAGGCTGCATCAGCCCAGACAGGGAGGCAGAAGAAAATAAGGTACCTGAGAAAAGAGGAAGGAAGATGACATTGCAGTAGTCTTCTCTGTCCACATATGCACAAAGTCGCTAGTGAAAAAGCTAGTCTTTGGCTGCACATAACATGCAGCATAGCTTCTGGCTTTGGAGCTTTAATGACCAACACTGTGGCTGTGTGGGGCTTGTCCTTCTCCTGTAGCCTTTCACAATGGACTACAACCTCAGTCGTGCCCTGTGCTCCTCTCTAGCTCAATAGGAGCTACTACTGGAGGCTACTTGGGCTACAGATATATTCAGATTTGAGAATCAGTACAGTACTGCAGGAACCACCTAATTTATAAAATGAAATTAGTAATAAAATCTAAATTCCGCTTGGAGATTCAATAACTCACCACATCTGGAAAAAGCAGATCTTCCTTTCTGAAAACTTTCAGGAATTGGACTTTGGAGTTACAATCTGGGACAAAAAACAGTGTAATTGATTAATGCTGCCTGTGCTTCTGCATATCTGCTAGGCAGGTCAAAGACCCTAAAACCCCGGCTTGTGGGGAATATGTCAATATTTTGCTTCAAAAACAAGTTTATCTCTCTGTTCCTTCTTCCATAAAGCAACCCTGAGCATCAAGAAGGGCTCCTAGGCCCTTCTGACAAAACGGAGAGACGATCTCTATCTTGGTACTCACTGGTACCCACATTGTCCCCTCGCGACCATCAGTGTTTCCAAACAGGACACTGGTGCACAGCAAATCAAGCCAGGAAGCACTGCCCCCTGGGGTACCAGCATCTTAAAAATTATGGTAAGACCCTGGGGTTGGGGAGCAGCTTGTCCTGACTCTTCTACCTCTCAGAGAGCAACACTCAGGAATATTTTCCTTCCCCGTTCCTAGTGCTTGCAATATTTACCTTCTCTCCTTAGTTCGTCTCTTGTTTTCTTCTCTCTTCCCTTCTCTTTTCCTCTCTTTTCTCTTTCTTTTTTCTTCCTGTTCACACCTTCCTCCAAAGGTGCCCAAGGCTCCAATCCGCAATATCGCAGCACCCTCTACCTGTGGGATGTGGCTTCCCAGCCTCTCCGCTGGGGTGGGATGCTCGGTTTGCCGGCTCTCGGCAGGAAGGGGAATTTCCAAACAAGTTGCACAATCCTGTTGGCTCAGGCAGTGCGTGGGGAGAGCACAGATCTGGTCTGTATCAGGCATTTTCGGGAAATCAGATGACTTTGGGGAAAAGGGAGGGGAACAGAGTTTTCGGCTGCCGCCTCTCCCCTCCTCTTCCCCCTCCCTTTTAAAAAAGTTAGGAGCAAAAGCCAAAGGGTGCAGAAAAAGGAGAGTCCACGTGAGAACTGGTCCAGTGCTTTTGCATGGAAAAAAAAAGTAAATGTTTGATCATTCTGTCCAGAGACCGCTTTGCCGGAGTCCACTCTGCTACTGCAACCTGGAGGCCACAGGGCTGCTGGCACTGCTCCTCAGCTGATGCTTCAGAGACACTTTTCTTAGGGGGGAAAAAAAGGGAAAGACAGCGGCCTCTTCAATGTTGTGCCTCTCTGAGGCTACCAGCAGGAGTAAAAGTGCACTGTTTTGCCGGGATTTGTTAATGGGAACACTCCTCTAAGTAAGAACTTGACTAAGAACTCATAACTACCTCCTTATTCACCAAGTGAACTTCACGTAAGAGCAACCGTTCATCAGACTTAGCTCTGGAGTAAGTTAAATCTAAGGCCTTTACAGAAAGGAGTTTCAAGACTTATGCTAGGTTTCTAGACTTATGCTAGACTCTTAATCCAGCCAGTGCCCACAAGCCAAGACCGAAATATCACCGTACAAAAGACCTGCCATTAATACCGTAGAAAACCCCTCCTCCTCACAAGCCAGCTATACCAGGAATGGACTATAAATGAAAATTTAAAACTCCATTACAACCTCTACCCTTTACAATCAGCACAGCGCACTCCAGAGCTTGTTTTGGCCAGGAAAAAAATAATAATAAAAAAAAAAGATTCAAGTTTCAACAGGCCATAGGCAAAGCGTGTTAGCAAAGCCCAGCTGAAAGACTTCATTTTGTCAAGGGAGAGAAACACCTACAGATGAATCATAACTGACTTCATTCTAGTCAGGATAAAGGCTTTACTGGAAGAACATGCCTAGTCTGTTTTCTTTGTCAAACTGAGAACGGATAGAGAAAGAAAACAGCATGTCATCTCACTTCTGATGCCTCTTGGGAACATAGCGTGATGTTTCTAACTGGAATTTTGAGAAGCAGGAAAACAGCGATGGAAGACAGACAACAAATCGTGGGGAGAGGTTTTCTTCTCAGGACTGGGCAAATAAAGACCCTGCCAGCGACTCTTTGAGTCTCAATCATATTTTAAAATGGACATGGCAGAAGTAAAATGAGTGTAGGCGGATATATTATGCATGTCATTTCGTTGCAAGGGAATGGTATATTTTCATATAAACCTGACTCAACTTGTTTGTAGCAGTGCTAAATTAATACATATGTGAATATTAATAATTCTTTAGAAGACATATACCTATTACAAAAAATATTGTGAATGTAGTTAAATAAAAAGTTAGCTGCATTTTATATGAGCACATATCTGCATAATGCTAACTATTTATGCAGAAGGCCAGTGATATTGATGTATATATTTACATTTGATATTGATGTATATACTTACATTGAATACACACACAGCATTCGATTGCATTTGCCTAGATCTGTATTTTTTTTACAATTCATAAGACATAGCTAGGTAATGTATTTTACAATTCACTGAAACTGTGTCAGAAACTATATTAAACAATAATTTAAAAGAGGCAAAATCATGCTGTTAAGGTTAATAAATGATAACATTAAGATTGCCAATGCAATATAATTCTGCTCAGAGGCACACACATTCTCTTAAATTCCTAAATTACATGACCACATCCTACTTTTCCCAAATTGCTTAAGACAAATCTTTTCTTAAGATGACTCAGAGTTCTGTAGCTGTAACCTTTCTGCCAGATGTTATCAAAAGCAGCAGTGTTCAGGTTTTCATAAAATTATCATCTAAAAACAGGCTTGACTGGCTTGTCTTCCCCCAGGAAGTTGGGAGAAAAAAAAAAAAAAAAGCCTTTCCCAAGTTCTTAAGGCACACTTTCCCTTCTGGAAACACTGAGTCACTGCACCAAACAAAGGTAGTAAATATTAAAAGAGGATACATAACATTAACTAGGTGGGATCCATGAGCAGGGAAGCAAAGACACGTAAGTAGCAAGCAAAATATCCTTGATCCACCAAGACCTTGGCAGTAATTTGTCTGTTTCCCGTTCTGCCAAGAAGAGGATTCGGTGGGTTTCTTGCACTTCCCTCCCTCGCTGCTGTGACCCAGGCCGGTTTTTCTTGCCAGTGGTTAAACTCAGAGCCTTGGGCAATCCCCGGGAAAACCTGCCTGTGTGCTGGCTCAGAACAGCTCGGTATCACCCACAGATTTCTGCCTCCGCGTACTGTACCAGGGGTGTTTTCACCAGAGTCTGTTCACCTCTTTTACTCCCTCCAGCCCCAAGTCTAGGTGCAAAGCTAGCCACAGCCTCTCAGTAAAACTTGGGACGTGGGACCGTTCTGCTCCCTGCGCCCTACCATACCGAGAGGCCTGCTGCTTTCTGGGCTCGACCTGGACAGGCTGGAGAGCTGGGCAGAGAGGAACCTGATGAACTTCAACAAAGGCAAGTGTAGGGTGCTGCACCTGGGGAGAGATAACCCCCTGCACCAGGACAGGTTGGGGGCTGACCTGCTGGAGATCACCTCGGAGGAGAAACACCTAGGAGTCCTGGTGGACAACAGGATGACCGTGAGCCAGCAGTGTGCCCTTGTGGCCAAGAAGGCCAATGGCATCCTGGGGTGCATCAGAAAGAGTGTGACCAGCAGGTCAGGAGAGGTTATCCTGCCCCTCTACTCTGCCCTGGTGAGGCCCCATCTGGAGCACTGTGTCCAGTTCTGGGCTCCCCAGTTCAAGAAGGACAGGCAACTGCTGGAGAGGGTACAGCAGAGGGCTACAAAGATGATGAGGGGCCTGGAGCATCTCCCTTACAAGGAGAGGCTGAGGGACTTGGGTCTTTTTAGTCCGGAGAAGAGAAGGCTGAGGGGGGATCTGATCAGTGCTTATAAATACTTAAAGGGTGGGCGTCAAGAGGATGGGGCCAGTTTTTTTTCAGTGGTGCCCAGGGATAGGACAAGAGGAAGTGGGCACAAACTTGAGTATAAGAAGTTCCACCTAAACATGAGGAACTTCTTTACTTTGAGGGTGTCAGAGCCCTGGAACAGGCTGCCCAGAGAGGTGGTGGAGTCTGGACCCGCCTGGTCAAGTTCCTGTGCAAGCTGCTCTAGGTGGACCTGCTTTGGCGGGGGGGTGGACTAGATGATCTCCGGAGGCCCCTTCCAACCCCATGTGATTCTGTGACTCCCTTCCCCAACGCCCATGGATGTAACCTCAAGTGCCCATGATTGTTAAGCACAGACGCCACCTGCACAGGCGATGCACCACCTCTCCTACAAAACAGAAGCCCCATAATCTTGGTTGCACCTGAGGCTTTTTCCCCACCGTGGGTGAGGGTCTCTGACTCACAGCTGGAGATATCCCACCGTGGGATGACTGGTGTGGGTTCTGCCATGACTTTCCTAGGAATTTTCCATCCTCACCGCACGCATGGCTCTTCCAGCGGTGAGCCAGCGGCTGAAAAGGCACTGTTTATAGAGTTTTAGCTGTTAGGGTGAAATGTTCCTAAATGCTTTGGCTTACTTTAAACCACAAGGCTGTAAACTGCGGGGGGTGAGCAGCTGCTGTGAGAGGGAAAGTGTGACATTTCTGCAGCAGGACCAGTAGCTTCATAGAATCATCATAGAATGGTTAGAGTTGGAAGGGACCTTAGAAATCATCCAGTTCCAACCCCCCTGCCATGGGCAGGGACACCTCCCACTAGACCAGGTTGCTCAAAGCCCCATCCAGCCTGGCCTTAGAATCGTAGAATCATCTAGGTTGGAAGAGACCCTTGGGATCATCGAGTCCAACCATCTACCCTACTCTACAAAGTCCTCCCCTACATCATATCCCTCAGCACCGCATCTAATCATCTCTTAAACACATCCAGGGATGGTGACTCAACCACCTCCATGGGCAGCCTATTCCAGTGTCTGACCACCCTTTCTGTGAAGAATTCTTTCCTAATGTTCAGTCTAAACCTACCCTGTTGGAGCTTGAAGCCATTCCCTCTCGTTCTGTCGTTAATTACCTGTGAGAAGAGACCAGCACCAACCTCTCTACAGTGTCCTTTCAAGTAGTTGTAGAGAGTGATGAGGTCTCCCCTCAGCCTCCTCTTCCTCATACTAAACAGTCCCAGCTCCTTTAGCCTCTCTTCATAGGATTTGTTTTCCAGGCTCTTGAACACCTCCAGGGATGGGGCAGCCACAGCCCACACAGGGGGGTGTCTCCTGCCCGTTTCCCCTCCCCAGCCTGAAGCTAACGGCGGAGACACCCCCCCGCTGCAGCCCGGTCCTGCCGGTCCCGGCGGCACCGGGAGGCGGCAGCAGAGACCCACCGGTGCGGGGGAGGAGGCCAGGGCACGGAGGGACGACAAGGTGGATGTCACCGGGGTGGCTCCCTGACACCCTCAGCCCCCGAGGGGGGGACACCAGCGTGCACCGGTCACGGTGTGTTTGAGCTCCCCCGCGGGAAACAGGGGACACCAACCGCAACTCTCCCTAATTGCGTGGAGGGGGGGAAGCTGGGGGTGTGGGGGGGTTGTGGGGGGTCAGGGAACGGAGCCAGCGGTGTCTGGTCAGCAGGTTCTGGCATCACATTTATTTCTGCAGTAATTTCTACACCCAAAAGGTGAGTTGTTTTCGAGCACGCCATTCCCTCCCCGTCTCAAACCTCCATGGGGTCCCAGCTTCCTCCCCATCTCAAACCTCCATGGGTTCCCAGCTTCTTCCCCACTCCCTCTGGTTTGCCATTCACCCACTCCTGACTTCTTTTCCCCCGCAGGCACCCTAGGCATCCTTCTAATGAAAACTTACTTTCACGTCTTCCCTGCCTGTTTTTCCAAGCAGCCACCCTTCTCTCTCCATACCCCACCTCTTGGTAGTGGCGTCTCCCTCCCTGCCCTCTCTCTGGGTAATTCACAGCTGCAGACTCCAGTCAGATTTAATTTTATGCCGACTCTTGCTTTTCCAGTATATTCCTCCTTGTTGGCAGTGTTCAACCCTAAACTGCAGTCCCACTTCCACTCTCCGGATAGCCACCTTGCCCCCCCAGTAGCCCGCTCCTCTCCCATGGCCATTTCAATCAGGATAGGCTCCTGAGCCTGCCTGGGAAAAGAGGCACTAACAAGGAAGGGCACAAGACTCCTGTTTCAGTTCTTCAGTGCAGAAGAAATGGTCCTGGAAGGAAAGTCCTGGAAGGAAGAACCATCTGGGGCCTTGTGCAGCTGTGGTCTGTGGGAAAGGTACATGAGCCACCCAAACACAGTCAATAAAAATTAATTTGCAGAAGCTTCATCAGCTACCTTCCCTTATTGCCACACTGAGCTCATGTGAACTTCAAAGTTTCACACTAATACCTACGTAATGTCATCAAACCATGGTATATCTTCAGGACAGTAAAGAAAGGCTTTTGGTTACACCCCCACCTCTTGAGCATAGCACTGCCCTGATTATTAAAAAAATAATGATACTGAAAAATAATGGTACTCATCAGGATCTGAGTCTCAAAACCAGCTACCGTGCTCTGACTCAAAGTGGCCATCTAGCATTTAATCTAAACAGGTCAAATATAGCAACGTTTTAAGCAACTGAAAACAGAATCTTGTAACGGAAACTGTTAGGCAATCCCAGGAGATGATGCTGCTTCTGAAACCCTTCTTGGACAATACTGGATCACAGAATTAAATAAATCTAAAAGTTCATATGCACTCCGTCACTATACACGTAGCTAACAGACCACAAGTGTATTTGAATACTACAGTATTTGTATTTTACAAATAGTGGACATTTCCAGTAAGTTACTCTGTGCCCAAAAGTGTTTCATGGGTTTGTTTCCTGAGCTATTCCAGAACGCAAAGGACCTAGACCAGAAGCTTGTCCAAACCAGCATACAGCCTCTGACTCTCTCTTTTTCTGCAATCTGAGGTCAGAGCCGTGGATGGACTCCTGGAGGTCTACAGGAGGACACCACCCGCGCTAGACTGTGGTCCAAAGCCATTTTTGCTGCTACAAACGTGGTCTGCAAAACCAGATGGAGCACCTTGCCTTTTCAAAAGCAGGAGGAGTCTGGTTCTGCCCAGGAGACAGAGGTCTGCTTGAGCAGGAGATGCACTGGCGCCTGCGGGAAGCGAAGCCCAACACCACGAGCCCTCGTGGAAAGCCTGACAGAATACCAGTGGCCGCAGGAACAGTAGCATGGCTGTGGCCAGGTTACAGCCTGACCTTCAAAGCAAGGCCACGGCCTTTTTAGTAATCCTCCAGACAATCTATTTTTTTTTTATAGAAAGGGGATGAGAAGGAGGAGGGGAGGAGAAGCCAGATGTGGAGGTTTAAGGAAGGAGGAAAGCACATGGTGCTCTTTCCCTGGTATATTCTCCTGTATTCAGCTGTCTGAAGCTTAGAGACTTACTGAGCCAGAAGTTGCCTCTCTATCTCGCTCTTTATGTGTCCTCAATGGATCTTTTTTACACAAATATTCTCATCACTTTTAACTCCTTCATGGACTTTTAATAAAACAACGATCGCCTGTCAGACAACAAAATAGTTGAGCAGGATAGAGACTTTAAGAGGTTACAGCCCCTGAAGTGTTAAATTTGTGGGATAATTTAATCATATCAAACATGGGAGGAAGCTTGATTACGGAGTGGATTCCTTCAGTGGTAATGCCAATGGGCCTCTCTCTCCAATATGGCTCTCAATTTGCATGAAACTTCTAATAATACAGAAGTTTGAGATGCCCATTCCCTGTCAAACGTGACTGGGGGAAGGACAAAGAGTCAGCATGCTCACATAGGCCTCATTTACTAGTTGGGAGGTGTCCCTGCCAATGGCAAAGGGGGTGGAACTAGATGGTCTTTAAGGTTCCCTGCCAACCTAAACCATTCGATGATTCTATGAGACTGGCCTAAACACCATAAACACCCAATTAAACATGGAAACGACAGATGGATATTCAGTCAGTCCTTGAACTTTGCAAAAAGTCTGGTAGTGACCAGTGAGGCTGAACAAATACAGTAACCTATTTGTAAAGTCTAACCTGATGGAGTCAACTATCCGGGGTGGGGTTTAAAGCCTTACTGACCATCTTGGTCTGCCACTCTGTGCCTCCTTACACCGCCTTCAAGAGACTTGTGGAGGTCAAGGCCAACTTGGAACAGGCTGCCCAGAGAGATGGTGGAGTCTCCTTCTCTGCAGACATTCAAAACCCACCTGGACAAGTTCCTGTGCAACCTGCTCTCGGTAGACCCACTCTGGAGGGGGTTTCGACTAGATGATCTCCAGGGGTTCCTTCCAACCCCATATGATTCTATGTCCCCTTTTTCATGCACTTCCTGACTGCACTGATTACTCTTCATTTTAATTTTTCTCACCTTCTGTGAGCTTCGAGGCCTTGTCTTCTGATCATCTCCAAGGCTGGAGATTCCCTAGCCTCTCTGAGCACTTGTTCCCATAGCGAGTCACTCTTTGGTCCAATTGAAATTGCCTTTGTGGAAGCTTGAGACCATTGCTTCTCGCTGCTTCACTGTGGACCTCCGAAGTGACTCTTGTTCTTCCCAAGCTCCACGTTAAGCTGCATGTTATGTCAGCTGCATTTGTTTTTCTGAACTTTGCAAAGTTTCTGTCAAGCCATTCCTTCGTTGTTTTCATTCCTTATCCATTCTACTCTCTGCACTCTCTCCACCTTCTGCTGCGCTGCCCAATGTGCAGGGAAATTTGCTCTTTTGAGACTCTTCTTCCTCTGGATCTGTGCCTTTGCCATGATAGGGCAGGGAAAGGAAGACAGGAGAAAAAACACATCATTTACAAGCGAAACCAACACCCACCAAGGCCAGTGCCCAGCAGGTGAGACCACCCCACAGTCACAGGTAACCCCATGGTCACAGCTGCACCTATGTACCAGAACAGGCTGGGAGACAACAGGCTTAGAAGCAGCTCTGCAGAAAAGATCCTGAGGACCCCAGCACACCAGCCCATGATGGACCTTTGTAGCAGTCATCTACACAGCACACTGGGTGGCACGAATGACAGCATAGTCAGCAGGTGGAGAAGAGTGATTATTTCCCTCCGTATGGCACTGATAAAAAGTTGCGTTTGGTAGGCTGTGTCCTTTAGGGGTTCCCCAGGGCAAGAGAGGTGTGAACAAACCGTAAAGAGAGCCCAGAGCAGGACTGCTGGATAGGGGCCTGGAGCATTGCTACTGAGGAATCTGGATTTGTTTAGCCTGGAAAAGAGAAGGGCAAGGGGGGAAGCAAGGTTTTTAGCTTGGTCTCCTGAGTAAATGAAGTCTACATGGGCACGTTGCCTGTCAGTCCCTCTCCCAGTCTGATTTGACAAGGAATGGGATCTAATAGGTGCTACTGCCCAAAGGGTGGTTATAGAGAGGATGGAGTCAGACCCTTCCCAAGACAAGAGGCAATGGGCATACCTTGCAACAGAGGCAATTCAGAGCATGATCAGGACAAAAAAACTTCCCCCAAGGCATGATTCAGCACTGGCTTAGGTGCCCAGGGAGGCCGGGAGCTCTCAACCCTTGAAAAAGTACAAAAAAAATTGCCCAAGCAATGCCCCGAACGACTTGATCCAGCTTTGGAGTCCTGCTTGTGAGCAGGGGCTTGGACCAGAGACCTCCAGAGATCCCTTGGCACCTAAACCTTTGCGTAAGTCTGTTTGCCCCTCCGGTTTGCCCAGTTTGGGCAATACTGCCCACATGAATGACGCAGCAGGAAAATGGCTAACGCAAGCAAAGGGAAGAGGCTCCAATCCATTGCACCTGAAGCTTGTGCTGAGGAGGAGAACTCAGGAAGCACTCGTGGACACCTGCATGAAGGGAGGAGGACACCCAGAAGAAGGTCCTCCGGCTGATGAGCTACAAGCCGGGCTGCGTAGGCGGAGTTGCCCAGTGACTACCAAGAGCTGGGAGCCGCAGGGACGGGAGCTGCTGTAACGCCTGCTGTGGGAAGTGGGTCCTTCCGGGCCACCAGAACCCACGCAGCCACCCTCTTGTCCTCCAGGAGCCACCACGGTGGCAGGGCCCGACCGGAATAGGGGGGCTCAGTGGCGTGCCGTGTCCCCAGCCAGCAGAGCAACGCCTCAGGCCGAGGCCCTATCCCTTGCCCCTTGCCCGCCTCACAGGACCGTTGGCCCCGCACCGCCCTCTCCGCGCGCCTCGTGCCCGCGAATAACCCCGTCTCCGCCTTCCTCCCCTACCCCTCCCTGCCCGGCTCTCTCCTGTCCCGCCGCAGCCAATGGGGAGGCGAGCTCCGCCTCGCCTGCCTGACCCCGCCCCGCCCGAGCCCCGCCCGCGGGAAGCGCTTCCTCCAATCATCGGCCGGCGGGGGACAGCCCCGCGGCACCGCCCACCCGCGGGGGTAACCTTTGCCTTAGTGAGCGCGGGGCCCTGCCCTGCTGCCACCCGCTGTCCAATCGGAGGCGCCGGGAGGGCGTGGCCGGCCCGGCCGCAGCCAATGGGCGCGGAGGGGGCCGCGAGCGGTGCGGGGGCCGCGGTGGCTGGTGCCGCTGCCGGGTTCGAGGAGCGACCGGCCGGCGAGGGCGGCCGGTGTGGAGAAGATGGCGGTGGCGGGGTCCGGCTGGGGCCTGGCCCAGCTGGCCGAGGCCCTGGGCTCGTCAGAGCAGGCGCTGCGCCTCATCCTCTCCATCCTGATGGGTAAGGGAGGGCGCGGCGGGAGGGTGACGGGTCTGGCGCCCCGAGCAGGGCGCACCGCCCGCCGTGGGGCCGGGCCACCCCGCCGCTGGGTCGGGCCGTGCCGGGGCCGGACAGCGTCTTGCCGGTGGGGGAGCCGCACCTGTGTCAGCGCCGCCGTGCAAAGGCCCACGTGTGGGCGCTGAACCGGTGGGCGAGCCCCCCCACACACACCGTCGACACCGGCCCCGCCCCGGCACGGCACGGGCGGCGGAGGGTGGCCTGAGCCCGGGAGCTGCCTCCCGGCAGCTGTCGGGGTGGGCACCCCGGGCGACCCTCCGGCTCTCCCGGCGGAGCCCACCGTGCAGCGGGGCGGGCCAGGCGGTGGGTGTCCCTGGAAGGGGACCTTGGTCCCGGTAAGGAGCTGTGGGATGAGCCGGGCTTGGAAACCTGCGGAGCCAGTGGCCGTGGTGCGCGGGACAAGCCCGTTTTGGGTCTTGTCTGTGTCTTAGGCTGTGCTTTGGCCACCAGAAGTTTGTTGGGAATCACCCCGCTGCCGCCTTTGCCGTCGCATTCCCCAGGAGCAGGTGTCCGGAGGGGGTGCAGGCTTTGGAATCTCCACAAGCCCTCGGAGATGTCAGCCCATCCAAGCATAGGGAGGTCTCTGCCAAGAGGCTGTTATTAGTGCCAACAGCAGCGATCACGGAGCTGTGCGGGAGTGGCGTGCCATCACGGGGACTACCAGGTAGGGTGAGCCGAAGCCTGGCAGCTCAGTGGCCAGAAGAAGCTGGGATGTTGTGGTGCGCTCCACCTGCAACGCGAAGCATGTTGCGAAACACATGCTCCTTAGGCTTATCTCAACATGAGGTGGAGAAGTCACATGTAAAATGGTTAAGGCAGGGCTAGAGTTGAGTTACGAGGTGGGCTAACAATCGAGAACGAGCTTACAGCTCCCAAAACGTTAACTCAAATGTATGTCTGTATGCTGCCTACATAAATGTCTGCAGGTGCCCAGTGAAACTTGGGGGTTTGAAAGCTTTTGGTGGTGTAGTCACCTAGCAGAAGGGAAATACAAGCTTTTTTTCTGAACCTAAAAGTGTATTTGAAGGGGTACAGCTGCTACTGTGTGATCTGTCAAAATAAAGTTCCTTTGGCTAACTAGAAGTGTAATTTTTAAAAAGGCAGACAAGAAAAGTTGTGTCACTTCATAGCTGTAGTCTGGACTGGACTTGTTTCTGCCTAATTTAATCTACAATCTGTAAGGTCAAACTGAACCAAAACATTCTTTACATCAAGGGTAGATACAGGGGATTGAACTATCATTTTGAACTTAATTTAGAAGTTAGTTAAACCAAGCTTCTTCTGTAAAGAAAAAAGTAATAGGAAACATATACAGGACATGCACATAAGTCAGTGTGAATTAATCTAGCAGCTCCCCACAGCTGAACAGGAAAAGTCCTGCTTTCCTTTCTCCCACGCCTGTCTTGAATACTTTAATTGTGGTCTGATTGAATTTACTTGCCTGGCAGAAACCTAAACCAGAAATATCAGATAATTTACTACCAGGTTAGTCAACCAACCCAGGGACTAGTCTAACAAGTGCTGATGCAGAAAAGGTGTTAGAAAGCGTGTGTGGAGGCAGACACCTACAGTAGAGTGATGCCTTTGCAGAATGCACCTTGAACTTACTCTCAGGGTTCCTTCTTCTTAGCAATAATCTAGAACGTGACGTTGGAAAGCTGTTTTCCTGCTTGGTGTCCTATGGGTGAGCAAAACCACTTCCTTCTTTGAAAGGAACAGCAGATGATTATCACCTTAATGATAAGAAGAGATGCCCACTGCAGTCGGTAGATTCATCAAGTCTGAGATTCGTGCATGGTGTTACAAATGTTCCGTGAACAGTATTGACACTAAGCCACTGAGGTGGCTCGGTGTCCCTTCCTGATGTAGTCTATTTTACATAAAGTCTTAATGGATCTTTATAATTTCTATTAAAAGTCTGGGGATCGTGGACTGGGAACCCACTCACACCTTTCTCCTGCATACCTGAAATGTACACCAAACAGGGAGGATAGAGCTGCACATTTCCTTGTCCTTTCTCCCTCGCTCTGCATCTCTTAATTACGTGTAATTGAAGGCATAACTTCAGACGGAAGGCTTAAAGGCATGCAAAACAGCCTCGCCTCTAGTTTGGTACTCTTGCACATCATGTAGATTGAACCACTCAAGCAGAGGGGATTGACTCCATCTTTCCTGCTTAATAGATGGGTAGTAAAGCATTATACCATTACATTAAAAGGAAGAGCCAAGCACCACTGTGAACAACTTGAGAGTAGAGCGGGAAGAGTTCCTTAACCCAGCACTAATGTGAAAAGAAATTTTCATTTAATTGCAGTGCTTAGCTTGCAGTCCTTTTAATGTGACTGAAAGCCTTGAGCCTGTTGGCAATGAAACTAACTAGTGCTGATGACCACTTCGTAGGATGGCATGGGGTATAAATGAAAGGCGTTTCTGAAAGCTGAAATGGCATTAGGACAAGCAAGGTATGGCTTCTGCTTCGCTTCCTCCATTTCAGGTGTTTGCATAGATTCAGGAAGAGAATTGTTTTTGTTGGCTGCAGCTGATACTGCCGAATTGTTTCAGAATGAGACCATGGGGGATGAAGCGCGGTCTTGTGTTCCAAAGATGGGTTAAAATGTTGCTTATCTCTCCCTTTGTGATGCAGTTCACCATCAACACTGTGCAGCTCTACTGCAACAGCTGTTTCTAGGGTTTCAGCATTCAGGAGATCACCAGAAACTAGTAAAAAAGAGGAAAAATCGCAAAAGGACTTTGCGATTTACATTAATTTCTAGAGAAAGATGAATTATTGTTGAAAAAGTAGTCTGGATGGACTGTGTTGATTCTGAGTAAGAGTGTTTACTTAGTCATGGTCTGAAATAACCAAAAGAGGTCATTTAAACTGTTATAGTTCTGCCACTACTGAAAAAAATTTAAATACAGGGGCGAATGGGAGAAGAAGGAAGGAAGAGTGACCAAGAACAGAACTTGGAGAGTAGTCCTAAAGGGCACCACATTTTCTCAGTGAATGAGTGAAGATTTTAACAGCACACTGCTGAGCACACAATGATTTTAGTCACAGCTTTGTATCCAAGTCAGAGACAGCTTTTATACATCCTGCAGTTTTGAAGCAGAGCATACAACTAGAATAGAGTCCATTACTGAGATTGTACAAGATTAAAAACTTGCTTCAGAGTTCCCGTACGTGAAAATTTGCATAAACAACCTTTGAAGCAATTAGGCTGCAATTTGGTGATATGATCAACAGCAGTAATGCTTAAAGCATAGTTCTGGACCCCATCATTTAAAAAAATTTTGGTATGTCTAGCACACTAATGCCTGTCAATCATATGAAAATCTCTTTTGAGACATTTGCATTCTCTCTCTTGCAAAGGCTACCTTGTGTTCTTCAGGAGGTCCAGGGCTGAGTGTTCCCCCAGGAGAAACTCTGTCTTTAGGTCAGCTTGGAAGACACCAGTGGTTTCAGCTCCATAGGTACAGAGTCACTTTGTGTTTGGCAGAGCGAGCGGTCTGAACCAGTGCTGTCCTAACCTCTCCAAGGAAAACACCGGGGACCCCCTCCAGCGGTGGGAAGGGGAGAAGAGGGTTTCTGTGCTGCTGCTCCTGTCCTCCCACGAGGGGAGACAGATTTCCCTCCTGCCGTCACCCCTCAAAGCGTATGCCGGGGTACACAAGGCACTGTAGTTAAAAATTTATCTTGATCTTATTTCTTGTGTGGCTGTACGATCCCAAAAGAATTAAAGACGTTTATCTGGCCATACTGTTGCAGAGCGGCTTGCGAGCTACCTGCCATGTTCTGCTGCGTAATATGGAGAGGGGCCAACATACTGTTTAGAGCCCTGAGCCAGAAATGACCCTGCTGATCTGCCCAGAGACCTGCCAGGAAAAGCACTGTGGAAGTGTTCCCTCGTCTACGGACAGAACAGTGACCTGCCGAAATTAACTCGTTCCTACTGAATAGGTGCCAGAAACCAGCTGATTTGCTTGCAAGTGGTCTTAACTCCTCCTTCTCTTCTACCTCTCACAGTTTGTTTTACATCCTCTTATTCCCGTTCTCTGCGTCCTGAAGAATTGTAAACTCGGTGAAGTTCTCCCTGTGGTCACCCATGGGGGATGAGTTACCCCAAATCAAGTGCCCAGCTGGTCAGCCAAGCAAGAACCTTACTGCAGGGGAGGCAAACAACTGGTTTCAATGGGTAAGAGGTGGAAGAAATTGCAGCTGACCATCCTGTTAGAGGTGCCAAAACCAGCCCCGTCACAGAGCACTCGTGTGCTGCCTTTTTTAGTATCTTAACCTCAAATACATTTCATTCCTTAAATAATAATAATAAGTAAAAAGAGAGCTGTGTAGTGCTGCACACTGGCTTGTGTCTACATTAGCAAGTAAAATGGCACAGTGGGAGCAGATCTGTAGACCAGACTAGTTTGCATGTGGTATCTGATGTCCTCACTACACGGGTTTGGGGTGTTTACTTTGGATTGACTTCAGCCCGGTCGTACAGACTGAGGACCTGTCGGAGAGCGTTTTCAGTCCAGCTTCAGCTGAAGAGAGTCCTGTTTGCTTGCTTTGAGAGGGTTCTGAGCTGAATTAAAAATATTCATCTATATGCACCCAGTGTTAAACAAAGTGTGCGACTTTTGCACTATTACGGACAGAAAAAGAGAATATCTTTGAAGTCAAAATATTAGGCAAGGCTCATATTTTAACATGTCTTTTTCCTGTTGTCACCTTCCTTTTAGTTTTAGCATTCTAAAAAGGAAAAAAAAAAAAACAGAGACAATTGATCCGCTAGATGTTAACAAAGGTGGAGTTAACTGATCAGCAAAAGGGAAAAGAGGAAAAATAGTCTGATCTGCTCTCTTGAAGGTGAAATGAAGCTAACGCATATGAAAGGGGAAATAAAGGGAGCAGAGATGAAAAGAATGTTTCTGGTGTTCTTATTTGCAGCTTTATCTCTGGAAAAAGACAGGCGTTGTAATCAGCCGTTCCAGAAAGTGGCAAACTTGACAGCGCTATTTTTGCTTGGAATTAGTAGAACTTTCCTCCTGCCTACCCCAGCCTCTCGATCATTTCCTTCTTTTGCTCAGTTGGATTTTTATATCGGTGGAGAGCCTGGGCGTTGTGCGGTGGCCCATGGCTCTCCCAAATGCCCGTGGCGAGGAAGCCGGCTTGGTCCTTTCCTTCCAGTGGTGCCAGGGTTCTCTTAGCCAGAGATCATCCCCTTGTGCCTGTGAAGGGAAAAAAAAAAAAGGAGGAATTTCTCAGCAACAGCATGTCTCAGCTGTTTTGTCCCTTTTATACCAATTGCTAATTCCCTTCTGTAGAAGGTCTTATCTAGAGGCAAAAATCAACTCTGCTTTTCGACTCCGTGGTGCGTGGAGAAGGAGAACTGCCTGGGACAAGGAGGTCACCTTCTGTTTTCTCCTGGAGTGTTTACAGCTGGTTTCCTGCCGGGGTCTGCTCTGCCCGAGGGAGCTGGGAAAGAAAGTTTGGCAGGTCAGGAGCTGTCATCCATGGGGAGCAGAGGAGCCAAGGGGACTCCGGCCCCCTCGTTCCTGAACGGTGACAGCAAAGCAGCCCTTACCTATCCAGATGTGATGGCAAGCGTGCCGGGTGGCAACCATAACTTCAAAACCCGCTCTCCAGCTTCTGCTCTGCTAATTCAGGCTGCTCCAAGAACGCCCTGGTGGGGTGGGAGGACTGCCGTAGTTACCGGTAGGAATAGAATAGCTCGTTGTTTTAACGGGTAGTTTGTGAGTGCTCAAAAACCCACTGGCCTCAGCGGAACGGCCGCTGATATTCCGTATCCCCCACCATTTGGGGGTTAAAGTTATACCTGCGGCGTGGAACCGGCCTGGTTGTAAAAGTGAGAAAACTACCTTGCAGCAAAACTGTGACCGAATTGCAGTGCAGAGTACTAGCAAGTGGCTCTGGGTATGGGAGGAATTTGGGCTGACGACGTGACTTTTGAACTGGAACAGCGCTCATGCAGCACAGGGCTGTGATTTACATTTCTGGCTTCCTAAAATCTGGGCATATACTGGGCATACAAGCCGGCTCTCTATTTGCAAGGGCTCATAATTATTTCTCCTTCAGAGCAGCATCGCCCAAACCATGATACCATCTCCCATGTAGAGCCAAAAAGGAGTACGTGTGACAAGAGAGACAGGTCTTCTAAAGAGCAGGACCACTAGTTGGGGATGGGAGAAAACAGATAAAATTTCTGGCGTTATAGTATTCAGTCATAATTTAATCCTGTCTACAGCAATGGCTGGAGTCAAAAAACAGGGTTTTTTTTTATTTTTCTGATGAAAACGTGATGTTTTGCAAGCTTGTACTGATTTTTGAGAGAATGGGAAATCTTTGAAAATGTGGTTTTAAAACCATAAGTGTCAACGAACAGCAATAAATTGTGCTTTGCCTAAATTTCTGACCTGATCTTTCTCCCCCTTGCTCAAAAAGGGGGAAACATTTTTCCACAGTGAACCTCAGCAGTTTAACTTTTGATCTAAACTGATGCTAATGCTTTATTTTATTTTTTTTTACCGCTTTCCATTTCACGAAGCTGCTGTCAGTTGTTAATACACTTATTAAAATTCAACAGGAAAATTGATAAGTGAAAAAAGAATGCTAGTAAGAGAAAAAAGAATCCTAGTCTGTATGTTTCTGAGTATAAGGCTGGGAGACAATACTGCTTTTTTTTTTTTTTTTAAAAATCATGTGAATTGCTCTGATTCTTTGAGTTACTCCTGTATCCCCAGAGAGCCTGTGTGATGAACTCTCTTTGCCGATTCCCTCTTTCCCCCTCAGCTGGTGTTCAGGGAAGCAACGGGAGAAAAGTGCATGCTGGCTAACGAAAAAGTGACAGCGTTAAAAATAAAAAAAAACAAAGAAAAAAAAAAGAGTGGTTTAGGTAAGATGTTTTGCAGGGGAATTTGGAGCCGCAGCAGGGAAGAAGGAGCTGGATGAGTGGGCAGGATTGAGGTTGCCAGGCTCTGCGGGCGAAGGGCTGTGGTATGTGGGGCTGGCCGGCCGCTCGGACCGAGAAGGCAGCCTGTGGCATGGAAACTGGCTAAAAAAGACATAAAAGGAGGAAGGAACAGGAACAAGGAGGCACGGGAGACCGAGAGAGAGGTGGCAAGGGGCTGAGGAAATGGGGAGCAGCAGCTGGGTTTATAGAAGCAGCAGGTTTGCACCTGGGCTCAGTAGAAAGATCTGTCTGGGATCCAGAAAGGAGCCCCAAAAGTCCCAGGCTCTGGGACTCCCTCCTAAGGCATCAGGGAGGACAGAATGGACCTTAAAATGGCTCCAGTCACGCCTCACCCTATTAGCACTGACAGGCTGCAAGACGTCTATTTTGTATAATGCGACAGAGTTTCTCATTTCCTTGCACAGTAGTGTCTAGATTTGGCCTTGCTTATTGGAAACCTTCCATTCATCAAACGCTCCTCGGCAAAATGTGCATTTCATCACCTTTTATTACTGCTCCATATAAAACGTGACTACCTACTGCTACTATTACTCCATTAGTGCAAGCAGCAGAAATCTATCCACTGCTACAGGTTTCAACTAGGCTAACAAACAGTGTGGGTGCCAGTATTGTGGTATGTGATGAATTTCCTTTTTTTTTTCCTTCTTCTTTGTTTTGTTTTGTTTTTAATCAGGATAAAAGAACACAAGCTTGCAAAGTAAAGCAATCAAGTTACAAAACGCCGGAATGAAAGTTGCTTTTGCTATCCCAATTCAGCACATTGTGCACATGCCTTTAGAAACACTAATTGCGTGAACAGACTTCACGCACTCGTGAGATGGAGGCTTCCTGTGTCAATATGTATTAAAACATAATATATTTATTGTCGAATATGTGGCAATATTTATTGCATGCTATGTGAACCTCACCTAGACGGCAGAATTTAATTTACTCCTGGGTTTCTGTGTGGCACTTCTCACCCTACTACCAGAGTGCTTCACAAATGTTTGCTTCTCACTAGAGCCACAGATGAATAATCTGGCAGCATTCCTAAATTAGACTGGGAGCTAACATGCAGAAAATGCAAGGAAAAAACTCCTTCCACTTATCTTAGCTGTTCCATGTGAAATGCTTCTGACTTGATTTTTTCAAAAATAGTACGTGCGTAGTCCCAGTGGACTTTAGTTACAGCTTTGTGTGCCCCGTAGTTCACAAATCACATGCAAATCTGAAGTTGAAGAGTTAGAAAAGAAAGAGTATGCTACTGGAGGTCACTTGAGGAACTCTGGGATTAAAGCTGGTCAGCATCATGTAAGAACTCATTGAGGAGGGAGCAGGGATTGAATTTTTTAGGACAACGTAATAGTATTAACCATAAAATTCCCCCCTACCTCCCCCCTTTTTTTTTTAAATCTAGCTTCTTGCCACGTTCACGGTATTTGTCACAGAAGTCGGAAATGAATTGGAGACTAAAGTCTGTTTCATGTATTTCAGCATTATCCATCTCATGTATTGAGAAACTGTAATCCTGGAATTTCTTGCACTTCCATGTTAACTTTGATATGATTATCTTCCTGATAAAGTATTTTCTTCTGTATAATATACAGAGTAATTCACCTGGCACCTATTTCCCGAGATCAAAATACAATCTCAGGAATGTATACTGTTGATGTATGCTGTGTTGATGATCATAGAATCATAGAATTGTCTGGATTGGAAGGGACCTTTCAGATCATCGAGTCCAACCATCAACCCAACGCTGACAAAAGCTATCACTAAACCATGTCACTAAGCACCACATCTACCCGTCTTTTAAATACCTCCAGGGATGACCATTCCACCACTTTCCTGGGAAGCCTGTTCCAGAGCTTGATAACCCTTTCAATGTAGAAATTTTTTCTAATATCTGATCTAAACCTCCCCTGGCGCAGCTTGAGGCCATTTCCTCTTGTCCATGATGTATTTATGTAAAGTACATGTTCCTAATAACATGTTCAAGAAGGCTATGATCTGGACCATTACAAATGCTTGTCTACACTAATTTACAACTCTGTCATCTTTTTTTTTTTCTTTCTTCTCTACTCAGGATATCCTTTTGCCTTGTTCCAGCGCTATTTCCTCTTCCAGAAGGAGGCCTACCTCATTCATCTCTACAATGTGTTCACAGGACTCTCAATTGCTTACTTCAATTTTGGTAAGATGAGTTTGGAAAGAGAGAGCTGCCTGGCCCAGGGCGTGCTGCGGTTTGGGAGGACCTACAGTGGGAAAGTGTCATTTCTACTTCATCTCTCTCTCTCTCTCTTTCCCTCCTCCACAGGGACGCAGTTCTGTCATTCCCTGATATGTGTCCTAATCCAGTTCCTCATACTGAGACTCATGGGTCGCACAATCACGGCCGTCTTCACCACGTTCTTCTTTCAGATGGTAAAACTCTCCTTCTTACTCCGTTGGTTTGTAGAAAGGAGTCCTCTGTTCAGTTTTGCGCTTCCCAGTAGCAACTGTGGGTGGAAAAGTGGAGACAGATCAAAAACCAGCTGGATGAATTAGTTTGAATAACCCAAACAATGGTTTCTTTCAGACATACCTTATGGCTGGATATTACTTCACAGCCACAGAGCATTATGACATCAAGTGGACAATGCCACACTGTGTCTTGACGCTCAAATTGATTGGTGAGTGACACCTCCTTCCTATCTATCTCTTCCACCCTGCCTCAGGGAAGAGAGGGCTGCTTGTGCAGCCCAACCAGCCCATCACAGGGCTTCAAATAAATTGTTTCTCACCTCTAGGTCTGGCCATCGATTACTATGATGGAGGAAGAGATCTGGTGAGTAAGACACCGTTTCTCCTTTATTCCTCCTCCCCTCTTCCATGTCATTCCAGTGAGCTAGAGGTCAGAAAATCAAGTTCAAAGGACGTGAGTCAGCAAGCTGCATTCGTTGTTTGGTAAAAGCCATAGTTGAGAAGGGAGCATCTGCGAGTGTCTGAGGGCACTGAATAATGGAGTGGAAAGAAATCATTTGGACCAGAGACGGTAGTGATTGGAGATGGACAACAGGTGTTTCAATCATGTCAGAACATTATTCTGCCCCCTCCCGAATTCCCTACCATCTCCTTCCCCCAAACCTGTTGCTTCAGATTCCCGATCCCTAGTGCTTTGTGTCTTGTGGGTAGTGTACCTTTAACTTGCACACCACCAGCACTGGATCTCAGTTCTCATCTTCCTTTCTGAATGGTTGCCCTTTGCCCTTTACCCTACCCCTTTGGTAGGGCCCTGTTTTTAGAGCAGCTGAAACAGCGCGAGAACTCGCGCATCGCCAGTGTGTGGGAACGGACAGAACACTTGCTATAGACTCTTAATCCTACTTCTAGTATCTGCGCTTCCCATCTCCTGTTTGGGGCCTGACCCAATCTGTAGCAGCCCATGGAATCACTGCTGACAGCAAGAACACGAGGTTGAGCTGAAATGTCCTAAGCTGAAGTTTCAAGGATTTAAAGACGATGAGTTCTTGTGTCAAGAAGCAGGAATTGTAGGGCGATGAGGTCTTGGGAGAGCACACGCGATTGCAATCAGGGACTGGTAGAGGTCAGATACGGTGCTTTTACCATGCTGTTGGGGATGCGTGTCAACGGATCCCTTCCATGTTTTGAGCTTATTTTGGAATAGAGATCTGTACAACTGGTCTCAACCGCTGGATCTTGTTGCTATTTAGAGGGGGTGGAGATAGAAAGGGCTGGGGAGAGAAATGGACATGAAGTACAAAGTGGCAAGTTCCGTGTACACGGAGAGCAAGAACTGAGAGCATTAAGGAGGTAGGCTGAGAACACAACATCCAGAGCTAGTATGAGATCCCCTAGGATGATGTTAATACCACTCCCTTTGGTGCAGGAGTTCCTGAGCCCTGAGCAGCGGCGATTTGCTGTCCGGGGAGTTCCTACCTTGCTGGAGGTCTCAGGATTCTCCTATTTCTATGGTGCCTTCATGGTGGGGCCTCAGTTCTCCATGACAGACTATCAGAAACTGGCAAGGGGAGAGATGACTGACGTTCAAGGCCAGAGACCCAATAGGTAATAAAAAGCCGCTTAGCTCCTTGCCTTCCTAAGATCCCAGAATGCTGAATCCTCCACATGTTCCCTGCAGCGGAGCGCCTTCTTACCTGGACCCTAAAGTACTGTGACCAAAAGTGATTTATAAGACAAGGCAGTCTCAAAAGTTGCTTACAACCAGTTGCTCTGGTTAATGTCCTAGCATTGTTCCAGGGCATGAACATCAACAACCATTTGACATCTCTAGTACAGACTCAGTTCCAACCCGAGTCTGGTAACGTTAGCATCCCAGCTTCCAAACAGAGGCATCTGCTGCAGAGGAATATGGTGACTCCCTATCGCTATCTCCCCTACCTCCTCTTCTCTTTTTAAAATTGTGAGTTTGACCATGTCTTTCCAAGGCTTTTCTTTGACCTTCATATTTTTCTTTCTCAGTTTTGTGCCTGCTCTCAAGCGCCTGAGTTTGGGTCTCTTGTTTCTAGTAACCTATACCTTGTCAAGCCTGTACATCTCTGATGAATACCTCATCTCGGATGATTATATGGTATGTATTCATTTGACAGTTCTCAGGTGTGGAAGAATTCCACTTCTCTGGAGGGCAAGAGTGGATTATTTTTATTTTTTTCTTAGTTTTGCCTCAATTTAAAAAAAAAAAGATAAGTCAGCAACTAGTGATAAGCCTTTCCAGAACTGGCTGTCCTGTGGATTCCATTTGATGCAGGGCAGGAATGCGTTAAGCGGAATTGATCCAAATGAAAACTTTTACAAATAGAGAATTAATCTTAGAAGCTACTGTTGGTTTTGGAAACCTAACAGATGTATATTGCGACCTTTTAACAACCTTCTGTTTAACCATTGCATGGTAGAGTAACTTGCAAGGCTTGCCAGGATCTTTGGGGTTCTTAGAAAACTCTTAGCAAGTAACTCCTACCTCAGTGTTTCTGTACCAGTGTGAATAAATGAGGGTGTAACTTTCACGATGGTTATGCTAATCCCAGGGTCCTTCCCAAAGTACCTATTTCAGTGTAGCCAACTATTTTGATATGTGTAAATTTGCATAAGCCAATAGCCTGGCACTCCAGTCCACGTAGGGGTCTCAACACAGACATCAGATTAAAACGAAAGACAGCGATCAGATCTCATCTACCTTGTCTCATTATTGCCACTCAACTCTGTTTTTTTAATTTTTATTGTATTTCACTCTTATCTCTGCAGAGGAAGCCTTTCTGGTTCCGTTGTGGTTACATATTGATCTGGGGCAAAATTATACTCTACAAATACGTAACCTGCTGGCTTGTTACGGTGAGTCTACATGTCGTTCCAGAAACCAAAGGCAAATGAACAAAGGTATCAGCTTTGCAGCTACTTAGCATGTTCTGGGACTTAGCGCCAAATGGAAGTAACCCAAATTTCTGGAGATCAGTGCAGGTCGGTTGAGCTTGCTCTAAGATAGCAAAGGCTAGCTAGCTAAAAAAGCAGGCAGTTTTCAATCCATTTGTTCCACCTGCAGTGGTGCTTTCCGCTCAACACGGCGAGAGTCAGAGCTTCCCAGGCTCTGCCTTTCCCCCAAAAAAACCAAAGAGGGCAATGTTTTCCTCTCACCTTTCTCATGAATCTTCTCCCATAGGAAGGTGTCTGCATCCTTGTTGGTCTGGGGTACAATGGGAAGGACGAGAATGGAAAGCCTTTGTGGGATGCCTGTGCCAACATGAAGGTCTGGCTGTACGAGACAACACCTTTGTTCACAGGGACCATTGCTTCTTTCAACATCAACACCAATGCTTGGGTGGCCCGGTGAGCAGGACAAAATTCCCCTTCTGTCATGCGTCAGTAACGTCTGTGTCGGCAGAACCGAGATCCTGGGCTGAAAGGGAGCAGTGGAGGAACAATCTGCCAGTTCTCAGTTCTTACACTCTTTCTTTCTCTCATGTTTCGCTGCTGTCCCATCTGAAACAGGTCACTGGGTCAGACAGATCTTTTAGTTCAATCTAAAAGGGCAATTCATTAATACTGGCAAGCAGCTGATGGCAGCAGGAGGGCAGAGGCTAGAAGGGGACTTAGAGGGAGCCCTTCAGCCTGCCTGGTCAAACAGCTGCAGAACTGCTCCATCAGCTTGGTCCCTGTGGCACCCCTCTTGATGCTCCTTCTGCAGTGACCCAACCGGGTTTTGGTTCAGCACTTGCTGGGACACGCAACTGAATTGTAAAATCCCTTTGGTTGCTGGATGAGCCACTTCTCCCCATTAGCTGGGATTTCTTTAAGACAAGGGCTGAGGTTCCTGGTAAGAGGGGAGCTGTCTCGCTGCTTCTGTCACCACAGGGGTGTCACCACCATATGCAAAGCCATATGGTCCCTGCGCCTCTGACACGGAGAGGGGAGGACAGACAAATAAACTAGAAGCACTTAGTTTGTTTCTTTTCTGCTCTAGCTACATCTTCAAGCGTCTGAAGTTCCTGGGTAACAAACTGCTGTCACAGGCACTGGCCCTGTTCTTCCTGGCCATTTGGCACGGGCTGCACTCTGGCTACCTGGTGTGCTTTCAGATGGAGTTGCTTATAGTCATCGTTGAAAGACAGGTGCGCTTTGTCTGACTTACCAGGAGTGGGGTGGCCAGCGTTAGCCTTTCCCCAGGAGTCTGGAAACGGCCACGCTGCAGGCTTTACTCGGATTAAATACGAAAAAATAGCCGCTCGCTTTGGAATTGGTGCTCGAACACGATACCATTCTGTTCTCAAGAGTCCAGTAGGTTGCTTGGCTTCTGCATGGGCAAGCCTTAAATTTACTGCAGAAGCTGAGGGGAAGAAAAGTGGAGAACTTGGCATACGAGCCAGAGGGCAACTGAAGTGCTTGGCAACTGGAAAGGCTGGAGGCCAAGCACATGAGCTGAATGCCTCTGCTCAATCTCCCAGCACTGACAGAACAATGTTCCATATTTAAACTTATTTTTCTTAATTAAAGCATTGAGCAGGATGGGGCACTTAACTACTTTTTTAGGCTAACTGCTTACTAAAATTCACTTTATGCAGCTGGATAGATACTTTGGCCCCAGAGCCTGCATATATAGCCAGAGGACAACCCACTGAGGATAATTCTGTTGTGTTTTTTTTTTTTTTTTTCTTTTAAATTAGGTCATAAACCTTGTTCGGGATTGTCCTCCCCTGAGCGCTTTCGCCTCCATCACTGTCTTGCAGCCCATCTTCTATGTGCTGCAGCAGGCTATCCACTGGATGTTCATGGGTTACTCTCTGGTGCCATTTTGCCTTTTCACCTGGGACAAATGGATGAAGGTATTTAGTAGCCACAACCAGACAACCCACATGGCACCAACCCTTTCCCCTCCATCCTGCCTCAGGTGTTCTTGGCTCAAAGCTGCTCGCTGATCCCTAACCCTGCTCTTCTCTTTACAGGTGTACAGGTCTGTTTACTTCCTCGGCCATGTGTTGTTCTTCACCTTATTATTCGTGTTGCCTTACATTCGCAGATTAATTGTGCCACGAAAAGAAAAGCTAAAAAAAGCAGAATAAGAGCCAAAAGGTAAGGCTGTACCACGTGGAGAGAATCCCACCCTTGGACTAGGAGGTGAAGCGGGGACAGCAACGTTACATCCCGAGGGGGAAAGGCAAACATGAAAACCAACCAAAACCGAATCCAGCACTTTTCTCTTTTTCAGATTGTACCACCTGTGCATTTGTAGGAGTTGATTTAACACTCCGGAAGCAAAGCATCACCTGCCAAGTTTGCTGTGTTGAAGTATGACTTGTTTCAACGCGAGGAGGGGGAAAAGAGAAAGCCCAGGGTCAGAGACCCGAAAGGAGGGGAAGGGAGGAAGCTTCCTTCCCGAGCCTCCACCTTCTGTATGTTGCCTTATCTCTCTGCCGCCCTCCAGTGGACACTCTTGTCTCTGCCGATATCAGACGATTGTAAAACAAAACAAAACAAAACAAAACAAACTCAAACGCAGGCACTGTATTGGATTGGAGCCACCTTCTGACTTTTCTACGTTTGTCATCCAAGATAAAAATTGCTCCTGGTCTTTTTCATATCGGCTTCAGCTCCTTTCCTCTTGCGTGGTGCCCTGGCGTGGGAGTGTGAACTGTCCCACGCCACCCGGCAAGGTGATTCCACAGGATTAACTTCAGCTGCAGGGCGAGCGGGGCACAGCTAAGAATTTCGGTTCCATGACAAATTTAGGCTGAGTCCCTGCTATAAAGGGATCAAGCCTGCCCACGTGTTAAACACGAGAAAGCAAAAATACACAAGCACTCTTACCAAAAATGACCTTTAATAGGAAGAAAAAAGGTTGTTTGGGCAGTTCATGTAAAGTCTCATTGCTCCAGAGGCTACAAGGATGAAATGGAAACCTTTTCCCTTCCAGGAGCCCAAAGTCCTCTAGGTCCACACCTAAGTAAAAGAGCTTCTCCAGAACGTGGGGTCACTGTACAGGAGTCCACTGTGACAGCAGTAGCAGCAGAAGCTCATACTATTCCCCAGACTTCCTCAAAGGCAGTAGTAATTTTAGCACACGTCAGGGCAGCAGAAAGGGGATAGTTGCTGATGGAGACCATCTTTTCAGTATAGTCAACATTGACCTAGGGGAAGAGAGAGAAAAAAAAAATTCAAGCTGTAAGTTTTCACCCATTGGTTTCTCCAAGGTTGAACATAGCCACAATAAAACACAACAGGATAACTGCTAGCCCTCACTAGTGCCCTCTCTCAAGAGGGAGAACAGTCCCAAACATTGCAGCGTTCGGTCTTTTTTCTGACAAGTCTGCCCAGGAAGGGAAAAAAGGAAGGGTGGGATTGGGGGGACCAAGAAAAAAAAAAAAGAAAACCCCCACCCCCATATTCAGAACAAGGCTGAACTCTATTCTGGTAAAGATTTTTACAACTCCAAGTAAGGGATACTTGCACTTACCGAACCATGAGCAAAAGCTCCCACAACAATAGCAACTGGCTCCGCTGCAGGAACCAGTTTACGCAGATCCGACACTTTTGGAACTGAAAAAGAGGTACCTATCTTCAGGCAGCCCACAGGGAGATGGTCACTGACTGGATTTTTAATCACCTACAGAAAGCAGAAAGTTAGTAGCGGCATAGAGGTAAAAGGCCTTACCACAAAGCTAAGTCTACGATTTGTACAAAAATCAAAAATAATAAAAAGAAATTACTCCTACATCACTAGCAGCAAAAGAGGAATGTTGCAACGTTACCTATGAACAGCCAAAAAATGCTTACCTTCAACAACTTCTGAGGCCCATCAGCTGCTCGAACACTGAGCTTATGCAGCAACTGAACTGACAAGAGAAGAAAATCAGTTAAGTTGTCTGTTCTTGTGCCACAGCAATGCTATCCTCTACCTGTTGATCAGAAAGCAGACAAAATGGCCATCTCTAGAGTTCCCAGCTTCTTCTAAAGCAGTCCTAAGAAATACCGATCAGCAAGTTATTTTGCTGCTAGCACAGTCTCATGGTGGCACTCTCCACTAAGCTAAGGAACACATAGTTGACCTATGCATCCTAGAGCTTGCAAAAAGACACTTTCCCTATTCTTTTCTAACTTTCACATTTTTAAGGTTGGTGAAACTTTTTGGCTCTTCCCAAAATTCGTTCTCTCCCAACCACCTTCCTGTGTTATTTAGTGGCCAGTATGAAGTTTGAATCACTTACCCATAAGACCACAGAATCGATCAAAAGTTCTTGGGATTCTGGTTTGGGGATTGACTTCAATTAGAACATTCTTCTGGGTATGAATATAAACCTGCAGGAGACCAGCCCGATTCAGTGGGCTGTCCATGAGCATCAGGAGACTCTGAAATAGGAAAACACACAGTAGGGGAAATAGAAATGGCACAAGAGAGGGGGCTCTTGGAACACTTGAGGGCAAGGCCCCACGAATGCAGAAGACACCGATACTGAAGCAGAAAAGTGTTCATCTGGCCGTGTGAGCTCTACTGTAAAGCTGAAAGAAAGCAGTCCCATGTGCATATAAAGAGGATTACTAACAAACTACGAACAATGGGTAAGGCCAAACTCAACCCCGTTCCAGGAGCACAGAACAACCCCCAGACCTGAGGGACAACCTCCCACAAGCCCAGACGGCCACAGACGCCGCCCGGACCCGGCCAGTACCTGGTGGGTGATGTCAGGCCGCACCTCCCCGGGGTCCCGGCCGTTCCGCAGCAGCAGCGCCTTGTGTTTATCGCAGTTGAGGAGCTCGAACGTCTTCCCCACCTACGGCCAAAGCACGGATATGGTGAGCAAGGGCGCCCGCGGCCACCTTCAGCCCAGCCCGGCCCGGCCCAGCGTGACCCGACCCTCTGTACCTTCACAGTCTCCAGACTCGCCCCCTCCAGCACCACCAAGAGCCGCCGCTGCCCACGGGGCCGCTTTGCCTCCAGCGAAACATCTTCAACCTCCGCTGCCTCTTCCTTCTCCTCTTCCTCACGAGGCCGCCTGGGCGCCGCCATTTTGCGAGCACCGCCCCTGCCCCGCCCCCAGCCCGCCCACGGCCCGCCGCCACCACCCAAGATGGCGGCCGGGACGCACCCGTTATCTCCCTCCGGCCGGAACCACTTCCGGAGGGCAGCGCGGCCGGAAGGCGGCGGCGGCGGGGCGGGAAGGGGCGGTTTCCCGGCCGGAGCCCTTCGGCCAGCGGCACCTTCCGGTGTCCTTCCCGGCGGCGCGGCGCGGCCATGGCGCAGAACCTGAAGGACCTGGCGGGGCGGCTGCCGGCCGGGCCGCGGGGCGTCGGCACCGCCCTTAAGCTGCTGCTGGGCGCCGGCGCCCTGGCTTATGGGGTCCGTGAGTCCGTCTTTATCGGTGAGTGTGTGTCCCCCTCCCTCCCTCAGCCTCGCTTCTCCCGCGCCCCCCTCCTCCGCCTCCCTCTCTGACCCTGCCCCTTCTCCCCGCAGTGGAAGGCGGCCAGCGGGCCATCTTCTTCAACCGCATCGGCGGCGTCCAGCAGGACACCATCCTTGCCGAGGGGCTGCACTTCAGGTAAGGCCCGGCTCCCCCGGCCCGCCCTGCCCTCTCCTGGTCGCCCCGCGTTAGTAACGGGCCATCCCACCTTTTCGCAGGATCCCCTGGTTCCAGTACCCCATCATCTACGACATCCGAGCCCGGCCACGGAAAATCTCCTCCCCCACCGGTTCCAAAGGTGAGAGAGGCCCCGCAGGCGGGAGCATGAGGCCCAGGCCATGTACTGTGGGGCAGGTGGGAGAGAGGGACAAGAGTCTGGCTGCCGGGCTGGTCCTGCTCATAATCTCTTTTCTCCTCTTCAGATTTGCAGATGGTGAACATTTCCCTGCGTGTTCTCACACGCCCCAATGCTGCAGAGCTGCCTAGCATGTACCAGCGCCTGGGCCTGGACTACGAGGAGCGAGTCCTGCCTTCCATCGTTAACGAAGTGCTGAAGAGCGTGGTAGCCAAGTTTAACGCTTCCCAGCTCATTACTCAGAGAGCCCAGGTGAATTCTTCTGAAAGAGGATTACGCTCGGATTTGAAAGAAACAACTAAATTGTGCATGTAGGGAATGTTATAACAGATAAAGGATAAATATATTAGGCTGGTAGATCATGTATCCAAACGGAAAGGGCAGGGAACTGTATCCCACTTACAGTTTGATCTCGATACAGGTACAAATACTAAGACTGTAACACTAGGTTCTGAGAAGAAGACTGGATGTATTGGTGTATAGAGTGCAAAATTACACAATAACGTAGTGATGGGGGAGGGGGAGCTAATTTGCAACATAGTAACAGTAAAACTGCTTTGAAAAAATGATTAAATGGCCATTTATCGGTCTCAAAAGAGCTGTCAGAGCAAATTAAGCAGTTTTAAAGGATCTGAAAAGCAGAGTAGTTGAGAAGATAACAAAGCAGTACGCTTTCAGTAATGCTACAGAAGGGTAGCAAATATTTGTGTTTAGAAGGAAGTTAGAGGATAATATGGAGGGTTTGCAAAACAGTAGAAATATTTAGCTTTAAAAAACCCGTGCCTGAAAGCTTGTGTTCTGATAATGTGACTGCTGGGGATTCTGAGAGTATCTGTTACTTATCACAGCTTGAGGGAGAGAGAAGGTACTGATCTTTTTTTAAAAGATCCTGCATGAGACTGCTAAAGAGGATAAGCTGTTAGAAAGATGAAATACGAAGCGTCTCTTAACTAGTTTCTGATCCATGACAAAAGAGCAAAGAGTAGAACTAAGCGTCCAGGTCTTGTGAGAAGTGACCCAGAAACAGCGACTTCAGGGTTTTGCCCTGGGCCATGTAGTGTGCACTGGAGGGATTTGTTAATGATCTGGTGTAAAGAGAAAATGGAAAGGGAGGATGTGACAGCAAGGAAACATCCTGCAAGGGATTTAGGTTTATCGGAAGCAAAGAGTGACTCTTGGGTATTTCTGAACAAACTGAATTGAATTTGTCTTCTTGCCCTCTGTTCATTACTGTAAAGCGATGCGTATTGAAGCGGTTGATAATCAGAGGAAAATGAAGTGACTTTGCATAGTTGGGCACTTGCAGCTCACCCGGTAAAGGATTCTGGCATCGGGTTAGAATTCTGCGCAGAAACAGCTGCAATAAAAAAAAAAAGCATATGCTAGACTGGTCAAGAATGCGATACTCTAGCAGTAATTTCTATTTAAGTCAATATTTGATGCAGGACTTGTCAGCCTGCCTGAAAAAGATACTGGCGAGTTAAAGGGGACTCAGGAATTAGTAGAATTAAAAAAAAAAAAGTCCTGACAACAGTCATCCAAAGAGACTGACAAAACACAGAGTGGCCACGCTGTCAAGTAGCTACAGCAGTTGAGAGCCATGGTATGTCTACAGTGTGCAGCAGTGTGGGGTGGTAATTTTTATTTTCTTTATCTGAATGCAAAGATGAGGAGACAGCCGGGCTGCCAACAACAGCAAATTCAAGGAAATACTTCACGCCAAAACATGTGTGAGAACTGTGGAACTAGATGTGGTGGGATGTCAAAGAAAAAAAAAAAAGACTTTAAAGAAGGTTTTTATTTTTGTAAAATTAGTTGTATAGGATAGTTAAGTGCTAACTGTAAGTAAGCTGTAATTTACTTTTGATAATGCCGTATGTAGCTATGGATATGCAGCATTATTTGGAGGTGGTGTTAATGTCCATGCTGCAAGGTTTGCTTTAGGTGATGTTTTTCCTGGGCCCGATGGGTATGAACTCTGAAGAGCAGTTGTGCTTCGCTTCTGGGGTGCCCAGGAAGTGAGAATCAGCCTGTGTTTGTTACTTTTTTTTGCTATATATTCGTGTTTCAGGTGTCTCTGCTCATTAGGCGAGAACTGACAGAGAGAGCCAAGGATTTCAGCCTCATCCTGGACGATGTGGCTATCACAGAGCTGAGCTTCAGTCGGGAATACACAGCAGCTGTGGAGGCTAAGCAAGTGGGTGAGTTCAATTTATGCCTGGAAAGAGTGGATTGCCTTTGCCTTTTTATTGAATTGTTAAACGAGGAAGCAGAATTTGGGCTAGCGGGTCACTGCTTTTGCATGGTTATGGCTACCCGGTTATACATCTCAGCCTCCTTAGTCATGGAACCAAGGAGGTTATTTCACAAGTATTTTCAGAAACCTTTGGGTGATAGCTAGTGAGATAGACCACCAGTGGGACTGAGTTCTCAAGTCCGTAGGGTTCCTCTTCATACCAGGGCTCTTATCATTTACTATGCAGATTATGTTGAGGGGGTCTGGATGCTGTTGATTTTATTTAAGAAAAAGTACACTCAGATGCATTTCTTACTTGTGGGTATCACCCCAGAATGTTATCCGCTCTTTCAGAAGTGAAGCCACCAGCCCTGAGCTGTAGGGCTGGTGGAGGGCTCAGAAGATGGGATCTGCTTCCAATGCTTTTGGCCTTTCTCTCTGCAGCCCAGCAGGAGGCACAGCGCGCACAGTTTCTGGTGGAGAAGGCCAAGCAGGAGCAGAAGCAGAAGATTGTTCAGGCTGAAGGGGAAGCTACAGCTGCCAAGATGATATCCTGCTTTGGGAGATTTTTGTGGGATGTGTCTTGTGAGAGCTTGACAGGCCTGAGAATCTGTCACATTGGGCTCACGCTTAGGAGACTGTTATCCGATGATAGTTTTAAGTAGGTCACTGTCACTTATTTTTTCCCCTTACAGTTGGCTGGAGTGAGATTTGTCTGAGATTACAGGTCAGGGCAGAGAAGGCCATGAGCTTATTGTAAGGTTTAACTTCTATTTGCTGTGTGTGACCATAATCCATAATGTTGTTCTTGACCTGAAGAAGTAAAAATATCCCTGCCCAAAGGCCCAAGTTATTGGGATAGAGATTGCTTTTTCCCCCTCAGGTGTTTGATGATACAGTTTAGGAAGAATTCCTTGAGGATAGGTGGCTTCTGTTAGCAGGTTTTTCCTTAACTTTTGCTCTCCTGTACCTCGGTGAAGCTCTTAGCAGGAATCCAGGCTACATCAAGCTACGTAAGATCCGAGCTGCTCAGAACATCTCGAAAACGGTGAGCAACGGGGCACAGAATTTCCTTTGTTCTTCTGCAGTCCTTGTGCTGTCCTCCCAGCCCAGTGGCCACATGATGAATTTAAGGCGAATGTGACCTGCCTTGTCCGGATCTTTGTTCCTGCCCAGCCCTTCTCTGCTCAAATAGAGCTTAAGATCTAGCTTGCCGCGATCAGCAATTAGATGTGAGGCGAAGAGTTCATGCCTTCCATACGGCAAGGCCAGATCCACATCAGATTCCATCACCCTCGCCCAGCTGCAGTCACCAAAAGCTCCTGGTTTCCTGCAGGCTGAGAAAAGGGGACAGCTAAGCCTGGGAGCAAAGGTCTGTCTGACAGGGAGACAGAATGAGCACTTCTTTTAGAAAGTCTGATGGCACTGGGATAGGAAGTCAGGAAGTTACAGAGTTGTTTGGGGGAATTGCTTTGATTTAAGTGAGATCTTAAGTGCTTATATCTGGAGGGGATGATAGATTCTTTGTTAGTGCTGCTCTTCCACGTGCATTTATTGTCTCCTTTATGCCATCTCTGTACTGGGTTTCTTTTTCAGATTGCTGGCTCGCAAAACCGCGTGTATCTCACAGCGGATAACTTGGTACTGAACCTGCAGGACGAGGGATTCACCAGGTAAAGGGGCCAGATGGCTGGTGGGGGTGGATTTATCTGCACCCTACCTTGTGAAGCTGGTCCCCTTTCTGGAGCTCCCTCGGGATCTTTTCTCCGAGAGGAGCGTGATGCCAGAGGACACAGCCAAGTAGGGAGCGGTCTTACTGTGGAAATGGAGATTTTTTTTTGGTTGAATCTAATCAATTTACTCTTGTTTTTTTTCCTTTCCCTCCTCCCTTCACTGTATCTCCTGACATACAGAGGAAGGTAAGGCACTGTTTATTTTGATCCTTTTGTTAGTACTTGGAACAAGGTGCCTGGGATGTTTCTGGCTTGGGCCTTTCTGGCCATGGGAAGTTTATTCCATCTCTACCTCAGTTTCCATTTGTGATGTGAAGCTTGAAGCCCTTCCTTACAGGGGCCACAAACATCTACATCAAGTAGGAGATACTCAGTAATTGGAGCTCTCTGTATGTCCCGTAAGGAACCTTGCATGGGGAAGGCAGGAGAAACAGGGGAGTGTCCTCTGGTCCATCCTGTGTGTACAGGACATCCTGCATTTGCAGCAGAGAAGGCTGTGAGAAGGCAGTTAGACCACTGTAGGAATTTGCGTTGCTGTGGGGTAACAATCTCTAGGAAAGATGCTCTTGCTACTCTCCAAAAGCTTTCCAGTCCGTGCTAGAAAACCCCATGCCCTGCTTTCAGAGCTGGAAGGAGTGCGGTGGCTTTGCCTCATCTGCCCAGTGTTGCTAAGAGCTTAGATTTCTTAGAATCACAAAAGGAAACCAGAGCTAGTTTCTTGTCTGTGGGATCTCTGATTGTGAGATCCTTCTTCCTTACCTCTGACCAGATTCTGTCCTACTCATCTCAAAAGGCTTAAGGGGCTTTGAAAAAAGTACTGAGTAGGAAGGACTTGGAAGTCAAGGTCCTTTAGGTGTGATATCTCACACCCCAAGTCTGTAGCGAGGATCTGGTTCAGCTTTGCTTCTGTTTTCTGCGCTAACGACTCGCGTCTCTCTCCCTTTCAGTGACAGTCTCCTACTCAAGCAAGGGAAGAAATGAAAGAAGCTAAAGCCTCCTAGAACGGCCGGCGCTGATCAGCAGAAGCTATGAGTGAGGAACTTGGAACTCCCTCCACTAGCAATGTTTGCCCTCACTTTGAAGTTGTTACTCCAGTAGTAGCCAGATTTGGTTCCCATGCCCCTGCTCCATCCATGGTGATCCAGTTACGGGATTGGGCTCTGCTGCTAGGCAGCTGGAATCCCTTCCTCGCCCCACCAGTTAAATTTGGGGTGGGGGCAAGGGTGCTTACTGGTATTAACCCATGTGGATATAGTAATTCACCTCTAACCTTCATTAATCTTTAGATTTTTGTAGGGTAAAATCAGAACATTTGTTTGGCCAAGCTCGGGAGTTCTGCTGTCATCAGCACCAGGCTTTTGGTTTTTTTTCTAGTAAATTTTGTTTCTCTTTTACTCTTGATCCCAAGAGAACCTGGGACTCAATTCAGGAAAATGTCATTCATTGGGTGCCTGTCACTGCTGGAATATGTGTCACTGTCTGCTCAGTGATTCTTTCAAACATTTGTAAAAATTAAAACCTCCAAAATTTATACTGCGTCCAAGCGTGCTCAGTGCTGGAAAAAAAAAAAAAAGGGGGGGCATTTTCCATAGGGGGAGGTGGAACAGAGCTTTTAGTTGGTTGAAGGTAGAATGGGGATGTTGTGGGGAAAGGAGCGAGGAGAGATGTGGATGCTCCTATAACTGCAGGGGTGACCAGGGCCAGTTCCTTAGTTGCCTCTAGAAGCTCAGACTTCTCCTTAAGTGGGACTGAGCTCTTCCTGCCATCAGCTCTAGCTGGGTCCTAGTCCAGGACACTTGGGCTGTCTTTTTCTCTGAGTAGGAAATGTCCACAGCCTAAGCACTATATGTACCTGTAAATTAAGGACTCCCCAACACTTTCTCTGGGATCTAAGCCAACCACCGCAGGTTCAGGTGTGCACTCCTTCGCTGTGGCTTTAGCCAGACTCTCTCTGCATTCTCCCAGGTGGGTCCTGGGTACAGTTCACAGGCTGGGGCTTGGTTTTAACTGGCAAGGCTTTATAAACACTGTGCTGAGTCCCATTGTAACACCACCAAGGACAGGCTCCAGCCCTCAGGAATGCTGTCACTCGCAGAATCACATAAATAGTGGTGGGAAGGGACACGTGGAGGTCTTTAGTCCAGGCTGCTGCTGCCAAGGGGCTCTAGTAGCAGCACTAGGTCAGATCTGTGACTTTGCTGCAACAGATCTTTGTGACACAAAGCTGTGGCTTTGTCCATGCAAGTATTGAAAACCTGCAAGGACAGAGCTCCCCCGCTAAGTATCTGTCTGATGAAAGCAGCCTTAGGTGTTCAACCTGAACCTCCCAAGCTGCGATGTGGGACCGGTGCCTCTGGTGTTGTTATCTGCCACTACCATCATCTTCCTGCCACCCGTTGTAGCTGAGAGCAGCTTAGCCCTCGGGCTCCCCGTTACCAGATTAACAAGCCAGCTGCCCAGAATCAGAATCAATTTCCAAAAAGAATGTTCTAGAAGCTAGAAATAACCCTCTACCTTCACAATCAAGATGGCACCAACACTGAAAATTGTGTCTAGTCACTTTGGGTGCCGTACTGAGTTTTATGTCTACACAATTAGGTTGCCAACCTTCCCTCTCCAAAGGCATTCTGGAAACAGTTTTGATAGCATTTGTTAAGGATTTACCTTTGTGATGAACACCACAAATAATAAAATAAGTTTAGGACAGTTATTCTCTCTACACAGAAGTCTGAATATTGCATAAATAAATGGGACAAGAAGAAGTCCTGAGGAAAACACCTGTGGAATGTATAGTGTAGGATACTCATAGTAAAATGTATTATAACTAAATTTTCAACATGTAGGTTGAAGGTGTAGCAATGCAGCCTAAATCCAAAAAATTCACTTAATCAAAATTGCATTAAAAATTATATTAGCAAAACATTCTCATTTTTTTGTGACTTACAGAAAAGCACTGGGCAGAGATAAGATTTATTTCTGAATTCCAAGGACAAAATAATTTATCTTGCACCTGCTACTAGCACAACTGATGCAAATGAACATTTTGTTGATGTTGTCTATGACCCAGAGCATGTCTCATATACCTGACTAGCTCTACTGCCTTCCTCCCTCCTTGTAGGTGACTGATTGGTATCTAGGAAGCCACAAGGTGGCCGTAACTCTAGTATACCTTCCCCATAAAGATGAAGTTTCATTTCTACCAAGCGGTATCCAGGAAGGAGCAGTCAGGCTGCGTGCTGGCTGAAGCAGCCCTTACGCCTTACCCTCCAGCTCAGGCTGGATACCACCAAAACCAGATTAGACGGATGACAAAACGGCTGATGATTTGGAGGCACGAGGATGACGTCTCTGAATACCAAAGTTTCAGTGCAAAACCCCACCACCTGAGTGTCACAGCTAGCTAACTTTTTGTGCCCGCTTACCTGACGACTGCCAGCACTCGGGTGTCACAGCAAGAGGCCACCCTAACTGGTCACAGCTTCTGTTCAGGCGTCTGAAGGCTGCAGGAACTGATGAAAACTAAGCTAGAGCCATTCTTGTAAGTCTTTGCAGGGCTGCAAGCAAAGCCAGGAGTACAGCTGTACTCAAAAGAGAAATTATAGGGAAAAAAAAAATATTGAGACTCAGCATTCAAACAAATACATGTTTATTTACAAACAAAGGAGAAAACATGGCCATCACATTAAATTCTGGTATATTTACACCATCCAATCAAAAGGATCAAGTAGAAAAGGCATCGTAGGGCAGAGGGGCGGGGTATTAAGGTTGAATTGCAGAGGAGCTGAGCTGAAATGGGCCAAAAACTCCAGACTTTAAAAGACAAGGCTTCGGGGAACACTAACAGGCTAAACTCTTAACTCTCAGCAGCGGGCTCCTGTAAAGAGCTTCCTTTGCTCTTCCTCCAGAAGGCGGCTGGGGCTGGCGCAGCAGAGGTCTGTTTGGGCCTCAGTGTGCAGAGAGCAAGGGAAAGAAAGAAAAAAAGAAAGAAAGAAGGAAGGCTGTGATTTTTCCTGTTAATGAATGACGAGGGGGCAGCAGGAGACTTCGCTGGCCTGCACGGGCAAGGGACAGTGAAGTGGGTGAGCCGAGCTGGAAAGCAGTCTGGTTCGGGGCACTGAAAGGTGGTGCAGGAGAGAGAAAGGGAAGGTCTGGTTCCAGCCCAAGAGCAAGGAACGCGAGACAAGGCCAGCCTGGACGTGAGCTCCAGTCCCAGACCCCAGGTTCAAAACCCCCACGGGGCTACCTGCTCATTTTTACGTTTATTTTTTCTTTACTGAGCCTTTCAGCTTCTTCTCGGCGGAGTGCTGCTTCCGCACCTTCTCCTCCTTTTTCCCCAAGTTCTCATAAATGGTTGACTCCTGTTTCTGCCTGTAAGAAAGACCAGGGGGGGAAAAAAAAAAAAAAATAAAAAAACAAGGGAAAAAGTGAGCAAGAGGAAAAAAAAAGGCAGCCAAGCCAGCAGGGAGACTGTTTGCCAGAGGCAGGCATAGCTGGGCCTCTGGCTGAGGTGAGGTCTTACTTGGAGGATTTCCGTGAAACCTTGGCGTGCGCGTTCCTAACTGCAGGGGGGTAGGCGATGTTCCCGTACTCGGACTCATTCGGCTTGCCTTTCTGAGACTGCAGGAGAGAAAAAAAACCAAGCTGGGAACGAGCGTGGTCTGGGAGAAGCACGAAGAGTTCTGGCCGCTTTAGCCATGCTTCCGTGCTAGGATCTGGGTGGATTTGGGTGGATCGCTGAAGTCCTTGGGTGGTGTCACCGAGGGGAGCAGGGGGGATGCAGGTGTAGCCTTGTACAAGGGGTGAACAGCAGGGCAACAGATTTCTAGAGGCACTGAAATGCCTGGGAGTGCCACGTGTCAGCTGAGGAATATTAAACGGCTAACAGCAGCTAGTGGATGCTGCCAGAGGCTACAAGGAGAGACAAAAGATGCCACTTGTCAGCCAGTAGGAGAAAAATCGTTTCCACAAGGGCTCGGGAGGCAACTGCAGAACCAGGATGGGAAAGACGAAGAGGAAAGGAGAGGACAAAGTCATTGCCTGTCTTAGATTCAGCTTGTAACAAAACGGCACTTGGTGGAGACATGATCTAGAACATGGTTGAAATAACTGCAGCAGAACTTCCTGCTGTTTAGCAGTTCAGAAGAGGTTGGTACTTGAGCGGCCAATGCTGTCCCCTGAATTTTAAAGGGAGGAATAGGGACCCAAGCCTTGGTGCACCATCGTAGTCTATGTAGGTCCCAGTGCTAACTCAGAGCTTGGGAAACAGAGGACTTGGGCTCAGAGCCAGCACCGTGCAGGGTCTAAACTCACAGGACAGGAAAGTAGTCCCCTTCCTCACCTGGATAATCTCCAGCTTTTTCTTGGTCGTCTCTATGAACTGGCAGATGGCCATGTAGATGAACTTGTACTGGGCCTCTGTCTGCACCATCCCTGAGCGTTGGGCCCTCACCATCTGGATGGTCTTCTGGATGTCAATGTCACAGTCCAGCCCTAGCAAGGGGCACCAGAAAAGCTTATGGATGTGTCCACTGACCTCCCCTCTCCCAGTTCTCCACCAAAAGCAGTCACACTGAAGATCAATCAAGAAGTTTCCACCTCCCTCCACACTCTTTACTCTTGTATGGACCTCTTATCCCTCCTTCCTGCTCAGCATCTTCCAACTCTGGCCCTGGAGGAAGACCCCAAGCTCAGGGAAGGTTGAAGCCACAGTTAGTGGGTATGGTGCAGAGATCCAGCAGCTGCCACATAGCAAGGACAGCACAACCTTCTCAGGGCGGTGGCAGGATCTCTCCCCAGTGATACCTGATAGTTTTCATCCCTTCGCAGCTGGCCTTAAGGGCACAGCCCTACCGGGTAGGCCAATTCACTTCAGGACGCTTTTGGGGGGTCCTCTTACCCTTGGTGGAGATGGTCTCCACTATCATATCGATGACGATGATGGTCCCAGTGCGGCCAATCCCAGCACTGCAAGGAGAGGAGAAGCAGAGGTCAGAGCAATACAGCTCCTGAAACGAAACGCAGGCATTTGTGGCAGGTGCTCAGCAACCCCACACAAAGGGTCAAGGATTCAACAGGCAGCAGAGTTTGGTTTGGGGGCACCAAAGAGGAAAAAGGGCAAATATCAGGGCTGGCATCAGCCTCACTTGCAAGAAGTCCCGGGGAAGAGCTGGTGCAGCAGGAGGGACTTCCTACACCTTACTCTTATATAAAGGATGGAGAACGCTTCAAACCCCAGCCTCCGTACCAACCTGCAGTGCACCAGAATAGGCCCTGCACTTGGGATGCTCTCCTGCTTCTGGTTTATTTGGTCCAGGAAGCTGAGCACTCCTCCTGGCTCGCTGGGAACGCCGTGGTCAGGCCAGCTCAGGTACTGGTAGTGCCAGATCTCACGCACAGCCTTGCTCTGATAACAACAAAAACACCCTGCTGGTAAAACTGTGACCCGGTCCTACCCTACACGGCCTCTGTCCCGTGGGGAGGTGGGTCTGAAGCCAGAGGGGAACCTCTGTCTCCCGCGCGCTTCTTGGTGATTTCAACAGCCTGATTCCAGCCCAAACCAGGTGGGAACAGCAACCCCAAGAACGATACAACAGCAGCATCACCGCAGCACCCAGCCGTTCCCACGCAGGGACCGTCAGACCCATGAGCCCCGTGACATCCCCCGACCGGGCACACTCACGTTATCCACCGGACACACACGGAGGTGCCGCAGTTTGTACTCCAATGCATCGTGCTCCCCAGTGTTCTCCACGAGGCAGGGACCGTATTCCTTCGTGCTGCCCACCTCTGGCCAGTAAGGCACACATTTGTTCTGCGTGGGCAGAGGGGTCAGGGTGAGGACGGGCAGAGGGCAGGAAAGAGAGACAGAGCAGAGCAGTGGTCGGACGGGAAAAGTGGAAACCTACAAACTGCTACTCACCCGCCCTTTTTCGACCTCCCGCGTGGTCATCACAATAATGCGCGTGTTCTCCTGCCACACCATTTGCCAGAAGTCATTGACCGTGGCATCCAGGCAACCCTGGCTAGCGATGTAGGTCTTGGTACGCTCATCTGGGCTGATCAGGTTGTTCTGAGCGTGGACAAGGGGGAGATGAGGATCAGGAGGGCTGCAGGAGCCGGCAGGGCCTCCCCCATTATGGGCGTAAAGCCGTCTTTCAAGAGTCTCACCTTGACGTAGTTGGCATTGATATAGTCAGATCCAGGGATATTTGGGTCCCTTCCTTGGAGGATGACTCTGGAGTGATCAACTGGGGATGCAGTGGAAGAATAAACCGGACAATGAGATACTCTGTGCCCAGCCTCACGAAGCTCCTTCACTGCCCCACACCACCTCATCCATGTAACCCAAGTGCACGCAGCACGACCCATATCTTCACCCTTCCTTCCCTGGAGTCAGACTGATCTCATCCCATCCTTCCATCTCTCTATCCCTATGATGGACCATGATGAGTTTGATGCATCCCTCCCTCCTTCCTTCGGGGACATGAAAAGGCTGTGACCTCTCTCTTAAATCCTCAATGCTGCACACCTCGTAACCCGCTCAGGAGGACAGAGCGGGCTGAGGCAGGGCCAGGGATGACTCAGACAGGTCTCCATTGCCTGTCTGTGTCTATTTGGGTTCTTTTATAGTAGAGAAGACAGACTCACAGGGCAAGATGTTCTTGTATCGGTTCTTGCTCTTGTTTTCAGGTCTCTGGCCCTCATGACGGTTAAACAGGTGCTTGGCTTCCTGTTTTTGCAGACTCTGAGAGAAGAAGAGAGAACACTCATGGCAAGGTCACAATGTATGACGGGGAGGTGGGCACTCAGAGGAACAGTGATGACTCGTGCACTGCTACAGGCCTGGGGAAGTGTGGCTGGAAAGCTGCCTGGCAGAAAAAGACCTGAGGATTCTAATTGACAAGCGGCTGAATATGAGCTGGCAGTGTGCCCAGGTGGCCAAGAAAGCCAACGGCATCCTGGCTTGTATTAGAAATAGTGTGACCAGCAGAAGTAGGGAGGTGATTGTGCCCCTGTACTCAGCACTGGTGAGGCCACACCTGGAGTATTGTGTCCAGTTCTGGACACCTCAATACAAGAGAGATCTGGAGGTGCTGGAGCAAGTGCAGAGGAGGGCAATGAAACTGGTGAAGGGCCTAGAGCATCAATCTTATGAAGAGTGGTTGAAGGAGCTGGGACTGTTTAGTTTGAGGAAGAGGAGGCTGAGGGGAGACCTCATCACTCGCTACAACTATTTGAAAGGACACTGTAGAGAGGTTGGTGCTGGTCTTTTCTCGCAGGTAATTAGTGATAGAACGAGAGGGAATGGCTTCAAGCTGCAATAGGGTAGGTTTAGACTGAACATTAGGAAAGAATTCTTCATGGAAAGAGTGGTCGGGCATTGGAATAGGCTGCCCAGGGAGGTGGTTGAGTCCCCATCCCTGGACGTGTTTAAGAGTTGTTTAGATGTGGTGTTGGGGGATATGGTGTAGGGGAGGACTTTGTAGAGTAGGGCTGATGGTTGGACTCAATGATCCCAAGGGTCTTTTCCAACCTAAATGATTCTATGATTCTATGACTTTGGGGACACATGGGCATGCTTGTGGGGGAGCAGAGAACTGAAAAGCAAACCTAGACTTGAAAAGTCTAAGTTTCATGCCCTTGTTGTCTTGGTGACTTGTTCTCCCAAACATGAAAAAGCACATTTCTACCTTACTGGATTCACTTAAAGATGGCACTCACTCCCCAGAGGAACAGATTCCAAACAGAGACCTCTTTCAGAGATAAACTGACAAGAATTTACAAGACACCCGAGAAGTTTGCGTCCAGGAAGAAATCAAGGATGGAGAATGAGGTGGTGCACAGGGACTTCCCAAAAAGGCAGAATAATTTCCCCCAGCAGTTTCTTACATCAAATTCCTCCCAGAATCCAGCCTTGGATGTCTCCTCAGATAGACTCTTCTTGTTCAGTTCATGCACTCTGTTCTCAATGTCAGCAGCATTCACCCTTGTAGCGTAGTAGGGCTGGGGATGGGAAAACACAACGGGTTGGCATGAGCAAGAGACACTGCTGGAGAGCAAAGTCTCCTCTGTGTGGTGTGGAGAAAAGGAGGAGAGGGACACAAAGCAGAAACAAAGAGCAAGCGGGTCCCTCCAAAGGATCCCTAAGAAAGAGAGGAAACAGGATTTACCTGCTTCAGGTACACAAAGGAGCCAGATATCTCCTCAATTCCAGTCTTCTTGAAGTGCTCCACCAGATCTGCCAAGCTGTCAAACATTTCAGCGCCTCCAACTGTGTAGCGTCCATTCTAAATGGAGGAAGAATGTGTAAGGTCCCACTCATAACATTCCTATAGACAAAGCTGATAATGCTTAGGAAAAAGGCAACGCAGGGGTGTGAGGCCATAAGCACCACCCTGTGCTATCTAGAAGAGCATTTCCTCTGGCAGGGAGGTCAAACGGTGGTTTGCCCTGAGAACACTAAGTTTACAGCATGGTGAACTGACCCCCGTTCTCAGTGGATGGAGGCCACTGGATGGAGGCCCACAGAAGGTATATTGCCCTCAGCTCTCCTTTAAAGTCAGTTGCTTGCTGTCCCTGAAATCTGTCTCCACTGTACATCATCCCCCATGAAAGCAATAGGAGAACTTGTGACAGCCAGCTTCATCCCCCACGAAAGCAATAGGAGAACTTGTGACAGCGAGGTTGGTAACACCTTTCAGACTAAGTGTGGAAACCTTGCGGATGCCCTTCCTCCTTCTCCTCCAAGAACGTTTAACTCTTTTGATGAACTCTTAATTAGATCGTGAATCCTCCTCTCTCTTTCACCACCAACTCCCTGTACTGGAGTGCTCGGTCACACTGAGCCCTGCTTCCTCCCTCATCTGAGCACCCAGCACTGCCCATGGTCACCCAGGCTGGGGCAAGGACATAAGGAACCAGCAAGGTGACAGCACTATGATCCAAATTCAGAAACACTGCTGGCGGTGTTCAAGCTGACAGGGCCTGTGTTTTTGAGGACAGCAGCAGCAGAGATCAACAGAGACCTCTTCCTCTCCCCTTCCTTTTGCTCTCCCAAATGCTCACCTCACACATGATCTTGATGTGTGTGACTTTGAGCCGGGCCCCAGAGGCACTGGTTGCCCCAGCTGGTGGAGCATCTGACCCAGGTTTAAGCTGGTCAGTGAGGACAGACAAGACAAAATCCCCAGGATTGCTGATGCTCTCCCGCACCAAGAAAGTCCAAGGGGTGGCTTTTTCCTGGAGAAGTGACTCAGCCGCAGAGCCTGACAGATGCCCATGGTACCACCTAGGAAAAAACAAGAGAGGGTCAGAAGACAGATGGAGATGCAGGTAAGTGGATGCCCTTTGGTTGATGAGTGAGGGTGGAAGAAAGGAAGGGGTAGATAGATGGGAGGGGAAAAAGAGAGGGAAGAAAACCTCCTCTGGGAGGAGCAAGGTCTCAGGAAAAGCAGACGAGACAGAAAGCAGTAGAGAGCTGGCAAAAAAAGGAAAGGGAGAGGGATGAGGTGGAGGTAGAAAGGACCCGGGGAGCGGAATGCTGGTACCAGAGGACAGAGCGGGAAAGCACCAAGTGTGATCCAGTTGTGTGATAGACAAAAGCACAGGTAAGCAATGCCTGCTGGCTTGAAGACCAGCTAGGGGAGAGTAGTCCATGGGTTTCATCACCTCCCAGCATTGCTGGGATTCTAGCCTTACTGCTGCAGGGTGCTTTGGAAACTCAAACACTAGGGAAACAAAAATAAACCTCCAGTGAGTCAGAAACTCTCCCATGGGATTTAGCAGCACCCAGATGGCTGTGTTGAGATCGGATCCCTTAAAGAAACAGCCCAGTGATCCCTCTTTCTCAGTCACCTCTTCAGTCAAAGGGTAATTCCCACTCTCTGGGCCCACCACGCTGCAGCAATCAGCCTAGCCCTGGGAGTGAACACCAGGAGCCACCTGCAGCCCATATTCTGCTCCTGGAATTCATCACTGTCGTTGATCCACGTCCACGTTCCTGTCCTTGATGCAAACACCCAGCCAGCAGCTCCTTCCCTCCTCCCAGCACAAGGTGAGGAGCATCCCCATTTAACCGAGGTGCTCTCTGCTTTGCTGCAGGACTGGGCCCAGGGCACAGAGGAACACAAGCAAATGGCACAGCTGCTGCCAAAAACCCCTTCCCACCTATAAAGGTCTCAGGGAGGGGTGTGAAAAGGGTTATGCCTGCCTGGTGGGATCTCACTGCACCATGCAGTGTGAGTGCAAGCGATGGTCACCAGAAGCAGGCTAGGAGACGGGACGATCCTGGCCTCTCCCCTTTCTGCAGGGCTCTGCAGAAACTCCAGATGCAACTGCCAGGTTGTCTCTGTGAAGACTCTCTAGGTCCTCATGGCTGTCCCACACCCCACAGTCTTTTTGGGCCACAGCAGAAGGTCCCGGGGGCGCTGCTGAGCTGCCAAGTAGAGATGCGAAAGGCCACGCTCATGGCAGCCCTCTCCTGCCTCTACAAAACTCCCTTGGAAGCTGGAGATGGGGAGGCAAATCGTAGAAAGCTGAAATCTGGGAGATGCTCTGCTTCCACGGAGCTGCCCCAGCAGCTGGAGACACAGCCATTTTGGCCATGTCCCCTGGTGAACGGCGTTTCACAAGCAGGTAGCTGTTGCATCAGACTGACTTGCAACACCCCTCCCTGCTCCCGCTCACATCAGGTACCGCAACAAGGACCAGCCAGGCTCCGTACGCCGCTGCGTGCGCTGCCGTCACGGCCAGGCTGAGGCTCACTAGAGGAGCCAGCGTGGTTAAAGCTGTGGGAGCAGGTTTGCTGCCCATGGAGCAGCTAACAGTGGAAGCCTGGGGCGGTACTGGTGTCTACGGTGAACTTCACATCATTAGGGCTACCTGTTCCCAAGAACTGAAATGGAGTTCATAGAATCATAGAATGGTTTAGGTTGGAAGGGACCTTAAAGATCATCTGGTTCCAACCCCCCTGCCATGGGCAGGGACACCTCCCACCAGACCAGGTTGCTCAAAGCCCCATCCGGCCTGACCTGGAACACTTCCAGGGAAGGGGCATCCACAGCTTCTCTGGGCAACCTGTTCCAGTGCCTCACCACCCTCACAGGAAAGAATTTATTTCTAATATTGAATCTAAATCTCCCCTCTTTCAGTTTAAAACCGTTAACCTTTGCGTCCTATCACTACACTCCCTGATAAAGAGTCCATCCCCACCTCTCCCGTAGGCCCCCTTCTGGCACTGGAAGGCTGCTATAAGGTCTTCCCGGAGCCTTGTCTTCTCCAAGTTGAACAATTCCTATTCTCTCAGCCTGTCTTCATAGGAGAGGTGCTCCAGCCCTCTGATCATCTTCATGGCCCTCTGCTGGACCTGCTCCAACAGGTCCATGTCGTTCCTGTGCTGAGGGCTTCAAAGCTGGACACAGCACTCCAGGTGGGGTCTCACCAGAGCAGAGTAGAGGGGGAGAATCACCTCCCTTGACCTGCTGGCCATGCTGCTTTTGATGCAGCCCAGGATGCGGTTGGCTTTCTGGGCTGTGAGCACACTTTGCCAGCTCACGTGGAGCTTCTCGTCCACCAAGAACCCCAAGCCCTTTCCTCAGAGCTTAGTTCAGGAGGCCATGCTCCCGTCAGAGCAGCACTCATGCACTCCTGCATCTGGCCAGAGCAACACATTTCTCTACGAAACATCCAGGAACCATTTTGACAGCAAGATGTGGCAGACAGTTTCATGCCTTGGCAAGTAACTTCTGTTGATCCTCACCTCACGCAGTGCAAGAAGTAGCCGGTGACTTTCACTGCATGGCAGTGATTAATTTCTGAGACTCCCTCCAAAGAAGCCAGTGACCATGTGCCGGTGCTCAGATGCGCCCCAGGGAATGGTTGACCCCTGCTGCTCATCAAATAGGTCTCAAGGCCTCCCTTCTGCAGGTAGGATGGGGTTAATGGCTCCCCTCCCTCCCTCCCTTCCCCCAGTAGAGCCCAACTCTTCAAAGCCACGTGATGGAAAATCACTTGGGGAGAGAGTGCGAGGAGCTTTCGCAAGAGCCTAGGGGGGAGGCAGAAGTTTCCAACCGCAGGGAGGAAGAGAGGAAACTGCAGGGCCACAACCCAACGGCCTCGAGCGGAGAGGACAACCAGCAGGCAGACCAGGGCCCCTCTAGGAGCCTGACCCCAGAGCAAGCAGGGGTGTACGAGGAGCTTCACCCCCAGGCCATCGTTGCTCCCTGTCTGCAGGAGGGAAGGCAGGACCTGCCTGCCCCAGAGCGGGGCACGGCTGCTCCCCGAGCAGCATCAAAGCGCCCCGACAGCACCACGCAAGGGCAAAACTACCTGATTTGATTTAGGAACTTGGTTGTCAGAGACATATGCAAAGCGGGGACAGGAAGGAGACTAAGCAGGCTAGGAATAGCAGGGCAACATGGTCCTGCTCTCAGCTGCGTTGAGTCGCCCAGGCCTGGAATAACAAAGGAGGTTTGGGGCAATGCTGAGGGATTCCACATAACACGCGGCTCTACCCATAATGAAGGCCACAACCTTTGCTTTTGGGAACAGTATATAAATAGCAAGGGCAACAGGAAACCACAAGTAAAAATAGAGCCCTATTTGGTCTGCTGTGATGGGTTAAGGTACGTCCAGCTACTCCTGGGGATGCTGCCCCATGGAAGCATGGGAGGACACAGAAGACACTTTTTTGCAGGGTTTGCCCTGGGGATGCAGGCAGGGGTCAGAGGTGGCCATGAAACACAGAGGAGGTCTCATCACAGACACAGCAGCTGCTTTGCTTTCTCCGTACCTCTCTGTAGTGGGGTCGGAACAGTTGAGCGGGTATCGCAGGTCGATGATGGTTCCATCTTTGTCCTGCAGTGAGCCCTGTTGCTGCGTGTAGTACTCCACCAGTTCTGACAAGGTGGCAAACTTCTCACCTCCATACAGGTCATAGAAATCCCCAGTATTCTGGATGCGGATGTGAGTTACCTGGTCACCAACCCTGTGGGATGATGCACAGTGAGACAGTTGGAAAAGAGGCAGAAACAGTTCTGCATTACCTCCTGCCATGGAACCAGAGCAAACCATCCCAGTGAAAGGAGATAGCTGGAAAGAGAAGCTCCTGGGGCACCTTGAGGGAGGGTCTAGAAGACGCTGGGAAGGTCAGGTCCTTTCGCAGCTTGGAAAGAACTTAAAGGAATAAGGACAGGGTGAAGAAGGTGCCACAGGATGTGTGAGGGTCTAAGCATTCTGCATATGTAACCCTGGAATGACAGAAGTTGGGGCCCAAGTTACTTACCGAACTGAAAGAGAAAAATCCCCCTGATTCTTCCGACTTGGTCTGGCCAGAAAGCTCCCATGGACACCTCGTCCCTTCAGCAGGGCTTCAGCTTCCAGCCCACTCAGGTCACGGTGGAACCACCTGGGAGAGGAGATAAAAACAAGACCAAGCGAATAAAATAGGCCAGGCACTATCGTGGAAACTTATACAGTGAAGAATGGTCCCCCACCAACATCCCTAGAGATGCCCAGCCAGCAGATGACAGCCAGCAGCAGCATCCCTTCCTTCTGGATACCTCCCACAGCCTATGAAACATCTCCATTGAGGTACAGCTTCCAGGATGATCCCTCCCTCTGATCTGCCCTGCTTTCCTGGCCCCCCTCCCTACGCACATGCACTTCTCAGCTCCTCTTACCTCACCATTGTGGAGGGCGAAAGAAGAGCGGGCCAAGTGGCTACCACCAGAGCGGCTCGAAAAACACGGAGGAAAAATCAGTTCGCGCTGGCGAGAAAAGGGAAGTCGGAGGTCCGCGCTACAGCACCCAACGCCAAGCTGTTCCCGCGCCTCTCGGGGGCCGGCCATGTATCTCTCCAGGCGTCTCCCTATCAGTCAAGGCGGGCCCCCTCCATCCGCCTGGTTCTGGGTACGCGTCCCGACCTCTGGTCCCCGGCGCCAGGCTGTGGGCACAGGCAGGCGTGAGCCCCTGCGCAGCTGGGCACGCGCGGCGCCGGGAACAGGAAGCGCTCTGAGCCCCAAGCTGCTTTGCACACACTTCTGCTTCTCCTTTTGCCTCTTTCTTCCCCATCCCCCCTGTTATTCTGGGGTCCCTGTCTTTTTTTTTTGTTTTGTTTTTGGTGGGGTTGTTTTTTTTTTTTTGCTTTTTTTCCCCCCACACCAGGGTTGACCTGACGAGAGCATCTCAGGTCCCGGCCGTGCTCACAAAACTCGGTTCTGCATGTTCTCCCTTCCTCTCCTTCCCCAAAAGGGCCAGTGAGAGCCACCAGGGCTCCCCGCTCCCAAGCCCTCGCTGTGGTGCCGAGGGGACCCCAGCTGCCTGGGGTCACCCCCCAGAGGGGGAAGGCTGGAGGGGGCAGCACAGGCTGACACACACACTGAGCAACAAAGTGCCCTACGACAGGGTTATGGCTTGGCTCTGCTGGGCTGCCCTCAGCTACCCGGCTGAGATCTCCATGCTCCAGCTCTGCTGGTGAACCATCTGGGCAGATCAGTATCACAGAATCACATTGGGGTTGCAAGGGACCTCTGGAGATCATCTAGTCCAACCCCCCCCTGCCAAAGCAGGTCCACCTAGAGCAGGTTGCACAGGAACGTGTCCAGGATGGTTTTGAATGTCTCCAGAGAAGGAGATTCCACCACCTCTCTGGGCAGCCTGTTCCAGAGCTCTGACACCCTCAAAGTCAAGAAGTTCCTCCTCATGTTTAGGTGGAATTTCTTATATTCAAGTTTGTGCCCATTTCTTCTTGTCCTATCCCTGGGCACCACTGAAAAAAGACTGGCCCCGTCCTCTTGACACCCACCCTGTAAGTATTTATAAGCATTGATCAGATCCCCCCTCAGCCTTCTCTTCTGTAGACTAAAAAGGCCAAGTCCCTCAGCCTTTCCTTGTAAGGGAGATGCTCCAGGCCCCTCATCATCTTTGTAGCCCTCTGCTGTACCCTCTCCAGCAGTTGCCTGTCCTTCTTGAACTGGGGAGCCCAGAACTGGACACAGTGCTCCAGATGGGGCCTCACCGGGGCAGAGCAGAGGGGCAGGATAACCTCTCCTGACCTGCTGGTCACACTCTTCCTGATGCACCCCAGGATGCCATTGGCCTTCTTGGCCACAAGGGCACATTGCTGGCTCATGGGCATCCTATTGTCCACCAGGACTCCTAGGTGTTTCTCCTCCGAGGTGCTCTCCAGCAGGTCAGTCCCCAACCTGCACTGGTGCAGGGGGTTATTTCTTCCCAGGTGCAGCACCCTACACTTGCCTTTGTTGAATTTCATCAGGTTCCTCTCTGCCCAGCTCTCCAGCCTGTCCAGGTCTCACTGTATGGCAGTGAAGCCCTCCATTGTGTCAACGACCCCTCTCAGTTTTGTATCATCAGCAAACTTGCTGAGGGCACACTCCATCCCCTCATCCAGGTCATTGAAGAATATGTTGAAGAGGACTGGACCCAGTACTGACCCCTGGGGGACTCCACTTGTTACAGACCTCCAACTAGATTCTGTGCCCCTCATAACAACCCTCTGAGCTCTGTCTTTTTGTCCAGTTTTCAATCCACCTCACTGTCCATTCCTCTAATCCACACTTCCTAAGCTTACCTATGAGGATGCTGTAGGAGACTGTGTCAAAAGCTTTGCTGAAGTCAAGTCAAGTCAAAAATCCTACCTGTGCTCTGTAAAGCCACGGGGAGGAAACCCAGAGCTGCAGGCTTTGAGGTCCAAGCACTCTAAGCACAGCTCTGCCTTCCTGAAAAGAGCCTGCTGGGGGATATGACTGCCCCAAGCAGTGGTAGGTGGCTGGAAAGGGCTGGGGTGGGAGGCCTTTTTGTGCTGAAGCTGCCCAGAAAAGCAGCCAGAGAGCAGGGCAAACGGCTACTACCTACAGTAGGTCCCCATAGCACCAAGGGAGCTTAGCCTAGGACCTTCAAGATCCCAGCACAGCACACTGATGAGGCCAAAGCTCTCCACCTGGACTACCAGACACAAAGAAAGAAAACTAACAGTTTCCAGTCACCTAGCCATTTCCAGCTACGGCCCGTGGCTGCCCTTTCCCATAGCACTGGTTTCAAGGTCTGCAGGTCTCACGAAGCTAAGCGCCGGCCACCCAGCTGGCAAAGGAGCCAGACTCTTCCCTGGGGCCATCTCAGCTACTCTGTGTGGTGGTGGGAGGCAGGAACGGCAAGAGAGTTGCTCATTTCGAGTATCAGCAGCTGCAGACTTCCCTGCTCACCACCAGACTGGGAAATCCTGCAAAAAGATGAACAGGTTGCTAGCGAAGATCGAGACAAAACTGCTGGCGAAGACAGAAACCAACAACAAAGGGAAGTAGAGGAGAGACAAGTGGGAAGCTAAACTTCATTGCTAGAAAGGCAGCCCAGGCACCTACAACAGCTTCACTCGAAAGACTTCTAGCTCCATGCGCACGATGAGCTGGGATGTGGTGAGCTGCGGGCATCCAGCTGTACTGACTTAAAAATTATATTTAAAAAAAAAAAAAAGACTTTAAAGACACAGAGACCTGCAGCTCATGGGAACAACTTCCATACAAAATTGGAGAAGTTGCACCCAAAAGACTGTACCTAAAAATCCGTACCTAAATCAGAGCCAGTCCAGCACTGGCACAGGAAAGAAATATTTCTAGGAGAGAAGTGACAGGGACTTCTAGGCAGAAGTCCCAAAAAGAGGACTCCTGGTATCGGAAGAATGTGAGATTATGAAGCCACAGCAGACAAAAATAAAACCTGGGCATCCCTATACCCTATGAACCGGCTGAAGCAGCAAATCTGTCTGAGGAAGAACAACATTAGTGGGACACTGGGGAACGAGGAAAAACCAAGGTAGGAAAAAGTTGAGATCAGAACAGAAAGGGTGAGTTAGCACTGAACTCGTGTAATCGTGTCTCCTCCAGCAGGACAAACCACAGGGTGCAGTGTAACCCACATGTCAGTGTTTGTGTGGATACAGGCCCCAAGTCCCATAATTTACAGAATGAATTTATACTTGTGGTTGCTTTCAGCTCGGGAAAAGGACTGGATGGACACAGCTGCCTTGGCGTTTTTTGATCTGGGCCACCTAATTAAAAACTACTAGTGAGGAGCTCCTGCTGGCAAGGGAGGGAAATACCACAGTAGAGAAACTATTGGTTGGTATCTTTGAGGTTGCTCTCCCAAATGGCTCCAGCGTGCAACAGCAGGCTGTAACTGAGCTGCTAAAATATTTTCTTAATGTAATTAACAGGTCAAGAGATTTCAGCAAAGAGACTACTCTTACGCTGTTGCTTGGCTTTCAGTGCAACACAGATGGCAAGAACCTCATCTCGTAAATCCTTTGTGGACCCAAGCCACAGCTAGCACAGAACAAATTTAGAGGCAAAGATAAATGAAATAGCTAATTGAAAGGCACCCACATCTGGACTACGGTAAAAGAGACACCGAGAACCTGGACAGAATCCAGCAAAAGGCCACTAAGGCAGTGAGGAACCTGGAGCACAGCAGAGATGGAGGGAGATGGGTCTGTCCAGCACGGAGAAAAGATGTTTAAGAAGGGATTTAACAGCTGTCCGAGACTACCTGGAAGGGTACTGAGGGTTTTAGGGCCACATTCTTCTTTGTGGGACGGAGCAAATGGACAAGAGGCAACAGGCATAACTTGCAGCGAGGGAAATTCTATATTAGGTATCAAGAAAAACTGCACACTCCCTCCCCCCCCAAGGGCAGTACAACAACTGCCAGAGGTGCCCGGGGAGGCTGAAGATTCTCTGCCCTTGGAGATGTTCAGAACTCAGGTGAACAAGGCCCAGAGCAACCTGACCTAGCTTTGGGGTTAGCTCTGTTGTGAGCAGGCGGTTGGACTAGGTGATCCAGAGGTCAAAATGGTTGTCAAAGGAAGAGTGGAGGAACAGGCTCTGTATAGAGTTTCTTTCCCCCCTGTATTCCCTAAGCCTCTCTTTGCAGTTTCTGGTAGAGTCAACCATCAAATCCGTAATAAATTTAGCATCACTGCGCAGCTACAGAAACACCCCCTCCTTTGGCTTGCTTATAACCTGCTCTCTGCCCATTTTTATTAACATATGATTGCTGTAAAGACAGGAAAAACCTACAACTGATTCCTATTCAGCCCCTCCAAGATGGACCTGTACCATCCATACCCTTCCTCAGCTCTCTGCCAGGCTGATGACTCCAACCCTATTTAGCTGTTCCTAGTACAGAGCTTTTCTACACCTCTGATCAGCTTTGCTGTCCCTCTCTGAGATGTTTCCAACTCTGCTGTATTGCTTTGGAGATGAAGGTGAAGGGTGGCACAGAACTGCCATGTTTAAGATGCTGGTGAGACATGGACATATATAAATATATAGAGATACAGTGATGATTTCTGCAATTTGTTCACCGCAACCAAGCATTAAGCTCACAATTGCATGGACTTATATATGATCACAGTCTTACTTCAGAGAGGCTACGATTGGTTCACAGTTCATTGTTTTACATGTAAATCTTGAATTATTCTTCTCCATGAACACTGTTTTCCATACGCCTATAGTTATTTTTCATCTGAGGTTCTATTGCCCACTTATTCATTATCTTAAGGTCCTTCTGCCATTACAGTCAGCTCCCACCCTATTATTCTGAAGAACTTTCTACCATCAGCCAGTTTTCTCACCCCACCATACAAGCTCTGTTTCTAGGTCATTTGGGAATATACTGAACAGCATATATTTTAGGTTCGGCCCCTGTGATTTGATCAATGATGACTGCCTCTTGCTTCTTTACCCAAGAAAACGTAATCTTCTCTCTTATGCCATGACTTTAGCTTTATTTAAAGACTTCGATGAGGAAATCTTGTCAAATCTTTTGGTTTTTGGGAATCCAAGGAAATTGTATCAGCCAGGCCTCCCTTATCCAAAAGCTTGCTAAAGTCCCTCAAAAAAACCCCTTGTTTTTACAAGACAGGATTTGCCTTTACAGAAGCAAATACTGACTCTTTGATATCTCACTCATCGTTTTCTCCGTTATACTGCCCACCCTCTTGCCCAGATACCAACTCATTTTTCTGTGCTTCCCTCACATTCAGGGGATCTCAAAAAGAGAATCCGCATCGCATTTGTCACTTCTAATTCTCAGCAGCGAGATGACTTTAGACAGGAGGCTTTGCCGTTCTGCACAGAACTGCACTGTGGTTCAGTTGCTGTTGGGGAATGGGCAGATGGACCATCTTCCTGGGACTTGCCCAAGCCAGATGCTCTCTGTTGACCCATGGGACCCCAGGACGGTGCTGGACCATCTTGGTTGCCCAGATGTAATTACCACAGAGTAATGCCAGTGCAAATCCCATTTCCCTACACCACGGCACTGCAGTCCCCAGAGCTGAGCACCCGTTTGGGCTGAGCGTGAAGATTTTGTGTCCTACTGTTCCACAAAGGGCTATAAAGGCTGTTGCAAATCAGGAAATAACGAGGATTAAAAAGGATCAGCCACCTGATGACCTCTCTGTACAAAAACATTCAGAGTAACTGCGCTGGACCAGGCATCACACATCCTGCTTGCTCTTTATGGAAGCGAGAAGGAACAACAGTAACAGCAATAACCATCTAAACCACCATGAACTCCAGCCCTCCAGCTATCCCGTACCTTTTACTAGAAGGTGGGGTTTTATTCCCTTCTGCGCCCGATTCCTACCACCAGTGTTTTTATTTCTCTCACCAACAACTCTTGTTTTCTTCCCCTAACTGGCATTCACAGCACTCACCCGCAGGATGGCATCAGGATCTTGACTCTCAGATCCCCACCGATCGGGGACTGGCAGCAGCTGGTGGAGGAAGCACCACAGCCCTTAACCAGGAGGTCCTACTGAAGAAAATAAAGCGACACTGGAATTATCCAGACGGATCTTGGGAGAGAGATCGAAGACCTTGACAGAGGCGGGCTGTCACCCTCCTGTCGGGGCTGGATGCTGGTGGCGGTGAGCGCCACGGCTCTGGAGGAATGGCTGGCAGCCCGTGGGGCTGCGGCACCTCCCGTGACTCACCTGCGTCCCACCCGCACGGGCACAGCCCCAAACTCTGCCCTGTTCCTCGGCCGACTAAGAAGGAGGTAGCTCCGGGGCCAGGCAAACCGCAGGCCTCAGGCAGAGGGCTTAATTCTCACCATTCGCAAAGCGCTTCCTGGGCTGTAGGTAATGAGTAATTAGAGGGGTGGGAGGGAAAGGCCAAACCGGGAAAGGTGAATGGAGACGGAAGGGACCGACTGCTCTTCTTGCTTCCTATCCACTAAGCTCACGCCCTCGCTGGCTACATTCCTGCACGGTTTGTAAACCCAAAGGCACAGAAGGCGAAACCGGATGCGTGCCTATCGTGCCTGGCTCGCAGCTCCCCGCTCTCACTAGCCCGGCTTCTTCACTCCCACCCTGGTGGCCGTGGCCCTCCCCAAAGACCTCAACGCTTTCCAAGGGCGAGGGGCACGCCGGCCAGGAGGCTGCAAGCGGGCGTAAGCCGAAGCCCGGAGAGACACAAAGCCTCCCACGGGAGCAAGGCTGCTCCGCCGGGTTTGTCTCTCTCCAGCCAGCCCCAGAAGACACAAGATAGGGTTTTACACGACATTCTTCTCACCCAGGCTGCTCACCGAGCCCTCCCCACAACCGCGCCGCTCCCTGCTGCGTCTCTCTGCCGCCTTTCTCATCGGAGCTGGCGCATTTGGTGGCACCTTCAGCCCGAAAACAAGGCGGCCACAGCCAGCGGTGGCAGGAGGGTTGGCCGAACCCACCCTGCCGGGGACAGGGACCTCGGTGGCATTTAGGGCTCTCGCTGAACAGCACTGGATGGTGCTTAGGGAGTCCGTTTCGGATAGCACATCACCTAGTCTGTTTCAAATAGCACCCTTGTAAACGCTGGCTTTAAGGGCTAAGGACCTCTGAAATGCTAAAAAAAAAAAAAAAGTGAGTCACTTTGATACCCAAAGTCCTAGGGCTTTGCACCGGGGCTTGTATAAGCAATTAACTTTTCCTTTTTTTTTTTTTTTTTGCAGAACTGGGTAGGCGCTGGGCCCCTCAGAACACTACCACGAGGTTTCACCAGGCGTGAGGGCAGGCGCTGCTGTGACTCTGAAAACGGCCATAACCCGGGAACAGCTGTGCCCGAGGGGCAGCGCCGAGCTCACGCTCCTCCGTAACGCAAGGGCGTTTTCAAGCC